>CM032161.1:27835633-28328783 GCA_018901935.1 Pugionium cornutum
AAAATATATCGACACCAAGAGAAGAAAGAGATACATACATATGTGTTATATAATTCAGTAATATATGTATATCTTGTTTATGTTTTCGACATCATTAGGATATCAATGATGAAATGACGAAACCCTAACTTCTAGCATCACATATATGGTATATCACGAACACATATTGATATATACATATTTTTATACATGAATATGCATATCACCTTGAAGAAACTTCTGCCTAGCTTTTTTCATCCATGGGAGCACTTCTCTCTCTTCCATTTGAGAGAGAGAGATGATGATGAAGAAGGTATGGAGAGAATTGTAGGTGAAGCAATAAAATATAGAAAGATAAATAGATGATAAACCTTCGTGGGCCGGGGCCCAATTAGACCTTTGGGAAGAATCGTGACGTTGTCATTTCCTGAAAATAAGCTTTTTAATGAGGTTGATGATGTCATCCTTGCGATATTAAATACACCAACCTACCCGAACATCTGACCGCTCTACCCGTAAGTGGTCCTCTTCCTGAGTTTCTTTTGTTCATCACTTATTTGGTCCTAACTCCTAAGGGAAACAAAGTCAACAGGTCAAATAAAAACTCGAAAGTTTTGTCAACAGTTTCTACTTTTTCTTTTAATTGTGTTTCTCATGTTTATATGTATTTTCAACTGATTAATCGTAAATTTTTGGTAACTGAGTTTGGGCAAATAAAGAGAATCTTGGTAAATGGAATTCCTCAATTCAAGGGAAAAAATATCGAATATCAAAATAAATCATGTTTAAAGAAATATTAATATAAATAATGAAAAGCCACCGCGTTTTTAGTAACTATTTATAAATATTTTAAGTTTCTGTTTTTGTTTTTATTTTCTATAAATTTAAGAAGATTTTATTCAAATTCAAAAGTTTATCAATTTTCTTAATTTAAAAGGGTTCTAAATTTATAAAACATTTGTGGGGAATATAAACTTTGTGGGCGTGCGGGAGAATCACAGTCTCCTAAGACACAAAATGGTCAAAAACAATGCAATAAATATACTTAGTGTTGTAGTGATAACGCCAAAAAGAATCTCTTGACCTGCGTTCCTACATTAATTAAATACACTATTTTCTAATGTATAAATGTAAACTATTTGTTTAAATTTGAAACAATTGCCATTATTTTCAGAAAAAAAAATAATAAATTGGAAACTAAGAAAAGCTAGACTCTTTAATTTCTACAGAGGGGTCCCCTACAAGGCTATAATTATGTGAAGTAAGAATAATTTTTGTTACGTTCATAATTCGCCCATATCTATACGTCCTTTCCTCTTCTGTCCCTTCTCCTTGTACTATGTTTCACAAATATTTCGTTTTATCTCCAATATTTTTTTTGTTTATTCTTTTTTTTTCCTCCATGACATGACAAATACTTTAGTTTCAGTAATAGTGAAAAACTATGAATGCACATGTAAAACAATCTACTAGTAACCATCAAAAAACACGAAAAATCATAGATGTATTCATCTAAATAACAAAATTATAAAAAGTGCATAGAGATGAATGTTCTCAGTTATTTGCAACTAATGAGTAATTTTATTATCATCAGTTCTTTTAATGTTATTATTATTGATAATAAAAAAATTTTACTAGTTTTTATACCATCAATCGAATACGGGACCATATAACCATATGTGAAAATATCGGGCGATTTAGCAATGATTGATAACAATAGGGGCCAAAATACAAAATGTAGTGAAAGATTTCTTATCCAAAACCCAAATTCCCATTGCTCCCTTCTTTCTTTTCCTCTCTTGCATTGTGTTTTCTCCAATGGAATCACTCCTACACGCGTATTCGTCTCTGGTGTCTCTCAGACCCAGAGTAGACGGTCGATATTCGTTTTCCAACACGCCGGGTTTGTGTCTCAGTGCTAGTTTCGGCTGCAGGGGATCTAAATCTATTCCTTTGGTTGCCGCGGCCAAGAAGAAGAAAAGCAAGAAAGATGATACTCATAGCTTTTTCGCTCGACCTGATGAAGCCACTGGTCCTTTTCCTGAATCCATTCTTCTCAAAGAGGTTAGATTTTCCTTGATCTCTTAGCTGATTTCGATTTTGAGGAATTTAGTAGTATTTTTCAGAATATATCGAAATTGATGTATACCATTTTGTATTCTAGTGCTATTGATCTGTATCTATGTTTTTCCTTATTGTTCCAATATCTCTTTGTTAGTCCATGAATATTTTTCTCCATTTGTGATCCATCATTGTTGCTGAAGTCGTGTAGTGTTTTCTTTTCTTTTGGATTCGATTTACAGAAGAAGATAGATGAAGAAGGTTATCTACTTCCAGATTTTGCTGATGCTGAAGAAAGTATGTGATCATGTGTTAAACTATTCGCCTGAACAAAATGATTTGGCCGTAAACATTGTTTTTTTTTTATTTGTCTAATTTGCACAGAGGAGCTATATGAGTTTATGGATCTTCAGCTCCAGAGTGACTTGAATGACGAACGGAGTAAGTTCATCTTCTTTAAACCGTTATACTGTTCTTTTAATGTTCCAATTGGAGAAACATGCTTACGCGTTATCTGGAAGCTGTTTCCTTGGTTCTTTCTCATTAGCTAGAATTGCACCTTGTTCCAGCTCCCTTCTAAAGGTATCCTGATTTATGCATATTCTCAACGTTCTTATGAAGAAAGGGGTGATCATGTAGGATATAGGATAAGGCGATTTTGACTTTAGGAGAGAAATTTGGAAATATGCAACATGTTTCTTTAGATGATCGGGAGCTTTCCTTAGAATATGTTTCTTGATACTTTGTAGTTCGTAGTCCGATAGAGAGAAAGTCATGGGTTCTGTAATTGATTTGATATCATTTCATTTGATTATTTATAACCTATGTTTGTCCAGTGAGGCACTATGAAGTGGTTTACTTGATTCATGAGAAACATGCTGAAGAGGTAGAAACCATCAACCAGAAAGTACAAGGTGAAGCCTTTTTTCCCTTCTTATGCTCCCTCGTTCGCTCCCTAGATTTAGTGCAAGATAGATGAATTGAATCAAATCCAATATTTCCCGGTTGTTTGGTTAATTAGTGAAACTCGTGTGTAATTTTGTTGATATTCAGAATTCCTCAAGGAGAAGAAGGGGAAAGTTTGGAGGTTTAGTGATTGGGGAATGCGTAGACTGGCATACAAAATAAAAAAGGCAGAGAATGCACATTATATACTTATGAACTTTGAGATGGAGGCAAAATACTTAAACGAATTCAAGGCATTGTTAGATGGTGATGAAAGGGTGATTAGGCACCTTGTTATGAAGCGCGATGAGGCCATCACCGAAGATTGCCCTCCGCCTCCCGAGTTTCACTCTGTTCGGGCAAGTATGAACGAGTATGACTTTGAAGATGAAGATGAAGATGAAGAGTTTGATGAAGAAGAAAATGTAGAGTACGAAGTAGATGATGATGGTAATGTTGTCATGGTGTTGTATGAAGATGATGATGAAGAAGAAGAAGGTACTAATGAACCGGAACAAGTACAGGACCAGTCAAATAATGCCAGAAGAGAGAGCCGGAGCATGGTTAACGTAGGAGGTTAGAGATGCTTGTAAATCTTTAGTGTTTTGTGTCATGTTTTTGATAACAGGGTCACAATAAAAAAAAAGTTTATTTTACTCATAACAGAATTCTTAAAAGTATCATATCAAGAAAATATCCAAACTACGTTTTTTCATTGTGCAGAAAATCAGTGAACCTTAACTTGTTTGAAGCTGCATCAGTGAACAGAAAGCAACAACAATCCGTGAAAGCTCCAAGCAACACTACCACTAAATTAGAAACTAGCTGAAAACGAAATTTTAATCCAGTTTTCTGAATTCATTATTGGATTGAGGTCAGTTCGGAGTTACAATTAGCGTTTACAAGGCCTATCATCATCGCCTCTAATTCCATGCACATTCTCTGGTTCATAGCAATGCTCTTCCTTTGGGCAGAGACTCAGATTTACCAGCAGACAAGCTGTTGTCCTCATCCTCTTCTTCAATGTCGTCTTCCTCGCCATTCTCGTCCGGGTCTAAATCACTTGCGTCCTCCTCGTCTTCAGCCTCATCAACCGGCTTCACTAGATACTCTGTCCCAAGATCATCCTGTAATATGATCAAACGACACATGTTCTGTGATTTTCAGTTACACTTTAATGAATCTTCTAAGCAACAAAAAAATAAACTCGTCGCATTCATCCTTCTATATACTTTTTGTTAATCTTCTGAAAAAACGACAGAGCAAATAGTTACTTTTAATTAGGTCAGAAAATCTTCTCATGTGAATTACTTTAGGAAAGAATTGACTCAGTAAACAAGTAAGCATTTTTTTTGGTTTTTACTTTACAAGGGGGAAAAAAAAAGATGACACCAGAGGGTTTGAAAGAACAATTGATACATGACTGTATCAGACCAAAGGAAAAGTTATAACTATACTAATAAATACATTACTTATGTACACATATTTTTAAATTCTTTCTTAAATATTTGACATCTGCTTTCATATAGTAGATTCATTACTCCTTTGGTAAGTTTTGTGCAATAAGCGATGTTCATGGTTTCTCGTCAACGAAAAGGTTATTGTCTTATTAACGAAGATGTTATTGCCTTATTAACGAAGATGTTATTGCCTTATTAACGAAAATGTTATTGCCTTATTAACGAAAAGCTTTGTATCTTTCTAATTGTAATTTAATGCGTATGACTATACAAACATATATATACAGACACGCTTAGTGCAACATTCTATATATTTCTTAATCTTTCAATTAGTACTAATAAGATACATTATTTTAAGAGAGAAGATGAAAATGGTAAAGATGATGATGATGATGATAGCTATGATGATAATGGGAGTTGTGAGAGGAAATATTATAAATCAGACATGCAAACAGACACCTGATTACAATCTTTGTCTCTCTCTCCTCCGATCCGATCCACGTAGCTCCTCCGCCGACACCGCCGGTCTCGCTCTCATCCTCGTCGACAAAATCAAGGTCTCTCTCTTTTTCTTTCTTTCTCATACCATATATCTCAATTTGATTAAGACAAAATTAACCCTGAGCGGGGTTGATTTGTAACGATTTAAAAGTTAAGATGATTTCGTTTATAAAAAATAAACAATGTGAGTTAAAATGTAATATTTCCAACGTAGGCGCTTGGGACGGCAACTCTCGGGAAGATCAACGCGGCGTACAAAACGAAACCGACGCTGAAACGGGCGTTGGATGAATGTAATTCGCGATACAAAACAATCGTAAACGTCGATGTACACACAGCCATTACAGCTATCAAAGGAAATCCTAAGTTCGGAGAGGATGCAGTCGTCGATGCCGGCGTGGAAGCCTCCATTTGCGAAGGAAAGTTTCCTAAAGGCCAATCTCCGGTAACCGGTTTGACCCAAAGAATGGCAAAAATATGTGATGTAACTAGAGCCATCATCAGAATGTTGCTCTGATATAATCCTTCATAACTGTTATGTAAATTTTTAAAATATATATTATTGAAGCTCTAATCAAGTTGCAAAAAATAACAATAACTAATATTATTTACTTGAAAAATAATGGTTTGTGTTCTGAGATAATTAAAAATAATTGGGTTTATTTCCGTCAATTACACAAGTTTATACGAATAAATCTATTTTTATCCGTACTTTTTGGATCTTTTTTTAATTACATAAACTGTATTTTTCTGTAATATATTACACAAACTTCATAAATTATTCTAATTGTAGAAATTCTATTAATGTTTACACGTTAAATAACTATTAAATCTGATTCTAATTTGAAAATCTAATTTTAATTTAGATTTAATTTGAAATTAAAACCAGATTTTCAAAGTAAAACAAGGTTTAATAACAATTTAACGTGTAAACGTTAACGAAATTTTTGTAATTGGAATAATTTATGAAGTTTATGTAGTTTACAAAAGAAAAACATAATTTATGTAACTTATGAAATCTCCAAAAAGTACGGATGAAAATAAGTTTATTCGCATAAATTTATGTAATTGACGGAAATAAACCCATAATAATTGACGGATAGATTTATGTCAGTTCATATTGAAATATACTAATAAGAAATATAGATTTGAGATCAATTCGGACCGTGCTAAACCGGTTTTATCGAAGAAGCTTGGGCTTAACTCCGCACGAAGTGCTAAACAATAATCATCTGACTAATAACACTTTCCCTATACCAAAATCATTCTTTCTTTTGCTTTTTTTTCCACCAACCACATGCACATATAATAAACCTACTACAAACAGATACTAAAGAGCAGACACACATATGCATGTACGTATTACAAAACAAGGTAGCAATATAAATATACATACGTCAATACCTAAATCAAAGTTTATAAGTCTATATATAAAATACGCAGAATTGCTTATATTATATGACCTTTTTCTACCAAACTAAAACAAATTTAGTTGATCACGAAGCTTCGTTACGGGTGGAATTAGAATAACTACGTACACGATACATCTCTGCTTAATCATTAGTCTAGTAACATCGACGTATTAGTTTAATAAAGTTCATATATTTACACTAGGATAGTAAGCTATGGAGAGGAAATTTTTTTATTATTTAAAGAAAAGTCGTATATAAATATATTATGAATTTAATCTTGTGTTACCTGTTAATTATTATAATATGTAAAATTGTATTAATTTTCAAAATATTATACAATTTTAATATTTGAAATAGTAAATGAGTTATACTATTTCTATTGTGAATGGTAACTTAAATGTGTGAATATTGAATTTTTAAAATATAAAAAATATAATAGAGTGCTATAATTTCTATTGTTTAATAGGAAATTGTTATGATATATAAATTATGATACAAATTAAAATTTGAAATAGTAAATGAGTTAACAAAATACTTTAGATTGCTTTTGAAATAGTAAAAAAAAATTTCAACTTTCAAATTTTTGATTTGTAATATATTTGACTGATGAACTCATGTAATATTAAACTAAATAATTTTGCTACTTAATCTAAATGTTTGACTAATAAAATAACTAATTTAATTTTTTTTATTTAAATTAAATAATAAAACTGTGAGAATGAAGATAGTAATATCATCACAACAAATTTTTACTACCAATATTTCTCCATTAAAATATATTTCTCTTTTAATATATGGTATATATATTATATGTGACGACACGTAATTAAAAAAAAAAAAGCATACGTCTTGGTTTATTACAAGAAATAACATAATTGTTATCTTAAGCTTTTAAAATATATCAACACATAACAGATTAATTAGCAACTACATATATAAGTCACGAAACTGAGTTAGCAGTAGCATTCACAAAAACGACCAGTCATTATCTATTTGCATTTATCAATTCCTTTCAATTTATACAATTTTCACTACAAAATCTCCGACCATGAAGACATTCTACACCGTCGTATCACCACCGTTTATCTTCATCTTTATCATCCTGCTTATGCCGTCGCTACTCCATTCCTCCGACGACAACTTGATCGACACAATATGCAAAGCGACGCCGTTTAGCGACCTCTGCCAAGCCTCTCTCCGCCCACTTTCTCCCTCACCTTCCGATCCCAAATCCCTAGCTGTCACCATGGCAACCTTCCTGATCGGAAACATGACTGATACCATAGCATACATCCAATTGCAGATCAGACATTCTCATGATCCAGCGGTTGATCGCGCGCTGGCTCAGTGCGCCGAGCTGTACCGCCCAGTGGCGCGGTTTAATATTCCTCAGGCCATAGAGGCAATGCAGCGCGGCAGATTCGGATTCGCGACGTATGTGCTCGGAGACGCCGAGAAACAGATTGATTCTTGCCAGAAAATGATCAAGAGTGTCGGCGGCGCTGATGAAACATTGGTGAATCTAACTGCTCGAAACATGGTAATGAAGCATCTTTGTGACGTGACGATTTCTTTGATTAAATTTCTAATGAAGAGCCGTTAAGAATCTTTGTTTCTTTTTGAATATAATAATTTTATAATACATATCTATTCATATATTAAAATAATACATTTTAAATTTTATATTGTTATCATATCAACATTTCTATATATTATTTGAGAAATTTTTTAACAAAGTAATTTTACCATGACGTGTTAATAACAAAAATATCATGCTGACGTGTCAACACCACAACGAATTTCAGCTTAAATATATAAAAATATTTAAATTACTAGAATAATTACAATATATGTCATTGATATTAATTTGGTTAGAGAACCAATATATTTTATTCAACTAACCAAAAAATAGTATTACATTTGTAAAAACAAGAATTTTTTATTTCTTTAAATTTTTAATACGTTAATTTATAAATAAATTCAAATAAATATAAATATATTTAAGTTATTACATAATCTCTAATATAATATTTGAGAAAAATTAAGAAAATAATATTACTCTCATGTGTTATTAACAAAAATATCATGCTTATATTTCATCATTACGGTAAATTTCAAATAAATATATAAATATGGTTAACTTATTCGAATAATTACAATATATGTCATTGTTATTAATTTGGTTAGAGTATTAATATATTTTAACTAACCAAAAAATACTATTAAATTCATAAAAAAAATTATTTTTTCTTTCTTAATTTATATATACAAAAATTAATGTTAAAAGTAATTTTAAATAAAAATTAAAATTATATAAATATTTAATTTATATTTACTAATAAAATATAATTTACGAATATTTTCCCTACGCATGGTGTGTGTATAAATCTAGTATATATAGTAAAATGTATATCTTATCATAACATATATAACTAATTAACATTAAAAGAGAGTTAGTTTTTAAAAAATGATTACATGTTATTAAAAAAATAACATAAGATTTAGTTTAAATGTGACATAATAATTTTAAATATAAATTTATTTCCAACATTAAATTAATTATATGGATATGACAATTTTAAACATATCTTATATATGGAGGAATAAGTGAGTCACTAGTTGGATCAGCTTTACGTTCATACCACAAATGTATAATTCAACTCTATAATCTTTCGTATAAAGGTGTAAAATTTGCGTATGAAGTTATAAAATTTTCGTATGAATATATTAGATTATTGGATCGGCCCGTTGTAACTTAGTGATAAATATGTAATATAATACATATAAAAATCTTAAAAATGTAATAATGATATAAATTTATATTAAATTATATTTAAATTATCTAGTATATATAGTATTGCATAAGTAAAATTACATGAAGCTTATATGTTACGTTCCTTTTTCATAATTAATCTCATTTTGATGTGAATTACTGGTATGGCTAACATCTTTAGAATTCATAAATAATAGAGTTTAGTTACTTTAAGTAAACGAATTTATACGAATAAACATATTTTCACCAGTATTTTTTGAGTTTTTTATAAATTACATAAACTGTGTTTTTCTTCCGTAAACTACATAAACTTCATAAATTATTTTGATTACAAAAATTTCGTTAAAATTTATACGTTAAATTATTATTAAATCTTGTTTTACTTCGAAAATCTAGTTTTAATTTCAAAATAAACCAAAGTTAAAACCAAATTTTTGAATTAGAACCAGATTTAGTAGCTATTTAACGGATAAACATTAATATAATTTATGCAATTAAAAGAATTTATGAATTTTGTGTAATTTATGGAAAAAAATATAGTTTATGTATTTAAAAGAAGAACCAAAAAAATAGAAAGTAAACAAATCCAATCTTTTTGAATTTTATAATAGAAAGACAACTATGTAGTTCTGAAACAAACGCATCCACTCCTCCATCTCCACCATAAAACGTTTCTCTCTGACTATGGAGAAATTTCTTACACCGTAGATTGTCACTACGAGTTGGGCCTTAGTTAATGGCGCACAAAACGTCCAACAGAGCAAGGAAACATAAATAATAGCCATTTAAAATACACACAAACACACGTGAAATCACATGTTCAATTAATTTTCAATTAAAAGTTGTCTTTAAAAATCTCTGGACCGTCTTGATAGAGGCACATGGATTCTGTTCTCATACATACAAGTTCTCTCAATTATTGATTTCAAATTTCATCTGCAAGCATCGTTTACATGTGGTTTTATATATTAATAAAACTTTGACAGTAATGTTGTTTTTTTTTTTATGGTTTGTGTCGGTCCAATTTGGATACCCAACCCCGGCATCACAATCAACTAAACCGATCTCAGTTCGAACTTTAGTCTCCAAAAAGGATGGCAGAGGGTGGGTCTTTTTGAATTTAGAGATACTCATTGTCCAATCTGATTTTTACTGATATTAAATTTTTTATTTTTATATCTCACTCGAAACATAGGTGTCTGCAGTCTGGACATAAAATACATTAAAAATATTCACGAATTATCCAAAGTTAAATTTAAACTAATAAATATATAAATTTTGATGCATTTAAGTACGAACGTCATTATATCTTTTGAAAATTTCAACAAATATTAAACTATATCTAAACAATAAATTTTTAAAAGTAATTTTTAAAAAATATTCTAGGTTGTCTAATAATTTTATACATAGTTATTTGTAATTTAACAGTAAAATAATGATGTTGTACATGAATAATTTAAAACAAATATCTACGGGTCGAATTATTGTAAGACATGTGATGTGATTGAAACTACCGATGCCCAATGTCCGGAGATAGTAGATTAGTAATAGCGATGCCACTTTTTACTCGACCCAAAAAAACTACAAATATTTTCTTTTTCGAAATGAGCACAAGCCGCCATCGGATAGCTTATCGAAGACGAGTAATTGCTGCCCAATCCTCATAGTTTATGACAAATATATATTCTAAGTATCACAAACTGATTTTATTCTATGTAATTTCTTTCGGTTTATTCAAGAAAATTTACACAATTCTTACGCACATCAGATAGTTATCGTTTCACAGCCGCCGATTTGGCCCCCAAAAATTAACGGTGGGAATAACATGGTTCACCGACACTCTAAACCGATAAATGCTTTGGTTAACCAGAATGCAATTGTCCAATTCCCCAACCCTTTGGTTAACGCTTTACTGTGAAATTCTATTCATCCTCCTTTCATTCTCCAAACCGGAAACTGGTTTTAATAAACTGTGAGTAGAAAATAATAACAGGTTAGAGAAATCTTCGGATAACATGTTTGCTCTTCTTATGAGAGAGAGAGAGAAAAATTACCTTGGCAATCTGTGTGCTATAACCGGCCCGGTATACCCACCACCCGGTTCGCTCGGAGAAGGATTTCCTGCATATTGAACCGAAACAAAACCAGCATTGGCTTTTCCGGCGTCAGACTTCCTGGAGCTAGCAGCTGCTCTCGGTGACAATCCTGAATATTTCAAACGACATACATAAGATAGATAAAACCAAAATTGACAATCGCATAACGCAAACGCTATCGCAATATCAAAACCTTGGAAAACGAGAACGACGAAGAAGATAGCAGTGAAAAGCGTGGCCAAGACATTGCTGAGAGAAGAAGCCGCAGAAGCAGCTTTGGCTGCTCTCGATTTCTTCAAAGCTCTTATACGTTCGACCCTTGCGCGTTTCAGCATCGCCAATTCAGCGATCTCTCTGATCAGTTTCTGATCCGCTGCGTCCAGCGACGGTCCACGAGGCGGCCGTGGAGGCTTCGATGCCGATTTCTTGCGTTTCTCTTTCCTATCGCTCCTTAAACACTGAACCGGACTTGCATCGTTATCTAGAGAACTGATAGTTTCTTCTCCGGTCTTTACCGGTTTGTTATCTGAATTCATCGGTTTCATCGGCTTCTCCGGAGATTTTGTGTAAACATTGTCGCAATCTGCCTTTCCTTTCTCAAGATCAACATCAAAATCGAGACTCATTCCCATTATCTCACCAGATTATTCACTCAAGACAAGATTCCAAAACCCAAAAAGAACCACAGTTTCTCACTTTAGATCAGAAGCACCTATCTCTAGATCTATTCCTAATAGAGACGAAAGAACACACATGCATATACGCAAAATATGTGTTCGAGTTGCTTTTTCTTTTTGTGCTGCCTTTAATAGCCAAAGCAAAGTAAAGAATGAATTACAGTTAACGCCTCGTCTTTAGAAATAACCTATGATCTGCAATAACAAAATTCACAAACTTTTACTTTTCCATCGATCGATAAAGAAAATACTTTAATGCTTAATCATAGTTTAGAATATGCATAATTACCGAATCAAAATCACGTGGTAGGGATAGATAAAAGTCAAAAGATTAGAGATTAGATGATTAAAGAGACTGAAAGGACTTTGAAATTTGCTTGATGTTTTATTCAGGTACTGTCAGAAGTAGAACAGGTTATATTATTAAAAGGTACATTAATTCGAAATTATTTGTTTTTTTTTTTTCATTTCTTTTCCAATGCCGTGACTTAAATGAAAAAACATAAAAATTCAAATTCAAATAAATCTCTTTATCAATCGAATTCGAAAACAGAAATTAGATCGAGATTGAAGAGTGATGAGTATTCGCATGATGGATTTAGAATATAGTCAGATAAGAAACTGTAGACGATTTGAAACCACGAAAGAAGAAAGAATTCAAATATCCAAACGAAATTGGTGTGAATAAAATAGAAAAATATTTGAACTTTTTGTACCTTGATACGAAAGCGAATGAGAGACCCAGATCCGATACTGAAGAGATGAGCAGAGGGACTGAGGGACGGAATGCCGGATTGATTGTCCGAGTTCAGACAACACCAAATCAAGAGAAAATGAAAAGCACAAACATACGTCGAAGTGTCCAACTTTTTTCCTTCTGAGATATTACGGAAGAAAAGGATACAAACTAATGTTTTGATGGATTTAAAATCAAGAAAAAAACAGATTTGAATCCGAAGAAATCGTGTAAGAGTGTATTATGTTTGGACATGTGTAGTTGTTCTAAATGTAGCAGAGAAAATACGCATGTGTTTTTTTTCCCTCAGTTGGGGGAAGTTTCAGACACCGACGCAAAGAGATGGTCCAATATTCTTTTGTTCTAGTCAGCCCTTACGTTTGTTTCGTATGCATTTAAATACCGTAAAGAATATAGTTGGCGCTACTTTATGATATTTTTGGTCTTTACCAAAAGCTAAAAATTAGATTAAAACATACGAAGATTTGTGATTTATTATTTTATACTGTATCTCGTAAGAAAAGATAATACAAAATATAACAAAACTAGATTTATACCCACGCCATGCGTGGGAAAAGTATTAGTAAATTATATAATATTATTTATTAATAAATATAAATTAAATATTTATATAATTTTAACTTTTATTTAAAATTATTTTTAATATTAATTTTTGTATATCTAAATTAATGAAAAAATAATTGTTTTTAACGTATTTAATAATATTTTTGGTTAGTTTAATAAAATATATTGATTTTGTAACCATATTAATCACAATGGCATATATTGTAATTATTCTAGTAAATAAAGCCCATTTATATATTAATTTAAAACTCATTGTGGTGATGACACGTCAGCATGGTATTTTTGTTAATAACACGTCAGATAAAGTTATTTTCTTAAAATGATTCCCAAATAATATATTAAGGATCTTCTTGAAAGTAAAATAACATGTGATCGCCAACTTTGCTACGTCATCATTAGGGTTGGGCATAGCTATCTAAATTTTTTTAAAATGATTGTCATAAATAATCTGATATATTTTTAATGTTTTTATGCTTTGTTTTGATTTTATTTACCCAATACTCTAAAATACCATTATTTTAAATTTATATTTCAAATTTATCATGTTACAAATTAAATTCTAAAAATAGCATAAATTATTATTTAAAAATAATTATTTACTTTAAATAAACTATATATAGAATTAAAATCTAATGTTAATGTTTGAGTTCACTTTTTCTAATTTTAGTTTAAACCTTTTTCATTAGAATTTTTTTTAATTATTTTAGTATTAAAATTTTGCTAATTTGGAAATTTAAATGATTAGAAGTGTATTTAGAATATAAATTTGAAAAATGCTATTTTAGTCAATTACCCTAAATTATTTATGTTCTAATTATTATTCAATTTTCATTTTACTTACAGAAAAGATCACTCGTCAAAATAAAAACTAATATTGTCAATGCAAAACTATTGATTAAAAAGTGTAATGGTTATATGTTTATTGTATTTGGTTGGAAATAAATTTTGTCACATGATTCCTGATTTCAAATTAAATATCCTTTTTAGATTATGTATTTATATTTTATTATTTAACTACTTATATGTATATATATATATATATATATTTGCGAACTAAAATATGAGTAATAATGTTACAGTTTCTGATATTATAATTTATTTTAAAAACATATTAGTATTAGAATTTTAAGATTTCTAAGATTTTTGGACACATGTTAAATTTTAATTAAAAAAGCAATTGGCTATATTTATTACTGTTTTCCTTTTTATCTTTAAAAATTTTCTTGTCAAACCAAATTTCTTAATTGTATTTTTAATATGTATTTATTTCATTGATTTGTTTTTGCGTTTTTTTTTTTTGGGACATTGTATATGTATATTGACATTTAGTATCAGTTTAATACTATCTCTAGTTTCACAAAATACTTGATCTATCAGATGTAGTTTCATAAAATATACTTGATCTATCAGATGTAGTTCAAATACATAGCCCTAGTTTTCATGTGTAGTTCTTTCAAATGATTTCGACATAATATTTTATATTTTAACACAATTTTTTGGGTCTAGCTAAATAAAATATACATTGCGTGTAATTATATTTAATTTGAGTTAATCATATTTTATATAATTAATTAAAAATAATCAGAAAGATAAATAAATGTTAAAAGAGTTTGATATAAAAGAAATTACTTATTTTATTTTTAGACTCTCAATATACAGTATTTCCTTTCATTTTTTGTAAATCATAGTTGAAATTTTGTTGTTATACAATATTCTGTAAAATACTAGTGTGGTAATATTTTGTCTCGATTTTAGAAATTCAATTTTTACACCTGTTATGGATTTTAATAATGCACATATTACTGGTGATTTATAATAATATATTGGATTTAACAAATATAAACCAACTTAACTTGTTTAAGTTTAAATCTTGATTTTTGTTGGTTATCATTTTATAACACACACATACAAAAATTATCATCTAGAAAAATAAAATTTAATTAATTAAAACCGTTTTAGATTAAAGGGTGATTTCATTTGGATTCGTTATTTTAAACTGTTAATATAAACTTGTTAAAATGTCACACTAAAGTTGCAATTTAGTCAAGGGTTTTGTTATCATGCTATGGTTTGTGCATGTTGCAATAAAACGGGTTCATGTTATTCTACGCGGGAACCATACTAGTATTTATTCAAATTTTGTCAGTCTCCGAAATTTTTAAAGAAAAATTATTAACGCTACAAAAGCGTAAATTTTGCATATTATTTTTAACAAAAAAACCATGCATATTATTCCCCAACGGGAAATGATGCATTTCATCTCTCTTCAATAACGAAAGAGGACATATAAGCATGTCATGTGACGAGAAAAACATGGATCTTTCACCTCTTTATTTTTTACCTACATAATCGTGTAAAAATAACCATTTCCATAGCCTGATCCATAATTATCTCCGTAATTAAGAATAATTTTAAGCTGAATCACCGTAATTATCTCCTCCACCGTATCCGCTGCCATTTCCTTCACCGTATCCACTTCCATAGCCTGATCCATTTCCACGGCTACCACCACCACCACCACCACCACCACCTCCCCCTCCCCCTCCTCCTCCTCCACCACCACCACCCCCATCTCTCCCACCACCACTTCCATATCCAGAGCCGCTTCCATAACCTGACCCGTATCCGGAACCTCCGTTACCACCACCACCTCCTCCTCCTCCTCCACCACCACCTCCACCACCTCTACCACCTCTACCACCACCACTTCCATATCCAGAGCCGCTTCCATAACCTGACCCGTATCCGGAACCTCCGTCCCCACCACCACCTCCACCGCCTCCACCTCCACCTCCACCACCACCGTTTCCTCCTCCAAAACCACTACCGGATCCATACCCTGAACCGTAGCCACTCCCTGAGCCTGACCCTCCTCCTCCTCCGCCTCCTCCTCCACCGCCACCTCCTCCGCCACCAGACCCTCCCCCAGAGCCTGACCCATACCCATACCCGTAACCTGAACCTGACCCTCTACCAAGTGCTTTTGGTGATCTAGCTGCCCAGCAGATGTCTATAACCACGAAAACCAATAAAACAGCTCCTAAGAACCTCAGGCTTCCCATTTTCACCACTTCCTTATGAAGCAAACTAAACCTGTCACAAATAAAAAATATTTTTTTTTTTTTGTTTTTGTGTTAAAGCTTTAGGAGAAATGAAACTAGCCAGAATCGATTGATGTCTCTCTATATATATGAAGAGAATGTTGACCAATGTATGTATTTATAAGGAACCGAGAATAATGGAAACGTGAGAGTCACGTAAGTTCTGGTAACTTCCTTTGACCAATATGTGTGAACAATGGTGATCAAAGTGGCCAGCAATTTCTTAGTGCTCTTTTATCTGAATTAATATACAACCCATCGCCACTACTCCAATATCATCCCAATATTTATATTTTTTTTGTTATGATATATCATTGGATAACATGTCGTCTTTCGCCTACATCATCTCTCTATGTTCTTTCAAATAATACGTTTAAAGACAGGTGTAAACGTTTCGAGTAGCATCCATCGATCAATTAACACTTACCATATAAAAATAGAGACTTTACGTTATTCTCATATAGTTCGCATTGCATAATCATATACTTTCGTTAAGTGCTTATGTGAGTGTACTTATTCAAGTACAACGTGGCTTCACTCGACTTCTTACGATTAGGGGAGATCTATCCTTATTTTCACTTGACTTTATTACAAGTTCTAATATTACTGTTTTAAAAAACCCAATAAGCCTGTTTTATGAAATTCACGGTAACAAAAAGATTTGTTTTTCTATGTTAGCCAACAGATTTTATTTTTAATATATTATTCGAAAAACATTTTTAAAAAATAAGTTTACCAAAATACATATGACGTGTTATCAATATATTGAATTTCAAATAAATATATAAATGATTTTAAATTACTATAATAATTACAATATATGTCATTGTTATTAATCTGGTTAGAAAATCAATATATTTTATTAAACTAATAAAAAAATACTGTTAAATTAATAAAAAATTATTTTTATTTTCTTAATTTACATATACAAAAATCAATATTAAAAATAATTTTAAATAAGAGCTAAAATTATATAAATATTTAATTTATATTTATTAATAATATTATATAATTTAAGAATATTTTTTAAAACTCAAATTATTTGAAACTTTTGATGATGGCTAAGGTTTCTGAGCTTGGTGGGCTTCTTAGCCTCCTCTCAATATCCAAAAGGCCTTTTATATGCTCTATCAATAATGCGACATCCTCCATTCCTGCTTTCTCTAGTAACTTTTCCATTGTTATACAATCATGCAAAACCGGCCCAAGAAATTTAATTTGCACCGGTTCTGCAAAACCGTTCCGGTTGTGTTTTAGTTTATGTAATAGTTACCAATGATATCACACAAACTAACTGTTTTTTACAAATTTACAAATGACATCAAACCAGGCCCTCCTAAATTTTGCTATGATTAGGAAAAAACACAATAAAAAAAACAAAATTATGAAAAAATGCAATTTTCCAAAATATCATTTTTAGTGTTGAAAAGGTACAATATGAAAATTAAGAACCCTTTCCTAAAGATTGGTACGTAGATCATTTCAAAATGTTTAGGAACTCTTTTTCTGTCAACGTTTAGGATGATTTCTTAGATCCTGAAATCCTTCATATATAGTAGTAGTAGATCATTCCAAAAATATTAATAAATTACATATTCCATCTCAAAATCATTCTAAACTAGATTCATACCCACGCGATGCGTGGGAAAAAATATTCGTAAATTATATTTTATTAGTAAATATAAATTAAATATTTATATAATTTTAACTTTTATTTAAAATTAATTTTAACATTAATTTTTGTATATACAAACTAAAAAGAAAAATAATTTTTATTATGAATTTAATAGTATTTTTTTGTCAGTTTAATAAAATATATTAATTATATAACCAAATTAATAATAATGATATATTTATAATTATTCTAATAAGTTAAACTTATTTATATATTTATTTAAAATTTACTTTAGTGATGACACTTCATCATGATATTTCTGTTAATAACACGTCAGAGTAAAATTATTTTATTAAAATATTTCTCAAATAATGTATTAGGAATTATGGTAGTAACTTAAATCTATTTATATTTCTTTGAAATTATTTATAAACTAACATATAAAAAATTTAAAGAAATAAAATTATTGTTTTTACAAATGTAACAGTATTTTTTGGTTAGTTGAATAAGTTATATTTATTCTCTAACCAAATTAATATTAGTGGCATGTATTGTAATTATTCTAGTAAGTTAAACCCTTTTATATATTTAAGCTAAAACTCGCTGTGGTGTTGACACGTCAGCATGGTATTTTTGTTATTAACACGTAAAGGTAAGGTTACTTTGCTAAAAAGTTTCCGAAATAATATATTAGAGATGTTTACTAACATTTAGGAAGAAGCTTACATAGTTTACATTAGTTAATTCACCATAAATGTTTAGACGTCCTTTCTAAGATTTGGAAAACAATTTAACAGAACCAAATCAAAGAATCCAAATATTTTCTTTGAATAAAAAAACTTTGTTAAGCGTAAATGAATAATTTTACTAAGTATATTGTGGCATTTGTAGAGTTTTTAATTAGAATGTGTATTATTTTTATCCATAAAATGTAAAATATTTTAGATTTAGAATAATTCACTAATAAGAATTTATTATAAAGATTGTTATTAAAAAATGATGATTTTCGTATTTTACGGCTTTTTGGAAAACTAGACAGGACATGGTCCTACCCACGTGCATTTTAAAGAGCAGTGTACATTGTTTCCCTTTTTTCTGTGTTTTGTAGCCAAATTAATGAGTTTCTTTCTATTTTTCTTAATTTATTAACTAATACTTTTTCTGTTTTATATAAAAAATGATGTTTAAAGTCAAAGTTTTATTTCGTTATATAATAAATGATGTTTTTAGTTTTTAATTTAAAAATAAGTATTATTATTTGTTAATTTAACTATTTATATTCTGTAGTTTATTTTTTTATTGGTTGAATTAGTTTTAAATAGATAACAAACAACGTAAATAAATTAAAAAATAATATCTTAATTTATGTAAAAAGCCTTAACATAGTTAGTATGACATAACATAATTTTATTGTTTTTCTTGATTTAGTAATTGATGATAATTAAGGTGAATAAACAAATATATTACAGAATATACGCTTTTAGTAGATATTTGGAGTGGTGATTTTTGTTGTTGTAAGTTAAAGTTAGGGTATAGTGGTGGGTGAGAATGTCGAATCTCATGTGGTCAGTATTTCATATCTCTAGTGTTACTTTTCTGAACATCAATAACTAATACATACACTAGTAAAACGTAAGAGTTAATAATTCGACACAGTCGATCTAAGACTAATCAAGGTTAACTTAATCAAGGCTTAGGAATCTAATTGCCACTCAATAATTACTTAACAAGAACTTTTAATATAACTATATAGAGAAGGAAAAGAACAACCACTACTTATATCGTTGCGTGTGAACCTACTCAATTGCTTTTTAAGCCTTTATAGATCAGTGCAAATATATATATCAACTAGTATTACATGGCTAATAATTGGCATATGCTGCTTTGTGTTAGAGTTTTAATTTATAGTATAGACATCGATTTTGCAGCACTGCATGGCTAATAATTGGCCGTCTAAGATTATAGGAATATGTACTATTGGCATTATCTAGTGATAATTAGTTCAAACAAGAGTTTATATATCTTCTTGTTCGAAAACGTCTATTACAATTGTTTGTAACTCGACGTTAAGAAACAAAATAGTAATGTTATCCAAAAAAGAACATGGACAATCAATTTTATTTAAAGTAGTCTAGTCGGTGGGAAAAATACAATTTAGAAATTGTTTTCGGCCAGTAAAATATGATCATGTTAGTTAGTCGCAGAGAACTTACGGTTACGGTTGGTGCAAATTATTGTTTGTTTAATTGTCGTACGTTCTTACGGCAACACACAACGGTCAGACGTTTTTTTTTTGTGTCGTAATTACAACTATAATGTTGAACGTAATCACAGCCACAACCATTTGCGCCGATCAAACGAACAAACCTTATATATATAATTAAAATGCACTGTTCTCTAAATAACTACAAATAGAGTCGAATTTAAACTACACTTTGACAGTAAAATGTAAAAGTAATGTTTATTAGAAGAAAAAAGTGAATGGATTTGTATATTACTTGACAACCCAACAAACTTTGTCGTGGATTGAGATGAGACAGCAGAGAAAACCCATCTCTTGTTTCAATACAGCAACCAGGCGACGTACCATAATTACACTCTACATTTTCTATTTATATATTTGTTTTGTTGTTGTGAAATTTAACGTTTTGTTCTTGTCGTAGACGTCGGGCTTGTAAAAACCATACATCTTGAAACTTTTATCTTAAAGCAATTATGTTTCCAAAGAAAATATTTGTACATGTAATCACCAAGTGACTATATTTTGCATAAAAATATTTTCAGTTGTACGTATTTTTTCAAATTATGAAAAAGGAAGTAGATAATCTGAGAGCACACGTGTGGTCCAAAAGGTTATGTGCTCCACGTGCGAATAAGAGTGGTCAGTGGCTCGTGTATGGTTCAGACAGCGGCACACGACAGGCCGCTCGTCATGACGGAACTAGAACCGTCGTTGTAAACAATTATTGTGTATTAAAATAGATTAGAACCGTCTTAAAAAATGCTTCCCTAAATATAAGTAACGATTTCCATCGAAATCAATGATCATAAAAAAGTGTATACAGTGTATCTTAAACCGACAATTAAGTGATCGAAATAGTTGACAAAGGAAAGTGATTGGAACAAGACTAATAAATGGTCTTTATTGGTTAACAAAAAGCAGCTTAAAGCTCATTAATTATGACATTATACACAGTAAGAGCCTACGACTACTACAAAATCATTTAATCCATGTGCATGAATTCCTCTCTTTTTTGGGTGGACATAAATTCATTTGGCAAATTTGAAATTTCCATCGTATTATGATTTACGACTAATGACTACATAAATCTAAGGCTAATATTCATCTTTTGAGATGATATCTATTCCACCTTTCTTCTGAAGTACATCTATTCAAAGATTTTCATTGTCTACCCAATTGAATGCATCACATGTGCAACAAAATATAAGTATTGGTGGGGTTTAAGGGTTTTGTACAAGTCTTGAAATTTGAAGATAATTTAAAAACCACATGACATGTGTCAGAAAACATCACATTTTATGAATTCTTTTATTTTTTTTCGCATCACTATATTCCTTCAAAAATACTAACAGTTTCACCAAATTTAGTGCCTTTTGGCCGACCAACAACAAAGACGAAGATTTTAGTGCCTTTTTTCGTTCAGTTTTTTTTATCCGAGTAAAGAATAAAAAAAAGCTGGCCAAAAAATCTACAGTGGCCGATTTGTACATCCTCTGTTCAGAATAGAGCATGTGAGTAATCATGTTCATATCTTTATGTCTTTCGCAACCATGTGATTGTGTTAACTCTCTAGATTTTTTGTTTACATGTCCAAAATCTAACCACATACCAAATAAATTCAATATTACTAAAAAAGAAGAAGAAAGAAACAAGCTTATAAGTGTCATTACAGATCAAACACAAAGACAAAGCGAGTTCAATTCCAATCACCAACTTAACTTCAACACACAACAAAACAAAACAGACTTCGTTATTGTTGCATTTTCTTCCATACATCATCATTTAATCGATTATGTCATTGTTATTTATGTTATCTCATTTAATAATATTAGTAATTTTCATTTTTATTGAATTATTTTTCTGTGTGAAAAAATATTTATAATAGAAGGGAAGAATTATTGAACAAAGCTCAAATGTGCTTGCACGAAATGGGTTTATCAAGAAACTAAAATTATTACGATTACAGAATATCAATCGCTGTCCTGTTTTTTTGTGTGCTTTTGCATTATTTGTGGTAAGAGTGAGATTGAAGAAAAAGGATATACATGACGATATGAGGTTGAATAGTAAAATTCAAACAGCAAACAATACAGTGAAGAATAATCGAAGGACAGTTTTTAAACTGAAAATGAAAAAAAAAAAAAAAAAAAGACAGTTTGGCCAACTAACCAAGCATATGTGTTTGTCCCGCTTCATGACCTGGCGGCGGCGGTGGAGAGCTGACGGCGGAGAGAATTGCAGTCATGGCACGAATCTGCATCTCCATCGCAGCTATATAATCCGTTGTTTCTTTTAGAACCACCGGTAATGTTTGTTTACGGCAACCGGGTACTAACCGACTCAGCACTTTCACCTTCCTCTGTACAGCTGGCAAACTTTTAGCCTTGAGCCTCAAAACCGTCGCTCTCTGTTTATTTGAACGGATACTACCGGTGGTTGCCGGATTTGATATTCTCTGTCGCTTCTGTTTCCTGAATTTGAGTTTTATAGCTTTAGATAATATCGCTCGGCTCCACAATGTTTTGCCTCTCGCTGCAACAGCCAAGGCTCTATCGGCGACCTCGCGTACGGCTTGACCGCCACGAGGATTCGAAGACGAGGACGATGGTTGAGTGATTCGTAGCTCCCTTAAAGCACGAACGAGCTTCGTCGAGTAGATCTGCTGCTGCTTCTCCGATTTCCATTTCAGCAACGATGTCGATTGAGACGGAGACGAAACAAGCGACGGCGAAGATTTCTTCTTACGCTTACGGCGAGAGCGATCGGAATTGGAGCTCGCCGTAGGTTGAAGCAGCTGATTCATATCCATCAGCTCTGGTTCAGAAACGAATCGCCGATTAAATCTTCGGTTTATATGGTATTAGATTAAAAAACCCGATCAGATCAGAATCAGACGGCCCAAACCCGAACTGTTGGATCCAAATCAAAAATCAAGAGGGAAAGGGATTAAAGGAGAGGTAATTAAGAGAAGATTAAGGATTAATTTTACCTTTTCGAGGGCGTCGGAGAACGGAACGGAACGGAACGGAGGTGTGGGAGAGAGATGAGGTGTCAAAAAGGGTGTGGAGAGGAAGACGAATCCTTTCTTTTATTTCTTTTTTAGTGTTTGTTGTAACAACAATCGAAGGCAAAGAATCATCGCTTTTTTATACGTGAAAATAAATTTACTCTCCTTCATTCCTTCCTTCTTTCTCTATTTCATGTTCACTAATTAATTATTATTATCCACTATTCAGAAAAATGATGTTTTACATTTTTTCACACAAATATTAAATTATGATAAGGAAAATAACAAAATATATTATAACTCTATATTGATGGCAGAAAAGTGTGCTCATTTACAAATGATAAATGGATAGCCACAAAATACAAAATTGAGGAAGTGTAATCATAAGCGTGGACCGTAAGGTAGTAGAGCGAATCCGACCAAGCTGGAGTAATTCGTCATGCAAAGTAATTATGTCAATTTATTTTCTTTATTCCATTTTAAAAATTTTAAACAGAAAGTTGACAAGAAAAACCCACGTGAGTGTTAAGATTCGTCATTGGGGTCTAAATTAGAATTCGAGTGCTTTCATAACTATTTCAATTTTAATTGATTTATAGATGCTTTTATTGTGAAAATTGTAAAATATGGACTGGGTTTTGGACGATTAAAGGAACAAAAATTGACCCAAAAAACAGAGAAAAATGATGTTTGCCGACCAGAAAATAGTTGCCAACCGGTTTCTTTGAGATGGGCCTATAATGTAGAGCTTAAGCCCATTTTGTTTAAAGTGTATGCCCCAAAAAAAAACCCTAGATCTCGTGTTTATATACAAACACATCCGGCGAGTAAAAACATGCGATCGCTTATCTCTCTTTCTCGATAATTTCTGCTTAGTTTTGGATGTTTTTATACGTTTATCATATCAAATTCATTTTAATCTGATTGGATTCGCCTCTCAGATTGATTTTCAATTTGAGATGATTATTTCATTGATTTTATTTGGGAGGCGAGAGATTTTTGAAGAGGCGTTGAGTCGCTTTACATAAACGAGGCATTGCTAGATCTAATCTGTATTCGGCTTTTTTTTAAACGATATCGGAGCTTAAGGATCCTATGATGGCATGAAATCTTTGAGACCTGATTTGTTATTGATGAAAAGCTATAAGCATTTTTATTCAGAGGATTCTAATAGTTAGTGTATAAAAAATTGAGTTTTTTTAAATGAAAAAGATGATGAATATGCACTGGGCTCTGAGATGATGATTGACATTCAACTTCTTTTTGATGGAAAATGCAGCCTAGAAAGCTTAATCTGATTTCTCTTTTTACTATTTCCAATAAATCTTTGATAATAGTAATATCTTGAATTCAATGTCGTAATGAGTCTGTTTTAGAATGAATTGAATCTGCTTGCCATTAATAATGTGTTTTAATCCCTGAATTTGAGAGTGATCCGTTTGTAGAAAACTCGTCTTGTTTGAACATAACCGGTTGATAGACAATCTGATATTTGTACAATCAAATAGAATTGAAGCAGTATAATCTCGTTCAATGATAACCAAAATGGTTTGGCAGTGTCGATTTTCACCAAAAAGTCTGATTTTAAGGCATAAAATCGGAAAAATAAGTAAATTCCCACCTAATAAATGTTTATATTGACCATTAAGTGCATTTTAAAAGGCATATCAACATCAAGTAGATGAGAGCCAATAAAAATATATAACACATTTTTTAATTAGAAACTTGATGTTACATAAGTCTACGTATCCAAAATAGTATGGATATAACTTAGAACAACACCTATGTTAAAGTAGTGACTTACAATTACATGTATGAAAACGGCACGCGTTGACGTAAAAGACTCGAGACCAATGGTCATCAGAAATGAACTATGAAGACTTGAGGAGAAAGAAACCAGATCCAACATACAAGAGAAGACATTACGTACTATGCCGTTTTTTTTCCATGTTTTTCAGATGTTGCCTAGTGTTTTATTACGTTCTAGGCAAAAGTCATATAACCAAGTAAGAGATTAAAGAAACATTGTGAACTGTTTTGTATTTTTTTGTTCCTTCAGTGTTCAAGAGCACTCCGGATAGAGAGTGGTGAGTCTTGGGTTGAATTGTTGTGGCCTCTGGAGATGAGGTCATGGTTCAAGAACACAACTATAACCGTGATGTCATCATGAAAATGGCGTCTCACTTTCTTGTCAATCTTCCTTAGATCTGAATATCTCATCTCACGTTTCCTGGCTGCCTCTTGAAGAGCCGCTTTAATCAACCTCTTTGCGCTCCCCTACAGTCAGAAAGAGAGAAAACACAAGAAGACACAGTCAGTTATACATCTAAATAAGTTGTATTAGTTGGGATTCTTATGACATGACTCCTATTTAAATTTATGATCTTTGAAGTGAGAGAGAGTAATCAGGGCAAGACAATCATTTGCCTGAGAGTGAAGTTAAACTAGAAAACTTACAGCGCGGGGATGGTTATGAACAATCTCAACTGCTTTTTCGTTGCTCAAATGTTCCCAAAGACCATCGGATGCAAAAATGAGGAATGAATCATTAGGGTGCAGAGGATGAGAGAGTATAGTTGGGGTTGCAGACATCAATGGTCTCTTCATTGGCTCTGCAAGTCTGAACTTTTGATTAATCGGCTCCCTGTTAAACTCTGGCCGTTTCATGTACATGTCTCCAATAGATCTTGAAACCTACAATCAAAATTGATTATTATAACAAGGAATTACTAACAAATACTTGCTTAATGCCTCAGAGCTACATGCTAAAGCTTTATAATCATCAGTAACTCGGCATCATAAAGAGGTAGACGTATATACAGCTTGTTTAGTGCAAATGTATGGAATTCATCCAAAGCCCTTCTTAGAAACTACCTCATTACTTGGGATTTATCAAATTATGCACACAGTGAGTCAGTGACACATGGTTGTTTTGAGTCAAAGCAATAGGCAACCTCTAGCGCATTGGAAATCTTAGATCTCTAATGAAGTTTCTTACAACATCGACAAGAAAGACAACCCACCTAAAGAATAAGAAAGATATTTGCGTATCTCCACCCATTAAAGCAGAGCGCCAAAAGCACCACCAAAAAAATTCTAACAAAAAGCCAAGAACCAGATGTAACCAAAGTATAAATAAAGGAAAAAAAATTAAAACACCATCAACTTGAACTATGGCGAAATGCAAGAAAAAAAGGAAGAAAAACCAATGTAAGAAACAACCAATGTAAGGCAGCTTTCAAAGCACTGAAAGCTACTCAGCCTACTCTTCAATGAGACTACTAAACTGCAGGTGCTAATGAGGTCTGTTTACCTCACTGCAATGAAAGTCATCAGAACATGGATCCCCAGTTATGTCTAAGTTGCCTCCCTTTTTATTCTCTGAGAAAGTAACAGCAAAATGGAAGTGCTGAGAGAATGAGAAACTACCTGAATGATGCCCTTAACTCTCCAAACTCCATGCCTGAACACAACGATTTGTGGATCATCAGGATGTAAATCCTTGAGTTCCCAACGAATATCCTCGTTGTTGGCATTGTGCTCACTCGACAGCTGGATAGCAGAGAGTCCACCGCAGTTGCTTTTCTTTCCCAGAACAACCCGCGAATCTCCGAGGCTTGCCACGAAAAGAGTATTTTGATATATCACTCCCACTAGACAGCAAGTGCCAACAGTTGCCAAATTTGGTGTTGTACTCCACAGCTCTGACACAAGAGAAGCGAATCCTTCTTCGGTTGCATGAAAAGCTCTTTGTATTGTCTCTCTTGTAACAACTCCTTGTGTTTCCGCTGATATTTCTGCATAATCATAAAGCCTAAGCAATCCCAACATAAGAGAGGCTCAATGTACAGTGCACTCCTAGATGGCTTAAGCCTGGTAAGAACTCAGGAACAGTCTACCATCAATGCATAGCCAGGGACCCTTGAGTAAATGCATTTGAAGCCAAAAGATAGAAAATGGAGCAAAGAAAAATCTCGAAGAATCAGGAATGCAAAATGCAAGGAATCCTAAACATCAAACTGCACTATACATACCATTCCCACACTTAACACATATAAAGCGTATGAAAAATAGGAGCACAGTCGTATCAGATAATTTTGCCAACTTCTGCAGTCAATAAACACAGCATGTAGCTTAAGAAAAGCAAAAGAGCACTGTGGCTAAAAGACTGTAGTGTGTAGCTCCGATAATATAGAAAAAGGTCTCAATTCAGCGCAATTGGAACCTATTCATCCCCAAAAGATTAAAAGTCAAAGTACCTAACTTTGTTGACCAATCACCATCTTCATCCCCGAGACTTGATCAAAATTTCAGAATTTAGTCACCGGATTCGTATAGAATATGTTTCCCAAAAACCAATTCAATTTACACAAGCTCGAATGTCAAATCACGAATCACAGTGTAAATGAAGAATCAGATTAAACAAGGAAAATAAATTGTTGAACGATTACAAAAGAATAAGCTACGAACCTCGAAAATGGTTGAAGAGATTATCGCATACGTAACGGGCAGCTTCAGGACCACCATGGCCGTCGTAGACACCGACAAAGGTACCAAAATTTCCGGATTCGATCTGACTCTGGTCTTCGAGTACCTGATTAGCTTGGATCACGGCCATGGAGAATTCTCCGCCGCAATATTTTCCGAGATCACGGAACCAAAGCAGTCCGTCTTTCCCTTCACCACCGCTTCCGCCTGAAACGCCACCCGATCCGGAAACAGAATTATCGCTGAGCCCGAATGGCTTGAAGCAGAGAGAAAACAGATTCATCAATGAACCTGACATTCAACATCTCTCAGAAACCCTAACCCAAACCCACTCCCGGAACCTTAATACTGGGGGCACTCTTTTAGGGTTCGATTCAAAAAAAAAAAACAAAAGGGGCGGGACGGGGATGAGCGAGATGGATATAGATCGGGAGAATGATGGGAGAGAGAAAACCTAGGTCTTAATGGAAGGGAAGATGCGCAGGATGAGGGACTAGGCGCAGGATAATGTTTTAAGCGCAAGTTAGCAGGAGACGACGACGGACGTGTCCTGTCCGGTTGCAGAGGAACAAAAAAATTCTGCCTTGTAATTTTTTGTCTGTGAGGAGAGCGATCTTCGTTAGCTGTCGGACTGTACAATTGTTTTGTCAGCCCAAAAAAAAAAATTACTATCATAAACTGGATAATTAATTTTAAAGATTTTAAAAGTTTGATATTAAATGCTTAACTATTTTTGAAAAACTGTTCATTACATAAAGTTAATACAAAAAGTATCGAAAAAAATAAATGAAGTTAATACAAAGTATATATGAACTGATCTGTGACATGCAAATAACAATTCTTTAGTGAAAAAATAACAGTAAAATATAACAAATTATGGTAAAAAATAGTGGTGCAATAAATATTAAATATATTGTTTTATAGTACTGCTAATTTTATTCTTTATGTAATTAATAACTATTAATGTAGTATAATTCTTGTGATCGGTAAAAGATATTACCAATCAAATTCAAAATATTTGTAACTTATATAATATTGTTTATTAATAAATTTAAATTAGATATTTATATAATTTTAATTTAAATTTAATTTTTTTTCTTATTAATTCTATATATATAAATAAAGAAATAAAATTAATTTTTTTACGAATTTAATAATATTTGTTAGTTAGTTTAATAAAATTTATTGATTGTTTAACCAAATTAATGATGTCATATATTGTAATTATTTTAGTAATTTAAATTTATTTATATATTTATTTTAAATTAATTATGATGATTACAAATCAATGTAATATTTTGTTAATAATACGTTAAAATAAAATTATTTTTAAAAAATATTTTAAAGATTGGAATCCTTCGCTATATTAATTAGATGGTTGTTTTATTATTTCTAAACTTAAAAAGACTTTCTTACATTTCTCCTCTTGTTACACCCGACGCACATAAACAAGTGTTCAGTGTACGTAGGACGTTTCAGTTATGCAATAAGTCTTCTCCATTTAGTTAGTTGTAACATGTCTTCTTAATTAATGTATATAATGTAACACTTGCTCTTTAGTTAATAAGATAGATCCGTATAAAAAACATGTGATGAATTCTAGCTAGTCTAGTGATTTGTGACGATTAATCTATGACAAAAAATGAACGTAAAGGATAAACAGAAGAGCTCATTGTAGATATTTGATATAAGGGCTATTTTATTTGTTATGGCTCCAACTCCAAGAATATTTGATACATTATTTTGACTATTTTCGAAAAGAAATAAACGATATTTATAAATATTAAATGTCTAATGAATCAGGTTTATTCCATGGAAAGCAAACATCAAACATGCCTGTCTTCCTGCTAAGCTTGCAAGGTCCAGTTTTCCGTATTTTCCACTCGCAGTTTTTGCATCCAAAGTCTTTAAATTCTTTGTCTCTGCTCTGTTTGTAGATTTCGAAATAATGACTTTCATTTCCCCAACTAAATTTACAGAAAAATAATGTTCTGCCGAAAATATGCGGTGTAAATCCAAACGACCATGATTCACCAGGTGCTAAATTCTTCTCAGGGAGATTATCATCTGCTGATCTGCAGAAGAATCGTAGGTGCAAACCACCTCCAAGATCATTGTAAATCGTCACAGTCGTCCTGCTCTGCTCAGCTCTTGCATTTATGAACATAATCGTCACAAAGACAACAAAGAATGTTTTAAGAGATCCCATAATCCGATATTCTTTTTGTTTTTTTTACAAGTATGCGTTGATGACTATTTCAATCAAACTTATTCAGTATTTATATATAACAACCTTTTCGTAAGTTAGGTAACATGTTAATTACACTTTAGTCTTTTGACCGTACGTACACTTTCCAAAATGTGATTCACATTACCAAAATTAAATGAATATACTCTTTATTACACTATATTAATGTCTTTTACAGAGTCGGTCAAAATATATAAACTGACATGACGTACGGAGTTACGTACATATCCTACACATAAGTCAATTTTGAAATGTCCTTTTTGATAATTTTTTTTTTTTATAAAAAATCAATATTATTTAAATTGATTAGAAGTGTATTAAAATTTTTTCAGTTTTTTGTACCGACGTCGATAATCGATTTACTACACAAATAATAACAATAGAACTTGCATGTTGAAAAAACATTAATAATACAGAAAAATAATTAGTTAATAACTGGCGAGATATTTATATCTCTCCAAATTATAGTATTGTTTGTATCTAGTTAGTATTTATATCTCCTCCAAAGTAATTGGAAGTCACACTTCATCTTGATATAAGCATTTTTTAGTTTATAGGGGATATAAAATGCATTATTTCAATATATAATATATGAAACTATATATTTTTATCATATAAAACCTATAATTAGATGTATTTATTTTGATCGAAATCATGTCTATCTATAGTAATAAATATATGTATAAGTTAGGGAAATGTAAAATATGTATAAGTTTAGATATGAAAAGATTTAGTAGATATTTTTCTTATTATAGATTTACATTTGGATGATAAAGCATTTCGATAAAATATCTATAAGAATAAAAGTATGTAAACAAAATAAAACTAAAAATTAATTGTTTATTTTGACCTACAAAACCACCTGTTAGATGCATACTTAGTATAGAAAATCAATTCATAACTCACATTTTTATACCAAAGATAGAAATATCCATCAAAGTATTTTTCGTCCACTAAAAAAAAAATTCTAAAAATAAATAAAAATTAAAGAACAACCATTCTTCCTCCAAAAATCCCTTACCTTGAACACAAAACAAACAGAGAATTAAACACCCTAAATTTAAAAACCTATTTGCTTAAATATAACCTATTCCTTCACCGATATAATATCTTTCTCACATTCCCAATCCAAAAAGAAAACTAGTTCCCCTCTGCAAAAAGAAAGATGAATTATCGAACAGGAATGATCCTTGTTCTAACCATACTTGTAATGTTCGTATGGGGTTTGGACGCATCAGCAATGCGAAAGACGAAATTTGACGCCCCGCTTCTGACAGAAAAAATCGCAACGAATAGATCCATAATTGTCGATATTGAAGGCAAAGGAGACTACACTTCAATTCAAAAAGCCATTGATGCTGTCCCTGTTGATAACTCTAACTGGATTATCGTCCATGTCCGTAAAGGAACCTACAAGTACGTTTACGTTTACGAGGTTTAACATTTTACATTCATTACTTCATATGCTCAAATCATGTTTTTTCTTTTCTTTACTTAGCAATATCATAACATACATATAACCATGTAATTGTAGTAATATGGTATGGATTTATGTATGAATATATATTGGATATTTCTGATTTTTTTATTTATTTGGGGAAAAAAGAGAGAGAGTGCACATTCCAGAGAACAAGCCGTTCATATTCATGAGAGGTAATGGGAAAGGAAAAACAGTGATTGAATCTTCTCAAAGTTCGGTCGATAATGTTGCTTCAGCCACTTTCAAAGTCGAAGCTAATCACTTTGTGGCTTTCGGTATCAGCATCAGAGTATGAATAACATTCATTTCGAATTTGAGAATTTTTTTTGTTTGTTGTTGATGACGTTTTATAATTTGTGTTATATATATACAGAATGATGCACCGGTGGGAATGGCGTTCACGTCTGACAATCAATCGGTGGCAGCGTTTGTTGCTGCTGACAAAGTAGCGTTTTACCATTGTGCGTTCTACAGCTTGCACAACACTTTGTTTGATAACAAAGGTAGACATTACTACCATGAGTGTTACATCCAAGGCTCTATCGACTTCATTTTCGGTCGTGCAACTTCCATTTTCAACGTAAATGTTTCCTCCACTACAAATTATCTTGACCATAACATTTAAATTATATGAACATAAAGTTAAGAGTTATTTTGATAATAATTGTTGCAGAATTGTGAGATATTTGTGATATCGGACAAGAGGGTGAAACCGTATGGGTCAATTACAGCACACCATAGGGAACACGCAGAGGAAAAAACAGGTTATGTTTTCATTAGAGGCAAAGTGTACGGAATCGATGAGGTTTACTTAGGCCGAGCCAAAGGACCTTATTCTCGAGTCATCTTTGCCAAAACTTACTTGTCCAAGACCGTTGTCCCTGACGGTTGGACCAACTGGAGTTACCATGGCCCCACCGAGTTTAGTCTCCTAATTAACTTCTTACCTAAATTTATATGAGTAATTATTTAAGTATAAGTTTTATGTACTAATATTCTCGAGACTGGATTGATAGGAATTTGTACCATGGTGAATACAAGTGTCATGGACCAGGTGCTGAGAGAAAACATAGATCTGATTGGGCCAAAGAGCTTACTAAACAAGAAGTTGAGTCTTTCTTGTCCATTGACTTTATTGATGGCACTTCTTGGCTCCCTGTTTGGCTTAAGGAAACGTCTTAGAGTTCCTTCGGTTGTTCCGTGTCTCGCGTTTGGCTTTTGGCGATTCCCGTTTTGGTGTCTATTTGTTACTATTGGACAAATTTCTTTAAATGTTTTTAGTGATTGGAAACTCTTATATTGTTTGCACACATTGTATAAGATAGTTTCCGTTTAAATTACCTATGTAACCTAAGTTTTCAATCATATATTCCAAATTAACATATTTTTCCGAAAGATTGAGTAGATTTAAATTTTCTGAAATGAAGACTATTGGTTAAAAACAAGTAAATATGATTTATTCATATCAAAATCACAAATTAAAGAGATGATATCTTCTCTTTTCAAACGACTTGGTATTTAAGTAACTAGCCCTAGCTTACTCAAGCTAATAATAGATTTGAATATTTAATTATTAAAATTTAAAATCCACTATAATTCCACCACCACCCCCAAATCCTCCGCCTCCACTACCACCAAACCCTCCACCATTACCTCCACCATTACCTCCACCATTACCTCCACCGTTACCTCCTCCTAATCATCCACTAACACCTCCTCCAGCACCGCCACCGATACCTCTTCCTACATCCTCCACCAACACCTCCTCCAGCACCACTACCAATATTTTCACCGTGGCCTCCTCCAATTTTTCCATCGACAGCTCTTCTAGCACTATCCTAAAAAAGGTCGGCCCTGAATTTAACAAGCACACAAACAAAAAATAAAAAATAACTGTTTTATATTATTTTATCATAATATTTTCATAATAAAAATCGATTATTTTACAAAATATGAAGAATCACAAACACAAATTTGTTTCGTTTGATTCCACGCTGTGGGCACCAGATTTAGCTCAGAACCCGAATCGACTAAATTAAACCAAACTGGGCCAACGAGATCACAAATAACCTAGTCAAACCTATTTATTTTGTAATTGTCGAAGTTTATGATTTTGTAACTTAAATTGCAACTAATTCATTAAGAATTAATTGCCTAAAAGTAGTATAAAAAGAGGATGAACCTCATTTGTAAAGGGAATCCAAAATATATTGAGAATAATATAAGAACTATTCAGAATTCTTTGTGTGAGAGCTGAACTTGTTTATTCAGTTCTAACATTTGGCGCCGTCTGTGGGGATAACTCACCCTAAGTAAGAAAAAAGAATCATCAATCACAATGTCGAGCTCCGACGATGATCGCTCTGATTCCCTCTCGGAGATTAAGGCTCTGTTGATGGACCTCAAGTCAACTGCCGACAAGCAAAAAGAATCCAATGACAATCTCGTGGCGCGGTTTAACACACACGAAACCCAAGTCTTGACGCAGCTCAACAACCTTACGACAGCTCAAGCCGAGCTCGAGTCGAGAGTAATGGCGCTCAGCGCACCGAGCGGTTTCCAAGTCGAGGAACACCCTCAACAGAGATCCGCTAGAATGCGCCTCGACTTTGGCACCCGACCCGAGGATCGAGTCATTTCCAGCACGACTCCTCGCGCCGATCTCCTCCCAAGAGAAACATCGGGCACCCCACCACCATCGCAACCCCACGCGAGGTTGTCGCGAGAAGAACCCACGCTACTCCCTATTCTTGGACAAGGTGTAGACCGTGGTCAAGCCCTACCTGGAGGACGCTACGAGAACTCTCAGGAAAACCCCAATGTGGTGGGATACGTGAGTCTCCGGAGATCCATTGAAAGAAGTAACGCCGGGCTCGCAGCAATGACCTCTAAAGTTCATAAAGCATCAAGCGCAGCCCCGAAGATCGATCGCGTGATCGAAGAAACTGAGAAGTCACCATTCTCATCTCGGGTAGCGAACACGCAAGTGAAGGAGACTGGCAAGCTGAGATTGTCGGTCTACGAAGGAAACTTGGATCCGAAAGCGTATATGACAGCATTCCGAATCGCCGCGAACCGAGCCCACTTCAGCGAAGAAGGAAAAGACGTGGGATATTGCAGGTTATTCGCAGAAAATTTAGTGGGATCTGCGCTCGATTGGTTTTCTCAATTACCAGAAAATTCAATCGATAGCTTCAATCAGTTATCGACAGTGTTTATCAAGCATTATTCCATCTTTATGGGAAGCGGAGCGACTGATGCGGACCTGTGGAATGTCACGCAAGCCGAAACGGAGTCGCTATGGTCCTATATAGAAAATTTCAAGAAGGTGAAGGCCAAGATAGCTGGAGTCAGCGACTCGACAACACTCGCCGCCCTGAAACATGAACCGAGCCCACTTCAGCTAGAAGCATTCACAGACTCTCATCTCGTAGCTAGTCAATTTAACGGCGATTACAAAACCAAGGACGAGCAATAGAATTATACCTCAGAATAGTTCAAGGACTCGTGCGACTATTCGATCACTTTGAACTCAAACGAATCCCAAGAGCAGAAAATGCCCAGGCTGATGCCCTGGCGACCTTGGCTTCCACAACCGAACCAATGATAAAAAAGGGTAATTCCGATCGAAAGTATCGAGACACCAAGCAAAAAGTTCCATTCAAACATCATCTTCGAGATCAGCGGAGACACAGAGAACCAACCCAATGGGCAACAATCTGTTTTGATCGAAGAAGAACATCAAGCCGAAGATTGGAGAGTCCTGATAAAGGAGTATATAGCAACGGGAACGATGCCAAGCAATAAATGGGACGCAAGGAAACTCAAAGTGATCAGCGCCCGATTCTTTGTACTCGAGGATAAGTTATACAAACGGAGCATAGCCGGCCCGTATCTCAATTGCGTCGACAAAGAAGACGCAGAAACAATAATGAGAGAAATGCATGAAGGTTTATGCGGAAGCCACTCATCAGGCCGTAACCTCGCACTCAGAATCAAACGACAAGGATATTACTGGCCAACCATGCTGGCGGACTGCGAACGTTACACAAAGCATTGCGACAGCTACCAAAGGCATGCACCAGTGAATCACCGTCCGACCAAGGAGCTCCAATCACTTTCAGCCCCGTATCCATTTATGAGGTGGTCAATGGATATCGTCGGACCTCTGCATCCTTCGACAGGAAACGTGAAATACCTATTGGTGATGACAGATTACTTCTCGAAGTGGGTAGAAGCAGAATCATACAAATCGATCGTGGATTCAATGGTGCAAAGTTTCATATGGAAAAACGTTATATGCAGACACGGTTTGCCTTATGAGATCGTTACGGATAACGAATCGCAGTTTATCTCGAAAAAGTTTGAAAGGTTCTGCGAAACATGGAAAATTCGTCTAAGTAAATCAAGCCCTCGTTATCCGCAGGGAAACAGACAGGCCAAAGCCACGAACAAATCGATACTAAGCAACCTAAAGAAGAGACTCGGAGCACACAAAGGGAATTGGGGGAGACGAGTTGCAAGGAGTGTTATGGGCTTACCAAACTACTCCGCGAAAGTCTACTACCGAAACACCATTCTCCCTACTTTACAGAGTCGAGGCAGTTGTACCGGCCGAAGTCACAATCCCGAGTCATCGGAGGGAGTTAGCTCCGGAAAATGAAGAAATTAGCAAAAACATATTACAAGACAATCTAGATGTAATAAACGAGAGACGAGACCAAGCCCTGATACGGTTACAGAACTACCAGTAGAGCGCAACAAGATATTACAACTCAAGGATCAAACCACGGAGATTCGGCATAGGCGAGCTGGTACTACGAAGAGTGTTCGAGAATACAGCAAAGCTTGGGGTTGGAAAGTTGGGTACCACGTGGGAAGATCCATACAAGATCGCAAAAATAATCAAACACGGAGTATACGGACTAGAGACCCTCGACCGAAATCCAGTGATGAGATCGTGGAACACGATCCATCTTAAGAAATATTTTTGCTAAATTAGTTTCATTTCAATATATCAATCCGATTCAGGAAATTAATAAAGTTTCTTTTTCTATGAATGGTGTCCCAGATAACGCTACGTGAACAAGAAACCGAATAAAATGAAAGTAGCTCCTCGTAAAGAATACGGACAAGTAGCCGTTATAGTAACGAGGAGCACTTCGCCGAAACAAAAAAAAGCGCAAGCAGTTCCTCGTAAAAAATACGGACAAGTAACCGTTACAGAAGCGAGGAACACTTCGCCGAAATATAAAAAGAGCGCAAGCAGCTCCTCGTAAAAGAATACGGACAAGTCGCCGTTATAGAAACGAGGAGCACTTCGCCAAAAAAAAACGCAAGCAATTCCTCATAAAAAATACGGACAAGTAGCCGTTACAAAAGCGAGGAACACTTCGCCGAAATATAAAAAGAGCGCAAGCAGCTCCTCGTAAAAGAATACGGACAAGTCGCCGTTACAGAAACGAGGAGCACTTTGCTAAAACAAAAAAAAAACGCAAGCAGCTCCACGTAAAAAATACGGATAAGTAGCTGTTACAGAAACGAGGAGCACTTCGCCAAAGTATAAAAAGAGCGCAAGCAGCTCCTCGTAAAGAATACGGACAAGTCGCCGTTATAGAAACGAGGAGCACTTCGCCAAAACAAAAAAAACGCAAGCAGCTCCTCGTAAAAAATACGGACAAGTAGCCGTTACAGAAACGAGGAGCACTTCGCCAAAGTATAAAAAGAGCGCAAGCAGCTCCTCGTAAAGAATACGGACAAGTAGCCGTTATAGAAACGAGGAGCACTTCGCCAAAAAGAAAAAAAGCGCAAGCAGCTCCTCGTAAAAAATACGGACAAGTAGTCATAACAGAAACAAGAAGCACTTCGACAAAGTATAAAAGAGCGCAAGCAGTTCCTCGTAAAGAATACGGACAAGTAGTCGTTACAGAAACGAGGAGCACTTCGCCTAGATATAAAAAAGAACATTCTAAGCTATTACATGAGCTCGGCCCGGCGGCGGCGGTAGCGCGCACGTGGCTTGCGCTTTCTGAAACAGCACATCTCGACGCTACGACGTCGAGACTATCAAAACAAAAGAAAAAGCAAACAACATGAACTACGCGCCCGCCGAGAGCACGACGAGAAAAATGGTGAGCAACGCAGCTCAGCACAAAGACCACTAAGTCCCAAACGCGAAGAACTCGGCGCGCGGGCAGGTGCGAGCTCATACGGGTGTGCAAGAAACTCGTACGGGCGCGCAAGGATCTCGGCATGCGGGAAGGCACGGGCTCGTATGGATCCGACGCGCGAACCGATGGGCACCCAAGGACGAGCTCGGAAGAGGACTCGCGCGTGAGCCGACGAGCTTTGTACGGACGGAGCCGTGCGTGCGGACTCACAAGAACCCGGAGGTGAGCTCGAGCCGGAAGGACGCGCGTGCGAGCCGATGGGAGCACAGGCGCGCGAAGACGAGCCAAAAGCTTGGGCTGGACTCGTACGGACCAACAGAAGCACGGATGCCCAAAGACATGCCGACAGCTCGGCTCGCCAAAGGGAACCAGCCGGAGCGCACTTAGGAGCTCGGGACTCGGGTCAAGAAGAGACGGCGAGCTGGAGAGACTCGGGCCGAGATGGAGGCGGCGAGCTTGAGGCGGGGAGCTGGAGAGACTTGGGCCGAGAAGGAGGCGACGAGCTCGAGACGGCGAGCTGGAGAGACTCGGGCCAAGAAGGAGGTGGCGAGCTCGAGATGGCGAGCCGGAGAGACTCGGGCTGAGAAGGAGGCGGCGAACTCGAGGCGGCGAGCTGGAGAGACTCGGGCCGAGAAGGAGGCGGTAAGCTCGAAAGACGGGCCGAGAGACTCGGGCCGAGAGGGGACGTAGGTGCGAGAACCAGGAAACTCGCGCACGCTGGGAAACGGGATCCGGCATGCCGAGAACACCGAGAACGCCAGCACTTTGAGCTCGTGCACGCAGTGCGAAGGAGGCCACCCGACGGAACCAGCTCGACGGGCGTGTTGAGGGAGGCACCGCGTGGTCCAGGAGAGCTCCGGCGATGACGACCGGCAGACTCGCCGATGGACTGCTCACCGCCGGTGGAACAAAAAAAAAAAATTTTTTGCAGAAAATCGGAAAATCAAAATGAGAAAGTTTCCCAAATCAGCTTAGGAAACTTGGGGGCAGATTGTGGGCACCAGATTTAGCTCAGAACCCGAATCGACTAAATTAAACCAAACTGGGCCAACGAGATCACAAATAACCTAGTCAAACCTATTTATTTTGTAATTGTCGAAGTTTATGATTTTGTAACTTAAATTGCAACTAATTCATTAAGAATTAATTGCCTAAAAGTAGTATAAAAAGAGGATGAACCTCATTTGTAAAGGGAATCCAAAATATATTGAGAATAATATAAGAACTATTCAGAATTCTTTGTGTGAGAGCTGAACTTGTTTATTCAGTTCTAACACACGCCCGACTCTGTCCCAACACCTCACCGATTCTTCCACAAGCACCTCCTCCTGCATCACCTCCAAATCATTTACCGGCACCACCTCCAACACCTCTACCATGACCTCCTCCGAATCCTCCAACCAGCACTTCCACCAACTCCTTCCCCTCCACCGGCGCCTCCTCCTATACTGTCTCCTAGACCACTCCCGTGCCTCCTCATACACCACCACCAAAACCTCCACCCACACCGGTACCTCCACCACCACCAATTCCTCCTCCAAAACCTTTCCGGCCACCAAAGCCACCGCCAAGTCCACCACCACTTCCCAACGTCTCTTTCTCAAAAGTCATACATTCGACTCCCCCTATAACTACCAGTACAAGCATCAACCCGAAAACCCATAAGATATTTTCCACATATCTTTTTAGTATCTTTCCTAATACGTCTACAATTGTTATAGCTCACTTAGAGTAAGCTACTAACACTATATATATTAAGGAGAGGGGTCATTTATTGGGTATGGTTGAGAGACCTCCAAAACGCATTTCTACATGTTCTCATGTCCGAATTTCTGATTATGTTCAAATTTTCTATAGAACAATTAATGAGTGACACCAAGTTCCTCTTGAATACTAATCTCTAAGTGATAGAATTTAATAGAATTAATATTAGCAGGAGAGGAATGTAACAGAATTTACTTTTTACGTTTATAACTTCTCAACTACTTTGTATTTGGTTGCTACATTAAATGCAAAATCCCCATTATCACTTTCGTTATTCCCTCTACAGTAACCCTGCTAATATTTTACCCCTATGTTCATGTTGTTATTAATTTGACTTATAAGTTCAGATGTGAGAAAAATTATTGACAACTTACATTTCAATATACAAATAACCAAATTTTCTTATATACAAAGAATGACGATTTACATAAGCATCTGATTCTTAAATTTTAATAAAATATAAATTCATAATTCGAATAGTGTTAGCATTTGGCATTATTTGTTCCAGTCCAAATAGCAAGATCCACAAAGTTCTCAAATCCATCCAAAATTACTGAAATCAAACCAAAATTATTAAATCTAAGACCGAATAGTTTCAATACGATTTAACCGATTCCAAACCAAATTTGAATTTTAATGTAAATCAGAATTAACCGATATTCATTAAAATAATTAATAGTTTTAATTGAAATATATTTAATTAAAATTTAAAAGATTAATTAAAATAATTACTAGTTTTAATTAAAATATATTTAATTAAATCGATGATATTATTTACTTTTAATTGATTAATTTTTTATAATTATTTTCTTTCTGGTATGGGAATTGAATTAAAAAAAAAAAATTTGAGTTTGATTAGATTTCTTTAAAAAAATTTAAAATCCAAAAAACCCGAAACTGAACCGCAACTGTACAAATCGAATTGTGGTTGTTAAAAAGCTATAAAAAAAAGTGTTGGAACCACTTTGTTCTACTTCACTCACTTACTCACTTGCCTTACTGGAGTGCAAACACTCATCTGCTAATCTTGCTCGGACTTTACTAAGTAGAGCATCAGAGTTTGATTCTCTCTACAGGCGTTTGGAGTTCTTGAGCAGAGTTCAGGAAACCTATTAGCAGCACGAAGGTTGTTAAGATCATCACTAAGCTATATTACATGGATGACATGGGCACACTTTGAGCGATCAAGGAGACTCCGAACGTGCTGAGAAAATACAAAACTTTTATTTTTTTCAACAAGTAATTAGTTGTTTTACACATTTTTTATCTTCTAATAGTACTATTTTTTTCATTTGTTCGATGGCTTTTTTTACATTGCAAAACAGTGCACATAGGTTGTTGTCTTGTTGATGATGCTTCGTGGGTTACGAATAGCCAATCCAATCAGCAATTCGAGAATTCTTTCGGATGCGAGGATACTGAAACTGGGAGCGAATTTAACACCTCGATGCGACATTTAATTTTGATTCTCAGAGGTTAGGGAGTTTCACTGGAGGTACAATTAAATTATATGAGGGAGATTTATTGGGTTAGTGTAAAGATTGAGGATCGATGTGTAATTTAACAAATATTGGTTTTACTCGAAAATTGTCTTTTATTTGTTTATTTTTACGATTTTGTTTTTGTAAAATTAATTTCCCCGCGAAAGCACAACTAGTGATAAACCTCGGCGAACGGTAAATCTAGGGTTTCGAATTGGCATTTGAGCTCTGATGGGGGATTCAAATGGAGACTCGCTCATTAAAATCGATGACCAGGAAGATGTAGAAGATCCATTTCTCGCGTTCATTGACTATGCCAGAGCGGTGATTTCACCGGAAGAAGACGAAGATGAGGAGGGAGATAGCAAGACTGAGGCTAGCGGTCCGGGTTGGGGCTGGATCGCCTCGCGTATTTTAAAAACCTGTACTGCTTATTCAAGCGGTGTCACCGCCGCGATTCTTTTATCCGATCTCTTTCAGGTGATTATAGTTTTGACTTTGCTACCGAGCCTCTTTGTGTAGTTGCTTATCCGCTTTTTGTTGAATCTTTTTTTTTTGTAGGTTTGGCATGAGCAAAACAAATCAGGAATGTCAAAGAAGAAGCCAGAGATCATAAATCAGGTGAAGAAGAGTCACAGAAGACGAAGACTCGCTAATACTGTCACAATAGACTCGATTTTTGAGAAGAATTTTTTGTCCATGAACAGCGTTTTGGAAGCTGTTATTATCGATGCCGATGTCCTTCCTGGTATCTCACAAATCCTGACAGCATTTTCATTTCCAGTGCGCTAATATGCCAAATAGGTGGTTTATCTATTCAACAATAATTACTATTTCAGGTACAAACATATTCATGCTTACACTAGGTGATTTTTGGAGCTCCAACACTATTGATCTCTATCTACATCGCAGGTATGCTTATTCAGTAGAGATGAGTCATAATCTTATATTGAGATGAATTTGAGTGTTTGTTTATAGAGATTCTTATAAGCTTCTAATACACATTGCATAGATATTATGAGTTGGTGGAAACACCAAATGGGATTCTTAGGAAAGGCAGAGAGGTTTTGATCACTGGATGCTACCTTCGTGCTGCTAGAGAAGGATGTGGCACTCCAAGATTACTCCCAACAGAATATCTCGTCATATTGCTAGATGAGGTTATTTTTTTCCCAACAGAGTATCTCGTCATATTAGAACTGCAGTCTTGGATTTCCCTGTAGTTACTTATATTCCGAACACATCGCAGTCTTCATATGAAACTTCGAAAAGAATGGTTAGTCTTGTAACTGACTCTCAAATTCTGCAGGACGAAGATGACGATGCAATCCTCATAGCAGCTCAATTTTGTTCTGATACTTTCTCATCTGTTTCTCTTGATGCTTTCAACAATGGAACTTCATACTCTTTGTATGCTAGGTAAGAGAGTTATATGTGCGTGTCATATCTTTCAGTACTATCCTTGGTAAAAGTAACTAACCACTCATATTTTTAGTTGCAAACACGTTCCAGAAACTATAGTTACTAATGCACTGATTAGCTTTATCAGATCAAAACCTTTTGGAAGTAATGACTAGTAGTAGCACTATCATTCCAAGTCTTGTGATTTCATAATAAGTTTGTAGAAAGATGTATAAAGTACCTCATCAAAAGAAAGTGTGTGAAGTATATGTTTTGAGTGATTGAGTGGTTACCATGACCTAGTTGCTATTGGTTTTTTATTCTAAAGTAATACCTCTCTTTGGTTTGGGAGCAGGATTGAATCTATTGGTCTTTTGGAATCTGAACTCAAGTTCAGTACTGCACATAGAAGGCAAATTGCACTTGTCGATGGTGACAACGTTAGGTTAAAATTTATCTTGTGGGGCGAGCAAGTCATCTTAGCAAACCTTATGAGGTAAGCTCCTGGCTGGGTGCTTCTACCCTAACTTTTTCTACCAACTCGTTTCTTGAAGATTTGTTTTCAGTGTGGGCAGTGTGCTTGGGCTTGAGAGGCCTTATATTTCTAGTCTCGAAGAGAGTGCAATGGAAGGAAAGGATGAGTTCTGCCTTGAATATGGTAGTGCAACACATCTCTATCTAGTGCCGTCAGCCTTACAAGAGGAAAGGGTAGATGAACTTTTTGTTGCTCTTTGGTTCAGATTCTTGCATTGTTTTTTTTTCATTACCAATGTGGAGTGACTTGTTTTTTCTTCAGGTTTGTGTATCATTGTCCCAAAATCAGTGTCAAGGATCTAAACTGCTTGGTTCAGTTGGAGTTTCGCAGGTGACACTGCCGTGTGATGCAGAGGGGTCTGTAGACTTCAGTAATTATCCTTTTCGGGTGAGTAGAAGATAAGGTCTCATTATAATCAAGCGTGATATTAACTGATGGCTTATGAATCTAGAGGCTCCTTTTCCTTGCAATTTAGCTTCATGGGTGTATGGTATGTCGTGGTTGGGATGTTTTTATGGAAGTGTGCCAGTATATTTTGAATCTATATCAACCAATCTCATGAGAGTAGTTGGTGGCTTATCTTTCTTTACTCCCTCTTACAAATTAGGTAAATAGAGTAGGTTCTTCCAATTTTCATTCATATCGCTACAAATCCTATACTTATGTATGCCATTTATTGGTTTTTCGCATACACCAAATTGCGTTTATAATGCATGATTTTTGCTTGTATTGTACTTGTGGGCACCATATCATTTCTGTTTGAAAAGATTATATATTATTCAGTTTACACGTAAGGCCTGCTCTGGCAATTATTTTAAAGTCTATTGCTTAACTGCATCTGCTAAGAATCCTCTCCTTGGTTGAAGTTCTGCAGACGAATATAACAGATATTCGCGAGAAAACCACTGGCATCAGTCTCTATGGTGTTGTAACAGTTATCTCCTCTGATCCAAAAGGCACAAGATTGGTATTTTCTATGAAAATTGAGGACGCAACTGGAGGAATATGGGCTAGGCTCTATTTTAATAGTTACTGGTATCAAAGTGTTTTATGAATTCTGAAACATCTCAATAACAATTTGGAGACTCGAACATTCTGTTTATGAGTTTTTTCTTCTTGTTGTTGTATTTTATGTTTTCCAGGTCGCTGGGAAGGTTAGGGGTTGGTCATGTTGTGTACATATCTGGTTTATCCTGCAAAAGAACAAAAGAGGATTGGTAAGCGTTTCTATTGCTCTGACCAGAGAAGTATTGCACTTTCTTTGGGTATTTTTTTTGTAATCCAATTATTGAAAGAAGGGGCTACCCTCATCTATCATTGGAATTTCAAATCAATGTCTAATTTGTTTGTGGTTTATTGACTTGGACTATTGGTCTTACAGTTTAGTATTTTTTTCTTGTTTTTTTTGGTTGAACAGCCTTGAGGTGTTATGGCATGAGAAGAACGAGAAAGCTTCATTCATTAACCTTAGTTGTTTGCCTGCATTTTTGACCTCTTCTTGTCTTTGCAACATATCTACCCTCTCCCAAATATCAAAACAGAGAAAACCTGCAATAAACGTACGTCTCAATTTCATTTCTAAATGATTCAGAGTTTTCCTTTATGCATCTCAAACATTCATCTTATATATGTGTATATATATTGTTCTTGGACAGATTTGTCGGGTAAAGCTGGATCAGATTGACCAATGCCATAACATCAATACGAGATTATCGCATAGCGTCTGTGGTGGTTTCATAGACGAAGAATTAGCATCATCATCATCATCACATGGAGGGAATCTGCGTTGTAGCTTCTGCCAAGTAAGCTGCAACAGTAACGCAGGATCAGAAGTAGTGAGAACTTTCCACTTAATGATAACACTTGCAGACGAGGAAACAAAACTATACGCGTGGTGTACGGGTCAGTCCGCATCAGCTATACTTCAGATTTCCCCTGACGAATTCTGTGAGCTCCCTGAGGTAACAATAAAAACAATCTTCTTCTCTTCTTTTTGTGTCTGTGTGTGTTTATGTTAAGGTCGTAAAATAAATAAAGGAATTTGTTCAGGATGATCAGCTAATGTATCCGTCTTCGTTGGAGAACGAGTGGTTTCTTGTGGCCTTAGCAAACAGCCGGTTGACTCATGACACGGAGGGGACTTCCTGGGAAATCACTCGCGCTCTCAAAATCTAAGCTACTTTTATCGTACGGTTGTAAAAACCGAATCATTGTAACCCAAAAAATCAGAATCAATTTAACCAAAAACAGAATCAATTTAACCAAAAAAAATAGAATCAATTTAACCAAAAAAACAGAATCATTTTGACCCCAAGAAAAACAGAATCATTTTGACCAAAAAACAAAACAGAATTTGAGCAGATTGAGGTTAGTAAGTGGAGAGGCTGTCTGAATTAGGGACGTGGCTTGATGTCTGTCTTCTTTCGGTAAAGCTGTGTTTTAGATGGTGGGGCCAGAATCCACGGTCTCTTTTTTATTGTCTGCGAAGGCCATTGTTTTGTTTGTGAGCTGTTCTACCTCTAAAGTCTGTGATCGTCGTGGAATCCATCCAACGGTCAGGATCTACTCAGATCATACGACAGCGTTACAAACAACAATATTCTTTTTTTTTCTGACAGCCGTTAGAAACAATAATTATAATTCTCATTTTATAACCGTTGATTTGATCTCCCTAGTGTAGTCCTTCCCCACTAGGCAAGATCATAGAAAGAGAGAATCAACTTACGTAGAAAAAGGGGATGGCGGAGAGCGGGGGACGGAGGATAGGAGTTGCGGTGGATTTTTCGGAGTGCAGCAAGAAGGCTCTGAACTGGGCGATAGATAACGTCGTTCGCGACGGGGATCATCTCATCCTCATCACCATCTCTCATGATATGCATTACGAGGAAGGCGAGATGCAGCTCTGGGAGACCGTTGGATCACGTAGGATTCTCTCTCTCTCTCTCTCTCTCTCTCTCTCTCTCTCTCTCTCTCTCTCCATATCGAAATCGAAATCATTTGACTTAAGTAGCTGATATTCCTAAATGATATTGTTCCGTTTTTCAGCGCTGATTCCTCTGAGTGAATTCTCTGATGCTGGTGTGATGAAGAAGTATGCAGTGAAGCCAGATGCTGAAACACTTGACATTGTCAACACAGCTGCTATAAAGAAATCTGTAAGCTTCTTCTTACGTAGTTGCTAAAGAACCATATATATATAGTGAAAGCTTTTCTTTCAGCAAGTGTTTGATCTCTGATAAACCAAGATCTAACTGTTGTGAAACATATCTCAGATTACAGTAGTGATGAAGATATACTGGGGAGATCCTCGTGAGAAGATATGTGAAGCAGTTGAACATATTCCTCTCTCAAGTCTTGTTATCGGTAATCGAGGGCTTGGTGGCCTTAAAAGGTAATAAGATATTTTCTCTCTCTCTCCATTATTTTTTTAAACATCTCAAAACTGTAAAAATGTATTTCAATTTTTGCAGGATGATAATGGGAAGTGTAAGCAACCATGTTGTGAACAACGTGGCATGCCCTGTTACCGTCGTGAAGGCTCACACCTGAGCTTTGTCTTGATCTTCACGTCATATGCTTGGAGAGCCCTGATGATAAACAATGTCTATTAATCTAAGATTTTGTATTTCTAAGTGTTGTGTGTGTGATTTGTATGCTGTTATTGAATGAGTGCACCTTTATCTGTTAATGGGCAAAAATACTTCACCTTCTGATGAAAATACTCTTTTGACATTTGTACCAACTTATTTGCTCTTCTCAATCACGTCAATGTTGTTTTACCAGTTCCTCGATTCTATTTTTAAGACAAGAGTAGGAATCAAACCTGACCATAGTTACAGGTTACAACACATGCACTTTGTCATTGAGGAAGAAGATTGATACTACTGAAACATGGATTTGCATAATAATTCTGATACGAAGTTCATAACATTGCGTTCAATCAACACAGAATCCAAGTTTAAGTCTCAAGGAAACAAGAAAATAAACGAACATACAATAAATAAAACAACAGACAGATTAGCTAGATGAGATAAAACCATGACAAAGACCTAAAAGATAAGAAAGCAAGACATTTATTTCATTCATCAATCGATATCTCCTCTATGTTCTTCTTTGAGATAACAAGGAGAAACTCAGTGGGTTTGATGAGCTTGAAGATGCAAATGTCATTGATCAATAAAGGGTACTCTCGTGCCATTTTCGTCCATCCACTAGAGAAGATTGCTCGATTCTCCCTCACCAAACAAAGCACCTTCCATGAATAGTTCCCATTCCAATGATGAATCGTGAAAAACTTAGATGCATTCGGGATATGCTTCACAAAATGCTTTGGGATTGCCTGCAAAACGATATACCTCAGATATTCACATCTCACTAATACATAGACTGAGCGTATACTGTTTTTTTGTGTCAATCTTACTAGGAACTTAAGGTATGATTTCCTTATGGTGATTTTGAATTTTGGAACATTATTCTTCGTGCTGTTGATCTTCTTATTGAATGTTTTGAGTTCCTCATATTTGTTCTTCCTGAATTCTAACTCAACTCCTCTCGTAATTTCACCTATTTCCACAGAATTCACCATTTTCTTGCTCTTGAACTTCTTCTTGGATGTCTTTGAGTCCCCACCTCTCTTCTCGACCTTCTTCAGATCTTTATATCTGCTTTCTCTGGGTTCTTTCTTGATCTTACCTGTTATCATAATCAATGTAAAGAATATAAGTCTTGTTCACCATCTGCTCTCTGTTTAACAAATCATTAAAAGAAGAACCTATTGTCTGGAGCTTTCGAGGTATGAGCATCTCCTTGCCATTCTGCTCGTAGATGTTGACACTAAAGCACATTTTTCCTTTGTGAGTGAAGGTGATAAACTCGTTTTCTCCCAAAGCATTGTCACTTACAAACTGGTTCCATCCACGCTTCTCCATGTAATGGAATCTCTTGTTTTCGGAGACTCCTACTTCCCATACACTTCCCCATTGCGCTCTTATCACCATCTTGTAGGAGAAGTCTTTGTTAGAGATTTTTCTTATGAAGTTGTAAGGAAACGCTCTCTGGACATACAATAACGAAACCATTCAAGGCCAAAGTTTTCAATCTTAGTTGTTATCACTAAACAAACAAACATAGTACAAGAAATCGATACTAGCACACAGACAGAGAATCAATAACTTTCAGTTTTGCAGAGCAGAGAAAGAAAAGTGTGAGCAAATGAAGAGACTTCCTTAACGTGAAAAGCATTGGAAAGATTTAGCCATAGACAACCAAAAAGATTGTACCTTTCATACAAAGCTCAACTTTTCAAACACACTTAACCTAAAGATTCGACCGTTGATGCTCATTTAAACACCAGTGAACAACACAGATTATTCAACGTTTCAAACACAGAGAACGTAACGATTCAGAGGATTAAACACATTCAACATTTCAAAGAAGACAACCAAAAGATTAAACCCATTAAACACAAAAACAAAAAGATTCCATCTTTACAAACAAAACTATAAAGAAAATCACTATATTGATGAGTAAAAAATTACCATGCTTTCAGAGGATAAATCTGCACTCTGAAATATCTTGAAGAAGCTCAAGTTCTTCCGTTCTTCTTTAATACGATCAAAACCACTGATTCCACCCATCTCTCTCTTTCTCTCCTTCAACTCTTTATGTTTCTGTCTAATCCAAAATCTCTTCACTTTCTACTGTCCTTATCCCTCTCTGCTTCTCTGGTATAACAAATAAGCAAAGTTAGTCTTGTTAAATATTTTTTCAAAGTATTATTTTTGCACTTTTCGTTAATTTCAAAACAAGGGCGAATATAATTGAGAAAGAGAAATCATGTATTCTGAAAGTGATTATTTATAAGAAAATAGACAGAAGAAACAAGAGCTGTTAAAACTGACTTCACAGATACGCAAAAGCAGTGCTGCTAGTAAAGTACCTGCAAATCCCTAAAAGTCACAAGACTTTCAAACTTGCTTTTTTCTGTTGTTTTGCTTAATTTTATAACATCGGGTAATTTCTTTTCTATTATTAAAAATGTTATATTGTTAGACAGTCAAAGGTGAAAGTTGAGAACTTTTTCTCTCCAACTGAAAAGTGAAAACTAAGGTACAAATATGAAATCACCTTCTGGAATACACCTCATTCATGTGTTTCTGTATTACTAAAGAAAATACACACAAATATGTATATATACTAAATGCAGAGATGATCAACTTGTAATTCTTAACCTTGAAATAGCTATGAACATATTGGATAATAAGATTTCAACTTATATCATATCAAAGCTTGCTGTATTAATAAACGATCTTCAATATCCAAAATACAAATTGTTAACTTGATCACAGGTTATAATTGAATCTATCAACTTAGTTGCAAGACACTGGGTAATTATTTACTGTTTACACACTTTAATCATATTTATGTAATAAACGACAAAGCCCCATTTTCCCAAAAGCAGCATCGACTTTCCACGCTTTCATTCATCCATCAACTTTGATCCTTACCGTCCCGTGTGGTTTGGTTGAGATCGACCGATGTTCATGAGAATTCAGGACTCATCTATAAACCCAGCACCATAACCACTTGATCTTATGAACTTCTTCAAGAGAAGAACCACAATTGCGATTGTGAGACCAACTGCAGCCAATGTGAACAGTCTGTCATCGACTGACTTCTGAGCCACTCTTCTGGTCATCGTTTGCTCACCAGTTCCAGAAGCTTTGGCAGCAACATCAACCGCTGCTAACACTCCTGCAGGGGGGCCCTCATTAGCTGCTGTGCTGACTGCTTCAGCTTCTTCTGTGATTTGATCATCAACTATGGTGTCTGTTGTAGCGATGAATTGCTCCTCCACTACAGTTATATCTCCCTGTGGCTCGGCTTGGGACCGAGCTTCTGAATCAGTGGAAGGTGTTTGGTTACATTCCTGAGGAATAGGTTTTGGGATCACGGTTGCTTTGCTAAGGATGTAGTGATGAATCTGCGCTCAACAGAAGGACAGAATCACGGAAGTTCTTTCTAAAATATTAAAGATTATCATAGGTGAAAAACTCAAGTCATATCAAATCACAAGAAGAAAGTGTCACGATTTTAAAACAAAAGGAATGATTAGCTCTACTTTTATTTGAAAATAACAGTAATTGATAAAAATGGTGGCATTCCTTTGTTAAGGACGCTAACAGCTGTGATAACGGTGAAAATTAAGCAGAGTTTCTTGTAGTATTTAGCAGGCAATTGAGCAAACATTAAATCTCAAGGTGCGAAAGATGGCCATCCCTGTGGTTTGTTATGACGAAATGGTATATAGCCCATACACAGACAGATTCAATAATCGACTGGAAACATCTAGCCAAATTCACATATTTTGACCAGGATATTATGCATGGTGGTTCTAAACTAAAAGGGTACTTTACCTCATCAATAATTTTTTGACGTTCAGGCGAGCCATACTTGGGTGGTGCCTCACGTGATTTAATGGCTAGAGCACGTCTCTCCTCTTTTGGATAATCTACTGAGCCCAGCGCTCCATTGGGGCTTGTAGGCATGAACGCAATGAGAGCCACCAAAGCAGTCCGAACTGAAAAGAACAAAGCTCAATCATTAGTGCAAAGAGCTTATACTTTAGCGTTGTGGAAATTGCAAATGTCTGACTGCTCACTGAAGAAAAAATGTAACAGATATGATATAAGCTTGATCGGTTTTACATAACAATTCACTTAAACGTCAAAAGCAACTGCTTAGTTGGAATTTTAAAACCTCGTTGGTGGTAGAACAAGATAATATAAAATTCCATGACTTTACCACTCCATGAAGGTTGCCAATGCTCGGGATGGTAATTCGAAATGCTCAAGCAAATCTTGGTATTGGTTTCAAAACGACCGTTAGGCTGAACACAGAAGCCAATAGATTCATTAGATTAGAAACATACTCTTCCTTTTCCTTTAACACATGTTAAAGAAGAGCATGATCCTTACAGTCAATAACATGAATGAAGGAGGTTTGAAAGGGTAATCTGCAGGCAGCTGAATTCTTCCATGATAAATCCCGCCCTCAAATTCGGTGTCGCCAGGACCTCGGATGGCGAATTGCCACTCAAAAATATTCTCCTGAAGTTAGAATAGATAGAGGAATAATGATACTAATCTGATATCACATAATAAAACTTTTAGAAAATAGCCATAAAAATGCACATAATCTATTACACCATTACCATGTTGGACAAGCTTTAACAGTTTAAAAATCTAAGGGATTGTGAAAAGAAGACTAGCAAGACAGCTGCAATATATCAAGAGATGGTTCATATTCTTCTCCAATTTTTTATGGGTCCAATAATCTTCTCCAGTTGACTCTGTTATTCCAATAAAAACACACATACTCAACTTCATCATGTTCCAAGAAGAGAGACTAGCAGATTCAGATGAAGTTGGCAGCTTTACATCGACCCACAAATGCGAAACATCGGTAACAAGGTTCAGAAGTAAATTCTAGCTACAGAGCAGATCGCATCAAGCAGATTTTTAAATTTCAGTTTCGATTCCGGTTAAGCCATATTGAGTAGAATCACAAAGATGCAGCAAAGATAAGGATTTTCCCATAGAGGAGGAAAAATTATCAAATCAAACATATCCCCATAGCTCGGACCGGATATAACGTGACTATCGAAATGTTACCTCAAGAGGAAGAGACATAAAATCATCAGACGGATTTGCTTGCATCTCCTTAACCTCCTGCAAGATCCTCTTAACTGCCGGATTCTTCCGGTTATATCTCTCATCCGCCATTTAAACGCCCGCAGATCTTGCCCGAGTCCGCTCGGCCCGATCCGTCTAAAAGAAAATAACCAAACACACAATTCGATTGCGGTGAGAAATAGAACATAAAATTTATTCGAAAATAGTTTACTAAAAACGTGACGTGATTAGATACTGAATAGTGACATTAACCAATCCCGAGACATCGTAACGGTTCAGTAGTCGACACGTAATTTGACATTCTTTCATGATTTCATCGTGTCTTTACCATCGTGGCGATAATTTAATCGCCCTTCGGCCATTAAATTTAAAGCCCAAGAAAACGTGCACGTAACAGAGGATAGTAAGTGAAGGAAGAAGAAAAACACGGTATATAGAAAAGTCAACATATTGACAGAGAGAAACATATATTCGGTTGATTCAATTTTGTTGAAAAGTGAAAACCTCTGTGTTTTTATTACCTTTTTACGAAGTTGATTGATTTCTTATATAAATAGGAGAATATGTATCGTTTGTAAACTACATCAATAAGAGAACGATTCTCTCTTCTCTCTCTTCTTTTCTTCGGAGTAAAGTTATTAGTTTAATTTTACCTCTCTAGATATTTTTCATAACACGTTATCAGCACGATCATCTCTCCAAATACCAGTTTAATACTGCGTTGTTAAACCGCCCAGGTAAAAGTTCATTTATTTTATTATGTCAATTTAATTATTTATGGAGTGGTAGATTATACCTCCTTATTATTTAAGGAGTGGTTTCTTGCAAATAGAACTAGTACGGTATAATTTTCTTGACGTTTTCATAGAAATCTTATTTAGTTTTTTTTTTTCTTTACTGAAGTTGATTTTCTTCTGTTATGATACAAGACTCATAAGTTTTTCCGGTATTATTGTTGCAGGCTATGTTTGAAGGGATTCTAGTAGATATACCATTTGCAACGTTTTTCCTCAGCAAATTGAAACAAAAGTACTGTAAATTTGATATCTACCTCAAGTTCCTGTCATTTCTTTGTTTTATGGAGCCCACACAGAATGAACATCCTGTAAAACATTATTTTTGTTGCCTAGGTACAACTATTTGAACGATTTGCCTTCTCTGGATCCTGAGTTGTATAGGCATCTTATTTTTCTCAAGGTGAGTTTTGCAGAACATTCTATTTTCCTTTTGCTTTGTGGAATGTGGAGATAGTTGTTAAGCATAGATGTGCGAGAATGCTGAACTCTGTTTGTTTTCGATACTGACATCTGTTTGTTTATCTACGAGGTTTTGTCTTATTTCTTTTAGCTTTATCCACCTTTTGATGTATATCGATTACATTATGATACTTGCAGCATTATAAGGGTGATATCTCAGAGTTGGAGCTTTACTTTGTTATTTTGAATAATGAATATGGAGAAAGGACAGAGGAAGAGCTACTTCCAGGGGGCAAAGACATGCGAGTTACAAACGAGAATGTTATAACTTTCATTCATCTGGTTTCCAATCATCGGTTAAATTTTCAGGTGCTTGGAATCACTTTCCTCTCATTTTATCTTGGCAAACTTGAAGTCACCCTGTAAAAGCATCAGCTTTTGATATCATCTGACTTTTCGGTTGCAGATTCGCCAGCAGAGTTCTCATTTCTTGAGGGGGTTTCAGCAACTCATTCCAAAGGAATGGATCGACATGTTCAATGAACATGAGTTTCAGGTGCCATTGGCTATGCTTTAGATGGTTAAAATTTGTTATTTTCTTGCTTTGTTAGTTGTTTCCTCAACAGAGTAATGTTACCTTTGTGGGCTTTGGGTGCAGGTTCTCATATCTGGTTCAGTTGATAGTTTGGATATTGATGACTTGCGAAACAACACTAACTATGCTGGAGGCTACAATGCTGTGAGTGGTTCTTCGCTGTCAGCCAAAATGCCATTGTCAATTAGCCTTAGGGACACATTTGGAACGTTGTTATATGCTTACATTGCAATATTCTTGGCAGGGGCATTATGTGATCGATATGTTCTGGGAAGTTATGAAAAGCTTCTCAATCGAAAACCAGAAGAAGTTCTTAAAGTAAGACAACTTCGCTGTCGTGTTACTAAGTCTGTTAACCAAGTTCCCACGCAGGAGTCTTTTTGTTTCCTTCAACGAAACCAAAAGTTAACTAACATGTATCATCTTTAACTCCAGATTTGTGACGGGCTGTTCAAGAGGACCACTGCTCGGTTTCAAATACTTGGAACCTGCATTCTGTATACAGAGGTAACTTAAGCGGACTCAAAAATCTTTTGGACTTTTGGCCGTATTAACAAAAGGTCCATCACCTGACAGAGAATGTGTTTCAGGGCTGCGGGTAGCGCGAGTAATGAATCAGTTGATAGACTACCGACAGCAGCCACTTGTATGAACCTTCTTAAGCTGCCGCCTTATCAAAGGTGTGTCCTCTTATTTGATGCCACATAGCTTCTCCTGCAATTCAATTTGTTGCCACATAGCTTCTCCTGCAATTGATGCTGTAACTATTGGAGAAATCAAAATTAAACATTTCTTGTCAATGATATGCAGCAAAGAGCAACTTGAGACCAAATTGATGTACGCCATAAGTGCAGAAGCGGGTTTTGATTTGAGCTGAATAGCTTGCTGCCTTAATCACAGTCTTGAACTGACGCATGCTGAAGAAACTAATGGCTCTCAGCATCTAAAAGGCGAACGTGAACATATTAACTAAGCAGTTTCATTTTGTCCTGTTGGAAAAAATAAAATAAATTGACTGTTGAAAATAACACTTTCTTACTGGAATTCAAATGCTGTAAATGATTTTGCTTATTGCATATATTATGTACTTGAATATTTTTGTTGCCAAGTACCATAATCCTGTGATCATGGTTATTAGATTTTTATACAAATCAAAGATATGAAGAGTAATGTGTATTGACCAAAATGTCCTGATTTATAGAAAGAAAATATAATAAAACAACAAATTTGTCTCGTAAAAATATTCCACGCGAATAATATTCTCTCGTTGTTGTGCTTTGGCAATCCAATTTCATCACTGCTTCTGATAGACTCATCGTCATCGTCGTTGTCGAGTCTCTCCATCTTCGCCTCCGTCTCTGTCCAACTTTAATCCAAGTCAAATATCTTTTATTTACTATCAATTTCATCAAAGCTTAACACTGATTTGCTTCAACCATGGTTTCGATGTAAGAGTTGAGTAGGTGCGAGAGATTTGAGGAATGTGGATTTGAATTTTACTCTCTCTTTCTCATATCATATGGTTGGAAGGTTTCGGATTTGTATGGTTTGATTTAGAATTTTTTTTCTTTGGAAAACTGTTTTGCAAATTTGTATTTCCAAAATTGATCTAAGTCTAGCTATGTATGTTATTTTTTCATATCTTATAAGTATCGTTACAGGACATTACAAATTTTATAAGCATTATAAGCACCCTTATAATTCCTATAATAGTCTAATAAATACGTGTAAAAACTTTAAGTATGTTTATAACATTATTATGTACAAATCTACGTCATAAGAACTAAACATCTTACGGGAGTAACTAAATTACGGTTTATACTACTTATACGTATATTTTAAAAATGTGCAATTCCACTACACCATCTATCGTATGAATATTAAATTTTCTTATAAAAATGTTGAACTATCAAATCGATACATTGTGATACACTGACAAAAATAAAACTAAACTTCTTACATATCCAAAATATTGTTAAAAGCTAACTTGAAAAAATCTTATAAATCTGCTTTTAAATAACATTTGTATATGTGAATAATTACACTTTCATCAAAATAAGACTCATTAACCATTGGATCATGTAAGAGAAATTGAAAATAGAAATGGAGTCCCACTTCTTCTAGTTTATAAAATATAGGACCACAATTTTTTTGTAATTTCATCTTCTTCTCCAAATTTTAAAAACATATTGTAAAACAACTGAAATTGTGGAAAAACAATAATAAACCATGACGAAATCATTTAAGAATAATTTAGGAATACTATTTGATTATTTGTCTCTAAAATCGAAAAATAATTTGACTCACGTGTTTGCACGTCGCAAACCCAATCTTTTATTTTGTAGATAAGATCTTGACCGTCCATTTAGTTAAACTGCCAGAATACTCATATAAGTTAGATCGAGAGAGAGAGAGAGCACGGCGAAGCGAAAAGTATGAAATGGATGAAGCTAAGGGACCTGTGAAGCACATACTGCTTGCTAAGTTCAAAGACGACGTAAGCCCAGAGAAAGTCGAACAACTTATCAATGGTTACGCTAACCTCGTCAATCTAATCGAGCCTATGAAAGCTTTCCAATGGTAAATCTCTCCGCATTCTCATGTTTTTTTTTTGTCTTTTCAGAATTTAACAATCGTAATATTGATCCTCAATGTTGATCTGAACTGCTTCTAGGTTTAGGGATATGTTCGTGACTTCTAATTTTTCAGCTACTAAATATGATTCTGGAGATTGTTTTTTCTAACTAGCAATTGGGGAAAAATTGAGTTTATAGCTATAACATTGGCTATGTACTAAAATAAGGTCTGATTCTATTATTTTGTTTTCTGTTTTGCTTAATGAATGTATGATTTTAGGGGAAAAGTGAAAGCACTAGAATATAGAGAATACCAAGAACTTTGTATAACATACACAAATTCTATTAGAAATCACTTAAACACAATTCTACAATAGTGTTTAATCAGATTTACGCACTACTAACACTTAGCATGCCACTGACCAATTCCTAATCTACCCAAAACTCACCCACAACAACAGTTGTGTACACTCTTTGTTCACTCACCAGAGAACGTGTGCAACACCTTGCACACAGAGCTTCTATTAGAAATCACTTAAACACAATTCTACAATAGTGTTTAATCAGATTTACGCACTACTAACACTTAGCATGCCACTGACCAATTCCTAATCTACCCAAAACTCACCCACAACAACAGTTGTGTACACTCTTTGTTCACTCACCAGAGAACGTGTGCAACACCTTGCACACAGAGTCTTCCTTTCTTTTCTTGAGCGACAACCCTAGCTGCCTCACGACACCACCTTTTTATATGTGTCTTGCACTAGGGTTTCCTCTTTCCTAAATGAATATTCAGCAATATTCATCACTACGAACTTGCCTTCTTTGAATATCCTTTCTTCCTTACACAGTTTGATATCTCCTTTCCAATGAGAACGTGCCACGTCAGTACTCTCAAACTTCCTGCTTCCAGATTTGCGTGTTGCACACTGCTCCATCTGTTTAGCCACAATCCTTGTGCTAACAATCTCCCCCTTTTTGTCTAAATGTGAGATCTCCAGAACCTGCATCATCATTAACAACCTCCACACACACACAGAACATGCATCACACAAATAGTCTTAAACCAAAAGAGATCGCATTGTCTCGTACACACTGATAACAAACACAATGGCTCCCCCTATCTACTGGATCCTACATAGGAACACATTAGCCACTTTCCTCTCCGGACTCGTGTCCTCCTTCAGACGTATCCTCACCATCTTGGCGTTTACCTCTAGACGTATCCTCACCATCTTGGCGTTTACCTCTAGCCGTGTATTCTCTCCCTTCTTGAGATCACAATTAGACAAAAACACACATAAGGGAAACACATTAGTGCACAACAGCAAAATAGAGAAAAAATACCAATAACCCTCAGTTGCATGGCCTTAACCAATCGACCAAGCTCTCTCAAGTCATCTAAAAGTCGTGGTGTAGATGAACCACCGTCCTCTTTCTTCACACTTCTGCCCTGTTTCGGATCAAGCACCATTGGAAGTGGGGGCCGAGAAGAAGTATCACCTCGATGACCGGGGACATGTCATTTGTACATAAGGAGGTTATGGATCAAGTTGGAAAAAAGAGCCGCGTGGTTCTGTCCGGATGTGACCAATTTGCAGAATTTGGGCGTAAACAATCTTCCCGAAGTCAAAAGGTTTCCCTTGGAGTAACATAAACAGGAACTGCACTCGCCTTTGATCATTGAGGTCTTGCTCGAGGTACGCCCGAGGTGTTAATGCTCATCCCGCGTTCAACATATAAAAATAAAACATTTAGTGTCATAAATAACAGAACGCATTTAACTGTTGCACACCTAGAAATGTAATAGTGCTCCAATAGCAAAAGAAACTTTTAGACACTCAAAGCACAGGCAATTTGACTCAAGGAACCGATGAAGAGATATAGGCTGTCAGAAACTGCATATCACACTAAAAATTTAAAAATAAAATTAAAAGAGAACACAAATTACTTAACCAAACCCATAGAAACGTATAATTTCAAACTGCACTATGCACAAATGGGAATTATAGTCACATAGATGATGCAGTCACGTTGAGGAGGTCAATCCAAATAGTATACCAGAATATTGTACCAACTAATCATCTCATTAATCTTGAACACATAGGGAAGTTGCCTTTCCTCCACTTTTATGGGAATAGTCTCATCTTTACCTTTTTTTTTTTTTTTTTTGTTTCCTCAGAAGGGACTTAACCTCGAATTGGATCTATTTCTTTTGTTACAAAGAGAAACCATGTTTTTCTTTTGTTGATAAAATGTGAATATATATTACCAAAATAGATGAATGATTTACAACAGTTTTAAGAAACCATGTTTTTGATGATGGATATATAGCTTAAAGTGAAAACTTATTATTATTATTATTATTAATTTTCACTCAGTCAAAATTTATTTTATTTATATGTATATGTAAAATGCATGTAGAACTTGTTTGATGAAGGTCGCTTGAATAAAGTGGTGCTCAGCCTTTTCTCACATCATGTTGGCGATGACAAGAACAATGCCACAAATGTTCTGAAAATCTTCATTGTTCTTCACAACTGCAGGATCAGCTTTGACACTCTTCACGTCACCTTGACATGCTGTAGCTCCTGTCATAGCTGCTGAAACCTTAGTGTTCAACCCTGGACCATCGTTTGATGTCAGGCTCGCTTTAGCATCATTGAGACTGCTGACTGCATCCCCATATTGCGTAGCGCACGACGTGTATGCAGCCTTCAAAGCAGGGTCGGTTTCTGTAGCGGCTAGAGATTGAATTTTGCTGACAGCTCCTGATGCACTTGATTGTGCAGAAGCGAAGGTAATCTTTGCAAGCGTTGGAATATCAGCACCTGAGGCCTGTGGGTTGGATGACATAAAGCTCGTACAGAAGGATGGGTTTTTCGCTTTCCCGCAAATAGCTGCTACGTCTGCTCCTTGTGCATACAAGGAACCAATCATTACAAAAAACATCAGAGAAAACACAACACCACTCTTCCTCATGTATGCTGTCATCTTTGGTTCTTTTCTTTATTTTATTATGTTAGGTTGTTTTATTGTTTTTAGTTGTTTTATTGTTTTTTGTTGTTCCCTTACTATGGCCTGAGGATTCGTATTTATAGATGCTTGTGATTGATTGCTTCCATTCAAACTAATAATAGAATTTCTATCTAATTTTTAGGTAGACCACAAGTTCTAATTTATGGGAGACAAATATTTTGCTATTCTTAGCAATTTTCATCTCTCGTTATCCATACAACCTCTAAAAGTTTGCAGTTTCCTACGGCAAACTTTTTTTAGCACTTTTTTTTAATTCTTGGCAAAGTTAGAAGAAATATTGACTATGAATTTACTCATCTGTTGGTTTTAAAGTTACTATTGGGTTTACTCATTCGCGAAAAGGCCCAAAAGCAAAGAAAGCCAACCAAAAACCAGCGATCAAACTGGATTAATCACATTTGGTTTATTGAGCGATTAAGTTATAACTGTAGTCGGGCCTAACCCGGAACAGAAAATCTGGAGAAGATTAACGAATAAAAAGAGTGGTAAAAGCATTTTCTTTCAGCTCATCTCGTATCCACCAGAAAATTAAAAATCGAAGGTTTAAACCGAAATCAGAAAACCAAATCAAACATAATAACGGTTAAGATCTTGATTTGGTTTGTCGCAGGCGGCTCTCCTTCACCCATATCTCCTCGTATCGACATCTACACACAAAATTTTTAAACCCTAAAAAGCTAATAAAAGAAAAGAATCATAAACCGAAATAGAACCAGAAAGAAGCCCTGCTGTACCTGTGGTTACTACATGTGAATGGGCTTGTCATAGGTAGCCATGGCAGCTTCCTTGATAGCCTCACTCATGGTGGGATGAGCATGACATACTCGAGCAATGTCTTCACTAGAAGCATCGTAGTTAATAGCCAGAACCGCCTCATGGATAATTTCTCCTGCGTTTGCTGAGATAATGTGCACTCCCAAGATCTTGTCCGTCTCTTTATCAGCCAAAATCTTGACCAATCCGTCTGCTGTGTCTATGGCTTTGGCTCTGCTATTGGCCATGAACGGGAATTTTCCAACCCGGTAGCTTACACCGTCTTTCTTCAGCTGTTCCTCCGTTTTTCCAACTGATGCAACTTCAGGATAGGTGTAGACAACCCCGGGGACTTTGTCGTAATCTACATGCCCATGTTTTCCTGCTATAAACTCAACACAAGCTACACCGTCTTCTTCAGCTTTGTGAGCTAGCATTGGTCCTGGAATCACATCTCCAATTGCATAAACACCTGAAACATTTGTCGAGAATCTCTCGTTCACCAGAATTCTCCCTGCTTTGTCTGTTTCAACTCCGATTTTCTCCAGATCAAGTCCAGATGTGAACGGAGTTCTACCTGCTGAGACGAGTACCACATCAGCTTCTAGAGTGGTCTGGTTTCCACCTTCTGCGGGTTCTACAATGAGCTTCACACCATCTCCTGATGAATCTACGCCAACAACTTTAGTCTTGAGCATGAATTTCATATTTTGTTTCTCTAGTGAACGTTGAAACTGCTTGCGGATTTCACCATCCATTGACGGTACAATATCCGATGCAAACTCAACAACTGTTACCTCTGATCCAAGCCGTCCCCATACAGAACCCATCTCGAGACCAATATAGCCAGCGCCAATGACGATGAGTTTCTTTGGTATTTCAGTCAGCGACAATGCCCCCGTTGATGACACAATCTTCTTTTCATCGATTGTGATTCCAGGCAAAGACTTGACATCCGAGCCAGTTGCAACTATGATATGTTTGCCTTTCACAACCGTGTTTCCTCCATCGACCGTGTCAACAGAGACTTCAGACGGGGACAGAAACTTACCGTAGCCCTTAACGTAGTTTACCTTGTTCTTCTTGAAGAGACCCTCGACACCACGGGTGAGATTCTTGACGGCTGTCTCTTTTTGAGCCAACATAGCAGGAAGATCTACCTCAACCGAAGAGACCTTAACGCCATGGTTAGCGAATACGTGCTTTGCCTCATGGTACATGTGAGAAGAGTGAAGAAGAGCCTACACACGGACAAAAAGTGAACGCTATGTTACCAGTCCCGAGAAATTTTTTTGAGAGACACAAAACTTCGAAAGTCAGTTAGTTCCAGTTTCATGAAATCAAGCACAAATCGAATCTAGAAATACCGGAAAACTAGCTAAAACAGATCTGAATACTTTATAATTATCATGGCACAATCAGTTTTTAAACCTTGAACCTCAAACTAATCCTCAGTTTGTAACGACATAGATCGATTCTCAGTGATGATCAACGAGCAAAACTCACAGAAATCTAACAAAACTGGAGAAAAACAAAAGTTGATTCCGAGAGGGAAAAAGGAGTTTCTGAATCACCTTGGAAGGAATACACCCGACGTTAAGACAAGTACCACCGAGAGCACCGCGCTTCTCGATGCAGGTCGTCTTGAGACCGAGTTGTGCCGCCTTTATCGCCGCTACGTAACCTCCAGGGCCGCCACCGATAATGACAACATCATTCTCGTCCGATCCCGACGAAGCGAAGCCGCGGGATAGGGAGAGAGAAAGTCTGAGAGCCTCAGTAGGAGAACTAGAGATGTTTCTGGTGAGAAGGTACGCCTTTCTCCTAGCTAAACTCGCCATCGCCATCGTTGTTGCTTTCCTTCTGTCAAACCTTCTTAGAGAGAGATGGGAAAAAAAGCGACTTCAGTTCTTTGAAAAGTCGAATAAAGACGGAACATTACAAAGGTGAAAAAGCCTCTTCGCTCTTTCCCTTAGTTATCTCTGTAAATCATAACTAAGACTTCAAATGCTGTAAATAAAAAAGACTTCAAATTCTATTAAAGAGTTTAAAGTATTAAACATTTCAGGGTAAGAAATATCATTATATTTTAATGATTCCAAAGAATTATATAGTAATACATTATTGCGTATTACATAGAAGAACAGGAAAAAGAATATATGACGAAGCATTTCATAATAATATATTTGAACCATTATAATATTGAAGCTATAATAATGGTAAGGTTGCTGTCAAGTCTGTCTTTGCTAATGAGAAATTAGACTCAGAAATCTGAAACACATAACAGCATACTGGCTTGTCATCACTTCTCAAACACCGTCACATCCCATTATCAAGAACTTGTCTTCCTCGGTTAGACTCATCTGTTGCATGTCCGGTTCTGAGATCAAAGGTGAACAAAACACTTCCGAGGGTTGAAATCCTCTTCATTAACCAGTTTCCAAGAGCTCTCTTGTAACAGCGAGGTCTTCAAAATAACCTCATAAATTCTCCACCCGTCTCCGTTCTGATTGCCTTCAAAAGGACGATCCTAGATGAACTGATAGATCGTCTGTGCATACGTGTTCATCTTCCATGTACTCTCTCGGTGATCACGTTTATCCGCATAATTTCCACAAACTTATTGTTGGTACAAAATCGTTTATGTTCATTTAACACACGATTGGGTTTATCTGAATTTCTCCCCTCTCTTATATCCATTTACCAGAAGAGCCAAGACCTTGTTTTCAATCTCATAATCCAGAATAAACGCTCTTGAAAGAATCAACATAATTGTCTCCCACACGTAAAGAGTCGCTTACGAGGATGAGATCTGTTTCAAGTATTTAGCCTTTTGGGCTGTTTGGTGAATATATAATCTGATTAACTTAATGGGCCTCTATTCTCGGCTCGATTTTAGTTGAAGTTTTAAACGGCGTCGCTTTATGCTTTCCCTGAAATTCTAAAATCCTAAGCTCTCACCGTCGGATGCCTGCTTCTTCTTCTCTTGTCTGTCAGTCTCAAGCTCGAAGATTCGCCGTCCGGTAAGCTTCCATATTTTTTGTCTCTCTATCTCTCTTGCTTTCAATTTGGTTTGATTTGCGGTACCGATTTCATCCACTTATCCTCTTCAATCCAATCTCTCTGTCTTCTTCATTGCCACTTTGTGTAGACTACCCTACGCAAAATATTAAGATTTGTATGTTAATGGCTGCTGAGTTATATGAAAAAAATTTAGCCTTTTTTTCTTCAAATAAGCCCAGATGGTTGCATTTCTATAACGGGTTTTCTGTTCTATAATAACGATTGTTTTCTTCGAGGGGTGGCTTGGTGGTGGGGGCTTGAAGGTGTAAACTTTCTCTTCAGCTATTACTGCTTTAGGTGTTAGTGTTTTAGGTTGTGTGTGTTCTTCATCGTCTCTTGTATCGAAGATTTACGTTTTTGATCGATAATTGCGATCTGTAATAGGAAAAGAAACCGTAACTGAAGAAGCCCAAGCTCCCTTTTGGAAATGCCATCTCTACAAACTTCTCTGCCTCCTGAACTCGCTAACAATGTGGTTAGGGTCAGTATCATCGGTTTGATTTTTCTCTGCAAATTAACTTGTGCTTTTTAGCTCTTTCCTTAATGCTTTTTCTCTGATCTAATCGTCTCTTCTTACGAGCAGTTGTACCGAGAATGTCTGAGAAGAGCTAAATTCATTGGTAATAAGGTGAGATTCTCTGAGCTTTGAATGTGAACTTTCTTTATCAAACTCAGATCCTCTGTTTTATTCAATGGGCCTGTATTTGGTATTATTTTGCCATTCTTGTTTGTGGTATAGTCACTTACTTAACCCTCAAACATTTGTATTGACATGATGCAGCGAGAAAATTTTGAGACTCAAATCTATTCATCACTTCTGTTTTGATTCGGCAACATTTGGGCTTTTCTCTTAGGGAATTATAATCCACAAGTGGAGGAGATAATGCAAAATGAACTTTGTTCTATTTACTTGTTTTTGTGCTGCAGCAACACAACACGGAGTTGGTGGTTGGTATGGTGAGGCAGCAATTTAAGAAACACATGAATGAGTCAGACCCTGAGAAGATTCAGAAATTGAAGGATGAGTGAGTTTTATATTTCTCTCCAACCTCCACTGAATGATATATCTTGTTCGCTGATGCTTACATTGCAAAAAGATAGTGTTTCACACAAAGATGCATGAGATCATTGATGCATACACTACAAAACACACTTGAATTTATGTTATGTACTGTATATATGTATGCATCTATTTAAAAAATGTTAGGAATGACTAAAATTGTTTGATGTTGATATTGGTAGTGCGGCTCGGGGACTTATCAATCACATGTTGTTTGAGTCAGAGAAGCTAGCAGGACGCAAGGTTAGCCAGAGATCCTGATGGGGCCTTCTTGCAGAGTGTTCCGGTCATGCTCTCTCTGTCCCTCTCTCTCTCTCTCTCTGTCCCTCTCTCTCTCTCTCTGTCCCTCTCTCTCTCTCTCTCTCTCTCTGGTTCATTGTAGGCTTAAATAATGCAGCTGAGTTGGCTTTAACATCAAAAGAGATTGCCATCGAGTAGCTTCAGTTATTCATGACATTGTGATCTTGGTTTGCAAATCAATCGAGTGGTTCTCTTGTTCAAATCGGATAATACAGTTCTTTAACTCTGGTTTAGAGTCGATTCCGTACATAAGAAGACGTATTTATTAACTTGAACATTCTTAGCAGATAGTATCAGGAAGAACATTTAAGTATGAATGCAACAACCAAAACTGACGCACAAATCAAAATTTAGACAAAAGTGATAATAGGATACATGAATGTGAATAAGGTACAACACTTTGCTACCTGATGCACTGCCTATCTTTCCGAGAAGTAGCATAACAAGGAAACAAAACCCACGTTCTGTGCGGATTACGGAAAACACAAACTAATGCAGTAAATCATCGATTTTTATACAAAACCATGGATATTAATTTTGTAATTTTCTAGTGAAGTTATCTCCACGATTCACGAGTTTAACTTCGGAAAAGAAACCGCACGACTACTGTTGAGATGAGACAAGCCTCGAGGGCCTTGACGACGTAAAGGCACTTGGTCAATTTAACTCCATCGTATCTCTGACACGTTTTACGACACGTGCAATCTCGTTAAACAACGTATAATCAAATTCACAGGCTTCTCTTCTTGAACTTTCTTTGGAGAGATCAACTGGTGTTGGTGGGTTTTGACAAATGATAAAGTCGAATGCACCAACTCTTTGCATCAAAGACTCCACCTTCTTTGTCGTTAAGCTCTTGATATCATCAATCTGCACAAACTCTCCGGTTTGTCCTGAAGTTTGCCACCATCTTTTCAGTATGTTACGGCTCAATTCACAGGGTTCAACAGAGACTACACCTTTTAGATGGATTCCAAGGCGGTTTAATGCGATTTCTGCACCACCGATTCCGCTAAAGATTGATAAAACTGTTAACCCTTCGGGAAACATAGACTTGAGCACAGAGAGATGGTAACCCAATGTGTCTGTTTGGAAGCAGTAATCAAACAATTTTAATCTTTCAGCCAATCTTCCACCACCGATGTTTGTGTGGTTTGTTGGGTATCCCATAATGCACTCTAAATGTTCAGGTTCCACAGGAGAGAGGATGTTTGGGGCAATCCAAAGCAGATTTGAAGCATGACAATGTCGAAGTATTAGAGTCTGGTCTTGTTGAGAAGGCTTTCCCCTGCATCCAGCTAGATGGCGTCCAATGCGTTCACAGAGATGAGTTACCTCATTCGTTCTAGAACATGTGCTGCCATTCAGATGCTTTCTGACATCCCATTGTGGCCACCAACTCTTCATCTGCGGCACTGCGTCTTGTATAGTTAACCGTGGCTTTGGGAGGATATTGAATCGGTTTTCAATGGGAAGGTTGTGCAGGTACCCTTCTGTCCTACTGAGCGCTGAACACAACCGAGAATCTACATGTTCGGGGTGAATTCCAAACAAGAAACTCGAGATCTTAGACCACCACCTAGGAGGTAGTTCACCCAAGTTTCCATAGAAAAAATAAGGTCGTTTGGCTATATTTGGGCCAAGTCTCTGAGACAAACGTGGCTGCATTGCACTGGGAAATTGATATGTGTTCTCTTTTGACTCATCTTGCATCCATGGGGTTTCCATAAACAAACTCGAGTCTCGCATGTATTCAGGTCTTAACCGTTTCCCCCTGTCATCGAAGTCAGTAAATTCTTCTGGATAGCCATTCTCATCTTCATCTTTTAATCGTTTTCCCCTTGAGGTCTCTCCCGCATTGGCAGTGGCAGGTAAAGGAAAAGAGTCAATAGCGGGATCTGGTTTTATATTAGCACTGCCACTCGAGGAACCCCCACCACCATCCTCTTTCTGGGCACCAACACCAATAAATCTCCAACTCTTTGAAAGACATGTACGAATAGCTGCAGGAGCCACTGAAACTTTCTACAATGGCACCAAACATCATTAAGTAAAAATCCAACATTATCTTATAGCTTAAGTAAAGAGGAGAACGAGATGGTTTCAGTAATGTAGCAGTATCGAAAGCTCTAGTTTCAGCACTACGCTTCAATAGACAGCCGCATCTTTGGTGCGTGATAGGAAACCAATTAAGAAAAGGAGGAACAAACCTTTTCTACATCTTCAAGATCATCAGAAAAGCCACCAGGAACTTCACCAGTAACAATTGACTCAGCGAGGTCAGAAATCTGACCTTCTGTTCCTGAAGAGGTGCAAAATAGATTAGTTAGCACTACAATACGGCTGGATGCAAATAAACTATAGTTTTCTCATTTCACCCTTCGATTTTTAGGATCATCCCTAACAACATATACCAGGATTCATATCTATATGTGGTAATGTTTCTCTCATACGCATTGCATACCTATCTTCTCAATTGCCATTGAGATTTCATGATTAGAGAATCCCATTTCCAGTAAATGCAAAGTTTTGTCTACTGTCTCAAACAATATTTCATTGGGAACCTGGATGTAAAACATGAAACACCGGTTAGAGGTAATAACCACATGAATAAATACAAAATAAACCTAAAAGAAAGGTAGTGGAATCTGCTAAGGCGAAGTAACAGAAGGACACATAAGACAAACATGTTAAAGCATTGAAAACATTAGCAAGGAAATCAACAGCCAGTGTCAAAAGCACCACCTCAGGTCCTCTAGCAGCAACTGGCACGACATCTTCATCTTCTTCATTGGCTTCAGTACCATCACGTGAGTCCTCGGATTCTTCTGCATACTTTTCAGCTAATTGAGCAGCAACAATGAAATCTACCATCTCATCAATTGGCGCGTCTTTACCTATCACACAGAAAAGACAATCATCAAGAGAGACATAAGCGACATGCCTACCGCTCCAAATAACATAAGCATCGATTCTAAAATCTAGATGCAATTTTCTAATACGATCACAGGCAATGGCTTTCACCCTTGACCTACGGCTCCAAATAACATAAGCATCTTTTCTAAAATCTAGATGCAATTTTCTAATACGATCACAGGCAATGGCTTTCACCCTTGACCTACTCGACATGTCATACAACCAAACGATCCAGAATGTCACACAGGTTCTCTTTAAGAACAGAAAATGGTTTTCTTGGGACAGTAAGAAATTGGTCCATTTGCAATGTATGAAGGCCGCGTGTAATAATGTGTAACCTGTGCTGTTTGAAATTTTGAATGGAAATCCTAAGTTATTGTGAATAAGTTACCAAGCCTATCGAGTGCAAAGTCAACTAGATTTTCCGGGAACTTCATTGTTAGTAACGTCATCCTTCTACCATCAGCTTCATATTCAATATCAGGCTCCTGTCAAAGAAAGGTAAGAAAAATTAAGAAATTACATCGAATGAAATACAAGACATGTGCATCACACGCTTTGCACTTTACCGGTTTGGGTTCCATTAGCCCATGGAAGCTAGGTTCAGGATGTTCTGTTACAGTAGTCTTAGTGAGAGTCTCTAATAACAATTCAAGATCATCTTCACCTGGATGTGAAAAGGTAACCTTAGTAATCAAATCCCAAGATTAAAGTTAGCCTTCCATAAGATCACAATTTTTTCAATACCATTTTCATCAATTGCTTTCTGTACAAGAGTTGAGCAAAATCCCATCTCAATCAGCAATGACTTCGTATGACTTGCAGAGGAACTAGCAGAATTGTCCTGCATAACAGGTAGGAAACAAGTAAGAAGCTTCCGGAACAACTACTTGTGCTTTGACCTGTTGATTAGGTTATTTGAAATATGTTCAAGCACTTAGCAACACAATGAGGCAGTATACAGACAACAATAGACCAATTAAAATAATATGTAGGCATAGTGGGTGTTCAAAGAATCCAATCCGTTTTGTGTCTCTAGTTATAGAGAGGTTAACATACATCAATCCGCTGAGGGAAAGACATATCGCATGGAAAGTCAAAATCCAAGGTCTCTGGTTTTGGGAACAGTGTCTGCTCATTCCTTTCATGATCAGAGGAACCTCCACCTCCGTTTCGTCTACGAAAATTACCCTGCAAGATTCCCAAATTTATCAAAAAATGCAGCACAAAGAAAAAAGTAGTAATTCCAAAAGATAATACTCCCAAAGGGGCAATTCCATACCATTTGGATAAAATCACACGAAAGCTTACGAGCAAGCCTCACAAAGTCCACAGCAAGATGAGATTATTACATGAAAGCCTGCACATACGGGAAAAATCTGTCAGTGTAACCTTCATGAATGGTTTTAAGATGTTCCCAAAACAACAAAATGGAAAAGAATGAGGACATTGAGCAGCTCCTTGGTCACTGATAACTATCCCATAAACGGCAAAGGTTAAAGATGAAGTCGCAAACCCCAAAAACAGAATTCCTAAACCACGAATGACAGACACATAAAGTAATTCCGAATAGCATACAAATCCCAGAGATTGCGACAAAGGGGACCCATAAGAGAAAAAGAGAAAGAGATGTAGGCGTACTTGCCTCGGGAGAACGAAGGTGCATGCCTGTGCGGTGGTCCGCGTTTCACCCTATCAGTCCAGCCCGGAGAAGGAAACTAGGAAAGGTAAGAACTGACCCCAGTGTACCGCGGCGCGTGGAATGCACAGCTTGAGTATTATGAAATCTGAAGCAAGTCCAAAATTTATTGATACCCTTATCAAACCTCTCAGCAGTTCGGTCGATCCAGCGCCTGCGGGAAAACGGCCCAAATCATAGAGTTTGGAACTTCGAGACAGCCAAAACACAGCTTAAGATAACTTCTGTTTGATATTTTTATGTTTTGTATAAATTAGATTAGCACTCGCATTATACTGCGGGAAAGTGAAATATACTGATGCAGTTATAATCAGATTTCAGATTAAAAATGAATTTACTTATCCAAAATTTATTTTATAAGTTACAATTAAGAAATTTATATTATTATTAAAAATTTAAATTACGGAACAAAATTATTTTGGAAGTTTATCCTCGGAGATTTTCTTGCTTCTGTCAGAACAATCTGGTTTGGGCACAGGAAACGGGCTGCAAAAGTTCCGGAATGGAGCTTCCTCTTCCTGCATGAATCTCTGGTGGTTTCCACAGTACATAAAATCATCAAACCGCGAAGTTTTTTCCCTACGATCTTTGAAAAGTTTCCATGCATTGACCTATACGAGGGAAGCACTACATCAGCCTAAGTCCAAAGTATGAATGGACATTGGCACAAGGACATGAAGGAAGAAAGAGAGGACTTACAGAAACCATTAAAAAAATAGTGCATTCACAAGACTTTTCAGTGTCTATTCTCCAAGCATCTTCATATGCACTCTGTAATTTCTTGTTTCCATGCAGTGTTGATGACCAGACACCGTATTTGATGCTTTTGTGAACATCATCTTCACTATATGATTTAATCACACAAAAAACTTGGCATTGCTGTGTTCCATTCTGAAATCTTCTTTGTTATATTGATCTGGATTTATTACAATGTTTCCTTCCGCATCAGCATTTCCAGCTTTGGTTGTATACGTTTTGACAATCAGCTGGTTTTGATCTTCTTGTTCTTAGACCTCGATTTTGCTCGCTCGTATCTGACTTTCAAGTTACATCGCGGTCACGTCTGCCATCGTACATTATCTAACGAGGCTTGTAACTATTTGAAGCAATGGATGAAAACCCATTAGCAATGTTCAATTGACCATAAGACAAGAGTCTGCTAGTGGAAACATTGTCAATGGAAGCAGTTCCCTGCAAAACATACACGACTCCAAAATCAAAATAGAAATGGTGACTAAGAAAGCATTGTGTTATCAACAAACTAGTCCTCTTAAAGCAAAAGTACACCACCCACTATTAACAAAACAAAAGCAGCATCAGGAATTATTTTGCACGAGAAATTACTTGGAGAGAATGTGGGGAAACTGGAGCGGAAACACTCTGAGGGATCCCTGACTGTTTATTCTGTCCAGAGTTAGCTACTAGCTTCTTATATGTCCTGTCCATAGAATTTGCTGTTTTTACTTTATCAAGATAACCGTTCAATCTTGGCATCAAACTTTGAGGTGCTGATTCGTTTACAATCCATCTCCCTGTTTTTGATCGTGTCATACTTCACCACCATCGAGATTGTAATCGTCGATTTCACCATTAATATCTTCAATCAGATGTTTTTATCAAAATTTCAAATTTTTTTCAATAGTCAAATGTCTCAACAAAACTAAGAACACAGAGATTACAAACACAACCTCGTCAAAAACCGTATCAAGACACTTGGAAAAAAAAAACCATTGTGTATTGTTCAGTGACATTTAGACAAGAAGCTGGTGTACACAGGAAACGAATTTAGAAAGTTTGATATAACTTCGGAGGATACGAGATTTACTACTTTCTGGTGATGCTTCTCCATTAATGACAAAACCAGTTTGTCCGGATCGAGATCATTCAGAGAACCTGCAAAATTAGTACATAAACAACTTTAAACATAGCAATAACTTGTTTCTTATCTTGTTGTGAAGAGCAAACTTACCCAAGTCAATCTCACGCTCAGCATCTTCTTCATCCGTCTCTTCAAGCAATTCATTTTCCTCCAATTCAGTTGCAGCTTTAGCATACCTTTCCAGAAACTCTTCCTCTGTTTCCTCACACTCATCGCTCTCGGAATCCTGTTCAAATAGACAAGATGAAACAGCTTATTTGGGAAGAAATAGATTACTAGAAGATGCATGTTGTTTCTTGAAACTAGCAGTTTTTAAACTACAAATTACGATGCCACCCTGATGTTGTAAGGCAAGGAAAGAGCCCAGAAGCCTGCTTTCAATGTACTAGCAATCAAATCAAACCTCGTCATTTGAATCAGTTTCTTCAGATTCTGCCTCTTCGTCTTGGGCCTCTCCATCATCTCCATCATCGTCTGTTTCTTCATTCACTTCCTTTAGCCTCCTAGAAGCCTCCATCAGTAAAACAAGGCACTTTCTTGCCAATTCGTCAGTTGCATTCCCATGGCTTACATCTAAAAGCTGCTCAGTCACCTTTACTAGCGTCATCACTGAGAAAAAACGATCTTTTAGTCTATTCCCAGGCATTTATGATTAACAATAGCTACTATTATCTAACAACTAAACCTAGCAGAGCTCTTAACTGTGAACCATAACTGTAGCTTTGGACATTCTGAATCATCTGCACAGAAAGAAATATACTCACCATATAGCTTTACTTCCGATGCTATTGATGGACTGGCATCAAACATAGCCGAGTATGAAAATGCCAATGACGATACCCATAACTCAAAACCTCCAGATATCATTTTCTCTAAAACGCTTTTCACAATATCGGAATAGGATATATAGCATGATGATATTGCCAGCAAGAGAGGCCTCCACAGAGAACAAGGCTTCTCACGCAGTTCTAGAAAATGAGAAAAAGCTGCTTCGGTGAAGACCATCACCAATGATTTCCTCACCCCTTCAATGTCAGATGAGTAGTCTGGTACATGTAATAACATGTGGACACAAGAACAGGCCCTCCTTGTGGCAGACGGGTACTCAAGTATGGCTTTGCTGACAAATGAACCAATGGATTCAACAACAGAACACGGACGGACTGTCATTCTTGGAAGGGACGGTATATCTCTGAAAAAGAAACTCCTAAAACCATATTTGTCGTTTATACCCACAACTTCTTCTATGCAATAAAAAACTGACAAGTCCTCAGACTCCTCCCAACCATTCCAGCTAGTAAGAAGATCAGCCCAAACGACAAGTAATTCAGTTAATTTAAGCTCCACAAATTCATTGCAATTAGTAACCGCAATCACAATGAACCGCAACATCGTCGACAAGTGATCTATGCATGAAGTTGGAGGCACACCTGTTGCCTGAACCATGCAAAGATAAAAGCAGAGCAGAATCCTAGAATTAGAAGTGTTTCTATGTGCCATGCATATGTTTGGTTTCAACTTGTAAAATTTCAAGTCCAAAGAAAGTAGTCGCACTTGAAGATATCATAAAGGGATTAGAGTAAGACAGGATTTAACTACCAGCCATGCGTGCTGTAAAAGTGTTGATAAAGCTTTGCTGATGGTGCCTTGACCAGTTAGCCATATTTTAGTGGCCTGGGTATTCTCCTCATCCGCTTCAGGCTTAAAGCTTTCATATGCCTGAGCCATTGCTGCTAATGTCTCAAGGCAACCTAAAATAGCCTAAGATGACAAAAATATATAAAAAAGGTTGAATAGTGACTTGCAATGTCCACTAAAGTTAGTAAAATAAATCACAATACCTAGATCAGGAACAACAGGAATTCTACAATAATTTGGTTGCGTCCATGTGCGTGTACATAACCATTAGCAGAATATGTCAATATTTACTTCAAATCTAAAGGAATACATTCCAATACCTTCAATTGGCACTAAATATATATTATAAGTAACAATACCTAAACCAGAAACAACAGGAATTCTACAAATATTTGGTTGTGCCCAGGACTTCATGTGCGTGTATATAACCATTAGCAGAATACATCAATATTTTTACTTCAAATCTCTAGGAATACATTCCATTACCTTCAAGTTTCATGTTGTTGAAGCTTCAGATATAAGAATATATATAAAGAAGGCAAGAACTAAGCATACCTGAGACCATGGATCTTCACTAGGATGCATAAACTTCAACATATTACTAACTAGCGAAGAAACAATGTAAGGAACATGTGTGGCAATATCTTGACTTCCCGACTCAACCACAGATCTGAGAAGCTTTAACAAAATGCTATCCTCGTCCTCCTCATTGCCAATCCTACCAATAATAATCTGAAGAAGCGGCAACCATTCAGGTGGTTGGTACTCATTCTGAAGAAAAGAAACATATTCCGAGTTAGATACGACAAAGCTACGAGTGTCATTGCTAATATAACCACTTACATCGAGTAGTGAACCTATTCCACCAGCAGCTGAAACACGCACTGGGTAACAAGAAATCTCCAGTTGATCTGGCATTGTTAATGCCTTCAGTAGGGAAGAAAAAACATCTGCGCTCATTTGCTGAAAGCATAAAGCAACCAATCAGTTATGTGATCACTAGAAGTAAAATGTCACAAGTTTTAATCAGTGACCAAAAAAGTATAATAGTCCAGCAAATGGTGTGCATAAATATATATATATATATATATATATATATATATATGTATATATATGTGTATAAGCATAAAAAGTAAAAATTAGACCTCAGGTAGGCAGGACGCAAGCTCTCCAAGTATCCAATTTGCAGACGCAACCAAGTAAGGTGAGCAATCAGGTGTAGAATAAATCGGTAGCACACGGGTACGGACAATAGATGCCACATACTCGGCATTTTGTCCTTGGAGAAACTGCAGTATTTAGAGAGCCGTCGTAATTTTTTCTACAATATCAGTCAATGTGCAACTCCACAAAACAAAGAGAACCAGATTTGCTCACCTCTTGCAGGCCACCATATGCCATTAGGACACCAAAATAGCTGACATGTTAACATAGCACAAAGTCAACTAAATCACAAGTAAAAGGGAATAAAACAAGAAAACATTAAACTGGAAGAGAAAATATTAACAAAAGGTATTTCAAACCCGAAATTACATTCTCAAAAGGTCGAACTGTTGTCTGACAAGTCTAGCAAAGAAGATAAGAGAGCATATTTATACTAAACAAATATCTACAACAAAACTGATCATGAGCTTGAGAAACATGACATTATAGAAGATCAACTAGCAAAACTAGTTTCTAGAAGAGCATATTTTCTAATACCACTGCAAACATTAGCTTAAAGTTATTCAATGCATCAAACAAACATGTACCATGCTCAGATGTTGCAAAAGCTTTTTTATTTTATTCAGATATCAGCCAAATTTTCAAGGGATTAAAATCAGGAGTCATGAAAATGTATAGGAACTCACGTCACTGAGGTACTAGAATCCAGTATGTTACTCATCGAAGGCACAGGAAATTTTGACAAAAATGGAAGCACCAATAGATCTCCCATGGAACATCGTTGGTTATTTCTTCTGTTCTTTTCACCTTTCTTCCGCTTACATGCAGCTGAGGAAGCTTTATTTGAAGTAGATACCGGTGGTCCCTATGAAAATTGGATCACAATCTATAAGAACATATGGAAAAATTAATAGCTGAAATTGGTTATCGACAACCATAGGTTCTTCACCTTTGACATGGCAATGACACCAAGTAAGTTCATAGCACTTTTCCTGGCTGTAATCAAGTGCTCTCTCCATCCAGATATTTCTTCCTGTTAAACAAAAGTGATTTCCTTATGAGTTCCTGACATTGGAACCATAGACATAAAAGTACTCCACGTAAAGAGAAAGAGAGATAAGTTTCCATACTAGCTCAGATGGAAGGTTTTTCCTTATGAATTCATCTGCATCTTCTTCCCACTCAGATATGTCCTACTCGCAAAAGCAATACAGAAAGACCAGTAAAGTTTCTGAAATAAGAGCCCTGGTAATAAGCAATGCTTACAATACAAATTACAACTTCTAGAGAGCGTACCCTCTCATTCAGCACCAGGGCTGGAAAGATTGCAGATTCCAACAAAAACGAAAAATGGGGTGAAAGTAATCTCCATCCCTGTTTTAATAATATTTGCCTTCACACACACACACATTTGATAACTCTATTTGGATTTTTTGTAAACATCCTAACAACTTACAGGGCCAATTTCCATGACCCGCGAAACTAGATCAAAAGCAAGTGATATAATTCTCTCCGTTAGGCCTCCGAGCTTCTGCACATAATAGCACGCCCTCACAGCATTTCATTAGATTGAGAAAATAGAAACATTTTGAAGGAGTACTCAAACACGGGAATTTTTGTAGTAGAAAATTAAGAAAGAAATTCTGATTGAAACTTCTCAGGTCATGACAACCATGTTGAAGAGCTCAAAAAATGGCAGCTGGTAAGAAGAACGAGCAAATTTTCACACATTAGAAAAGTCAATGCATACACCGATGCTTGAGCTATGTTTGACAATCTTCATTGAGCAGTTCACAATCTCCGGCACCAGCCTGCACAATATGGAACTGTTAGAAGTGGGAAACAAGCGTTGCTAAGAGGAATTTAAGGTGTTTGCATACTTGTCAGAATATTTTCTATGTCTGGTGACAAGTGTCTCAAAGAGGAGCAAAATTCTTTTTCCAGCTTTCAACCTTATTAAGTATCCATCAGAATTCGTGACATTCCAATTGAAATGCAAGGAGTCCAGAACTCTGATCATATCACGACAGAAAGAACCGAGCAGAGGTGACAAAGCAGATGGCATATGGGACTTCACCTACAACACTTAACACCCTTAACAAAACAACCACAGTGGATAGTAAGACATGCACATGACAACGAAATATGACAGATCACGTTTAATAAGCAATAGCAATAATCAATGGCAAATTTAATCACCCAGACATGAAAGAACAGTTCTGAAGTCTTCCTCTATCTTCAATATAAACTGAAGATGTGACTTACCGAAAAGTATATGCATTTGCAGATGATGTGGATTGTCTTTTCCATTTCCAGTTCAGCCCATCCATGTGAAGTCAAAGCCTGCTTTAGAATCTTACACGAATACTCATTGAGATCCAAAGAGAAGAAATATCTTGCATAAAGCTGTGAGCAGATGAAGAACATGAAAACACTAAGGGGAAGGAATAACCTTGTCAGTGAGACCATGGAATACTAACAACAAGGGTACCATAATTTCTTTTGTTATACTCTCCAGCTGTTGTGGTACTGGCTCCTTTACGAGTTTTGGTTGCAAGAAGTACTACAAAAAGAACACACAAAAATAAACCACGCTCATTGCACTGGACCAAGTTCAAAATAGAGGAATACCAGTTCAAAATACACATGTTTATTTGAAGTAGTTAATACACTTATATAATATTCCAGCCAGAAGCAGCAAAAGTTCACAACCATAATAATGGTGCCCAACCATAATATGATGGAAAACAAGAGGAGGTGGAGGAGCCAATGGAAGAGAGAGAAATAGCGATAAAATTGTAAGTTTAAAGCTCACCACTTCCTTCATGAATATTTTATAATTTTTCCTACAATACAGAATGCAACAAATACCTGAAATGGCTTTACAACTGTGAGCAATACCATCAGAGCGTTCACAGTACTCCAGCTAGATTCTAAATGGCTTATTAAGCTGCTCTTTTCAAGAGCAGAATGCAGCTCCGGTACAAGTTCAGGCCAGGCATTTTTCTTTACAAATTCGGACACAACAACAATGTGGAACTGGCCAAAAAAAAAGTAAAACGAAGGTGTATACAGGATTAGAGCTGAAAAATTATGCGAAGAAGAGGTTGAAATAAGTTTTGCAACAATTATATGGAGATAACTTAGTTGAATAAACCCTACCAGTTCAAGTAGAACTTTAAGAACTGCAGGCTCTGCTTGAAGCAAAGCTCGGAGGAGCTGATTCTTAAACTCCTTGCTGACTTCTAAGATCGTCTCTCCACTTCCAATGCTCCTTCTGGTAAAATTCTTCAGATATGTTGCAGCAGCAACTTTCTGACTGGGATTTTCACCTCCTGTTAATTAAAAAAATGCACTAGCACATACTCAACGCCCATTGATAAAGTTTACTAGATCCAAACGACTCAGCTGAGACTAGTTCAACCCTGTATGAATTGGATCAGCTAAATCAAAATATTCCTGAAGGATTCAGTACTCTTTCGAGAAACTAACTCTACGATTATCAAACTCCAACACACACAGAAATCATATGCAGCAACCTAAAGGGCTGCTCAATTTGGATTATGTTTTATATGAAAACAAAAAGAAATTGACGGATATTATAAGAAAATTATGGACGCGAAGGAGGAAAAATAGTCCATCAGCAGAAGGTCGTTTCAGTCGAATCTCAAAATACAAGTAGATGTAAATTTACCAAAGAAGAATAAAACGCTTGAACTTGTGTTTCCCTTTTACTAAGAGAGACCTGAAGCAATTCATAACTCAACAATTTCGTAAAATCGCGAACAGTGTGAAATCAATAAACGTAGCCCTAATTCCTCGTTGTTTCAACGATTCGAGAGAAATCAAAGTCCCATGAGTTCATTAAAGTTCCATTCTTAGTAAGAAAGCGAATGGCTAAGTAATCGGGTAGAAATAAGAATAGAAAAAAAGCTTACCGGAAGCGATGGAGAGAAGAAGATATGGGAAGTTAAGGAGCTCCGTTGAGAGTCGATCGAGAGCCTCCGTCGCCTCGCGGACGGCAACGCCATCGATGGAAGTAACCGTCTGGTCAAGAAGCCGAACAATCTGAAGTGAGTCGTCGGCGGCGACGACAAACATTGCGTTTTATTTTGATTCTTTCTATTTGGCTAGCTTTTCCTCAAGGCTGGCATCTTTATTGACTGATGAATTGGGAAACACAAGTGGCGGGAATAATTCAGGTTAATTATATATCTTTATAGTCCCTCGCATTTCTCATCGTCAGAAGATTATCTTCTCTTAATCCATAAACAGACCAATGGATCCATAAAGAAACGACTAATCACTAAATATATATTTTTGATCAATTAAATAATATTATAATTTATGTGTTAATAATCCAAACATTTTGTAAGAAAGATACATAAAAATGGTGCAACTATTATTCCATTTGTTTTTTTTTCTTCAAATTATATCTTTAATTTTGTTCTATTTAATTTTATTTATTTAATTTAATATAAGAAAACAGATATTGAGTTGGAAAAGTAAAAAATACTTGACATTTTCATATTGGTTCATCAATTATAGAGATAAATCTCTTTCATTTTCAAAAATTCAAAAAAATCTAACGATGTTAAATCAAGCTAGATACTTTTTGTCTTCTATTTAAGAGCTTACTAAAATTTGAATTAAGGCAAACAAGTTGACAAACAAACAATAAAAAAAAAAGTATAAGCAACAACTAATCAGCAAAAAATGTGATATATATATATATATATATATCCCTATATTTAACTATAGATTCAAATTTGATAAACTAAGCAATGGATGATTCTTGTGACCAGAAAAACAATGGATGATTCTTAGTTACTAAATAATGCAACAATACAAATTGCTAAAAGGCTAATGTATACTTGTTTTCAATTGTTTTGAGCTTTTGGGACATTAGCAATGCATTAGAGGTTCTACATCACCATTGTCCAATCTAATTAAGCATTTGGCTGGCACCTATAGAGAGGATGAACACAATAATTTAATTATTAATTCAAAATCATTTTAACAAAATAATATTATGTTTAGATATAATTTACAAATATGTTATGTATCATATTATTATTAGAACATTTTAATATAAATATTACATAAGAAATAATTTACTACAATATTTATGAAAATTGTCAGTAAACAGTATATTATATGTAAATCTCTAATATTTTGATATACAATATATTTTGTCATAAAATGCAAATATAATATAAAACAAAATATAAATTTTGAAAGTTAGTCAAACAAAAATTTAGTTTAATTGAATATTTTCAAGATATTATCCGAATTTTTTTATTTTTTATCATCACGAAAATTTAACCCAATATTTTTATACGAAAATTTAATATGAGATAAATTTGAATTCCACACATATGAATATGAAATAGATGTAGAAGATAACCATTAGAACATTTATTTCTCCCCATTTATATATTTACTATTTTTATGATATTTACAAAATTACAACTATACCATACCGAGTTTTTTTTTTAATTATTGTAGTTGTGAATCCTTTTTCTAGTTGAAAGGTAAAGAGAGACTACGAGAGAAAAGGAAGTAAAAGACAACAATGGCGAAGCTCTTTTTCTCCTTCTTTTACACAGTAACAACTCTCACATTTTCACTATTAACAACCTCAGGAGCAACATCTTGCCGAACATTCTGCGGCAACATCCCGATAAACTATCCATTCGGCATCGACGACGGTTGTGGATCTCCCCAGTTCAAGGGAATGTTCAACTGCTCCACCGATCTATTTTTTCTCACTCCCTCCGGAAGTTACAAGGTTCAGAGAATCGATTACCAGAAGAACACGATGGTTGTCTTCGATCCTGCAATGTCGACTTGCTCGACCCTCCAGCCTCACCACGATTTCAAGATGGCGGATATCCAGAATGCTGTCATAAGGCCCTCTTACGATACCGTTTTTGCATTACTCAACTGCTCCTCCGACTCTCCGGTGTATAATCGTTACCGGAATCTCTGCTTCAATGTCTCTGGTCATTCCTGCGACGAGCTTTATAGCTCCTGCACTTCCTTTCGCATCTTCAACACTTCCTCTCCCTCCGGTATGAACTCAATTCCATTTTTTCATAACTAATCGATAATTTGAACGATTAAATTTCATAGTTCGTCGAGATTTCGTGTTAGCCACTTTCCCCTAAAATTGAAACTGGTGTGGATATTCTTAAACAGTTTAATTTCAATTTTCGCAGATAGTTTCCTTTGTAGTGATTTTTCCCCTATTTACTTTTGTTTCTAGGTAATAGTACGGTGCCGACGACGCCGTATTGTTGTTTCACCAGCTACGATACCGTGCGGATGATGAGTATGAACATTTTGGACTGCTCACATTACACAACGGTGATTGACAATAGAGAAATGAGACACGTGGGGCCTTTAGATTGGTCGTACGGAATCGAGCTTTCGTACTCAGTGCCAGAGATCGGCTGTGACCGTTGCCGGAAGTCAGGTGGCACGTGTGGTTTCGACGCCGAGACGGAAATATTTCTTTGCCAATGTCCCGCTTCCAACAACAACCCTACGAGAGAATGTGGTAATTACTGTATCAGTCGTTCGTTTTATATTACAGAGTTGGAAACTCTTTGACCTGGTCAGTTTAGTCCTAAGCAATACGTGTCTGGATTTGTAATTATTACTGTCTGTAGTAATCGTTTGTCACTGATCATTCTTGCCTGCTTTGTTTCCATTGAATTATTTTGCTTGTTTTTAAAAAAAAAAATTTAAAGTTAAAAAGCGTTAAATGTAGTCTCTTTTTGGTTTCAGGTGGAGGTATTACAGATCAAGGAGGCTGCAATTCTGAAAACAATAGTTATACTATGTTTCTTTTGGCTATGTTAATGTCTTTAATTTACGTTCTTTTGTGATATATTCGTATATCATTGCTAAGAAATTTAAATTTAATAATATATGGATTATTTTCTGGATTAATCTCTTCTTTCACTTTACTTTTTATAATATTATCACGTTTTTAATAATGTCAGTTGAAAAAGGTTTTTAACAAAATAATCTGTAATTCGGAATAAAACTATCTTATGTAGAACCCTCATTTAATAGAGGTTGTTCATCTCTTTGCTTTAAGTATCGTTAGAGAATTGAGATCTCAATTTGATGTAACCATTAGTTATCCCGGCTGACAGAGAGAAGAATCCAACCTCCATAGTGTAATGTTATGTTGCGTTAGTTGATTTTTTGAGTCTTGATGTAACAAATATTAGATATTTGCAAGGGTTTTAGCGACTAAAAACGCAGAAGGCTTTTTTTGTGTGCAGGTGATTGTCCATTATGGTAAAATAGATTTGCTTCGATCATGTTGGAACCGTATAAATGATTTAACAAGGAAATATCAAAATCAGATGACAAAACTCTAAAAATCCATCACATCATCGTCATGAACACTTCATCATTTTTCTTCACCTTTATTCCTTTTAGAATGACTGAGTAAAAGGCCCTCTTTACATATTTCCATGCTGGAACAGGTTTGCACATTGAACAGGAGAATAGCCGCAGCTGATAGCATTACTCATGATGTAATTAGGGATATACTTAACGGTATCCAAATTTCTTTACTTAATCTATAGTAGTGTTACTGATAACTCTTTTCTCTTTCGATTTTAGGAGCAAGAAATCATCCACTTTATTGATGCTCTTGCTAAGGATTAGAACTGTTCTGTCATGAGTTCAAAATGTTAATTTTTCTCTCTTAATGCACCCAACAAGAAAAATTTGACAAGCCTTTCTCTCTTTGGATGCTCCCGCCTATTTGTGTGGGCAGTTTCATGTCAGAGTTGAACAAGAAAGACACAGATGTTCGAAGCAAAGGGCACAAAAAGATTCTCATGACTTCAGGCTGTGTGTGCTTCCGTCTTCAACGACTCATCCTGAGACAAGACAATTTCAAATGACCAATGACACGTGTGGAAGATGAGATTTTGCATGATCTATGTGGAACAGTGTGTTGTACATGGATAGTTGGATAAGTAGATTAATCATGGGATAATGCCAGATGAAAATGGTTAGCCAGTTGTAGAATAATATCATCTTAGCTGCTATAGAATGTAATGGGGGACACACCTTAGTTGAGACGTAGATGTAATGGACATCAGGGCTTTTGCCAATTGCAGATTCCACAGAATTTTTCTCAGCATCTAGAGGAATAGGTTTTGTCAATTCCCATTTTGGCAGTTCAAATGGTTGATCTGTCAAACTTTTTTCTGCAGAAACAGTAAGTCTAATTTAGTAGAGAACAAGGAACTTTTTTGTCCACAAATATTACAAGATACGAACTAACTAATGGTTTCTGAATTGCAGCTGACCTATCACATGGAGTTTCGTTGTCCAATAGCATGATTCTTTCAACAGCCGAAGCCTATAATTTGGAGCTCCATATGTAATCTGCAGAGAACCTATATAAAATCAATGTGCACTAAACAAACAGAGACACGTCATCAATTCATCATAACCCCAATAAGAAGTATTTACCAGGATATAGACTCCTTTATCCTTGAGGACCCTATAGTTTTCATCAACTGCTTCATTATCGGTGAAGTGATCAAGAAAGAAATAAAGCAGGAGAGACCAAACCAAGAATAAAGAACAGGAACAGAAACCATTCAACAACACTCATGCCATATGTACCTCCAAACCTCCTCAAGCATTTGTCTTGAGTATTGCCTCGAATTTCTTCCACACTACACAGGAAAAATGACAAGACTTTCTGTAAGAACTCGGAATCTAGAGAAAGCATAAGCAAAGAGAAAGTAGACCTCACTCACCAAAATGGAGTCCAAAGTTCCTGAAAACACACAAGGAAAAAATACACATTGTATCAAACACAATGTTCTGAGCTAATAATGGAACCAAACATCTACTAATAATACCTTTATCGATTACAGCATCAAAAGAAGCAGCTGCAAATGCATTCATATCACGCACATCCATCTTCAAATCTGTTTTCACATTATCGAAATATAGAAGTTCATGCTAAATCTAGAAACTACGCGATTAAGGCAGCCGCAGATACATTCCATCATAATGGAAATCGGAATTCGGAACAGTTGTTCAGTTTATTTCTCGTATGTTTCTCCCCATTACTACAACATCAAGAAGAAATCAACAAATGTAAAAAAACCAAAAGAAACGTACATTTGAGCTGCGGACGGTCGGAGTATTTCTTATTCATTGCATCGATCACAACAGAGGAAATATCGATATTGACAACATCTTCGTACCCATCATCCACCATCCCCTCGCTAAACGCTGCAGAAACAATAAAATCAGACGGATCCAGAAAAAAAACTGTGAATTCCAGAGAATTTTTGTATACCTGAGTTTCCGCAACCAATGACAAGGACTCGGTGATTACGGTGAGGAACGTAGAAATTGATGAGAGGAGCCAAAGAAGAATACGTCTGGTACCAATCGAACGGTTCAGAATCGTTCGTGTAGCGATCGTCCCAGTACCATTGCTCGCTGTAAGATCGCGTCGACGTCTCTGTCGCCATCGCCTTTGTCTTTTTTTTTCGTAATTAAGTTATTAACCACACTGGCACACTGACTGAGTTGCTTTATCTTTTTGGTTTCCTCTGATCAAACGAAAGGGAAATAGAGAGGAGTAGAGGAGAGGGGGTATTATTTTCGGATTACACGAGAGTCGAGACGTTTCACAATAAAGCCACGTGGCATGAGGGTTGGATTTTTTTTATTTATTAATGTTTTCGACTAAAATACCTTTCTTTATGAGATCTCCACCAGTGTGATTAAAACCGTGGAAGAAGACTAAACCATATAAAATTGAAACCGGATAAGCCGGAATACTAACAATTTACTTTGGTTTGAAGAAGAAGAAGAAAAACTGCAGAATTTCTGGCACAGAAAGGAATGGAGCAGTGATGGATATTGACTTCGATCAGTGATGAAGTCGACGGTGGCTATATCAAGGCAGGCCTTCCGGAGATCAAGCCGAAGAAGAAGGCAGTTTACGAGACTCGTGCTCCATTCACTCCACCAAAAGCAGTCCGTCTCTCCCAAACAGGTTCCCGCCCAAACTTCGCTTGATCTCCATCCTACTGAAACTTGCTGTACTTAAAGTGTAGATATAATTGTGGTAACTGATTTTCTGTGTTTGAATCGGAATTTTTCTGCCATAAAAAGAGAGTAATTGTAACTTCGGTACTTGGTGGTGGACACTGGACACCTGGTCCTCGCTTAGGCACAGCTAGTAGATTCGAATTGTAAAATTGTATAAACTTTCTCCTCCTGATAATTTATCTATGGAAACTTCTTAGATTGATTCATGATCAATTGTCTAAGATTGGTCTAAGTGTCACGAATGCCAAAAACATATGAATAATACTGTTTTGTGTTGTCGGCAAAAGCAGAGAAAGTGTTAACTAGGAAGCTGCTCGACACAGTGTCAGCACCTTGAAGATCCAATGTTTTCTGCTGTTTTGATGGAAGCAATATCATTCTAAAAGTTTTTTTATGGCCCAGAAATAAATCAATACTCTTAGTATTGTTTCTCTCCATCTATATATGCTAAATGCACTGATTCTTTGATGTTGGATAAGGAATAAAATTGAAACAAGTATATCTTTTTCATGGTTCTCAAGTGATGCTTGTTGTTTCCCTCCTCTTGACGTGTTTTTATATTCCCTTTCAGATTCCCCTTGTTCGGGATCGCAGTATCTGATTATAAATTAATTGTATATTCATGCTTTTTGGTTCTGCAACCTTACAGAGAATAAGTATTCATGCATGGAAAGGTTTAAATTCTTCCAAGCAAAGTATAAAGGTTTGATCTAAAACACAGGTTTTGTTTCCAGATGCAATCTATTTCTTTCACCTATAAAAAGAAATTTAATAGAATGATGCTTATCTGCATATTCAGTAGTTCCCATTTCTGGTTTCTGCATATATCTCATGGCCAATTTCGGTGATCATGATGGTATCTTCTCTCTTTCCCTCTATATTTTTATATGATTGTTTGACTAAATACACAGACTTACCAGCGATGATTGTTGTATGCATATGTGCATATGAGTCTCTAGTTATCAATGGTACACTGTAGTTCATCAATACATGTTGGGGGGTAATTTAAGAGTCCAAATAACTTAGTTTCGTAAGAAGCTCTATTAAAGTTGACTTTTTAGTTCCTCAGTATTCTAATAAGTTGACCTTTGGATAATATATTCTATCACCTTCTTGTTTTGTCATGAAAACTGAAAAGAATGTAATTGAGTTCATTTTTCCTTTCACTTTGTTTAAAGGTAACTTCTCTCAAAGGTAACTTTTGTGCGAAATCCTTGCAGAAATTATAAAGACTATTTCCGATGCCCCGCCAACGCATTACATGGTCAAGATAGAGTCTTTCTCACTCCTTACAAAGCATGCTATAGAGAGGTATGAAACTGAGAGCTTTGAAGCTGGAGGCTACAAATGGTATGGCATCGTTGTTACAAAACTTTATTCTTCTTCTTTATTCTACAAATGGTATAGCAATTTACTGTGCATAATTTTTGACTTGTCTAACAAAATATGTGGTTTTGCTTGCAGGAAACTGGTTCTGTACCCAAATGGAAATAAGAGCAAGAATGTGAAAGACCATGTTTCTATTTACCTGGCTCTTGCGGACTCTAGTTCATTAAGTCTGGGGTGGGAAGTTTGCGCTGTTTTCCGTCTGTATTTGCTGGACCAAAACAAAGATAATTATTTGATTCTACAAGGTATATGCGTAACTTGTTTTCAGTTCTTCAAACAGTATGTTTCTCACATCCTGGTCCCGCCCTAAATATGCATTTTGTGTTGCAGGAAATGAGAGACGGTTTCATGCAGTCAAGCGTGAATGGGGATTCGATAAATTCATTCCCACCGCTACCTTCTTTGATGCTGCAAACGGTTACCTTATGGAAGACACATGTATGTTTGGAGCTGATGTGTTTGTTTCTAAAGAGAGAAGAAGTGGGAGAGGAGAATGTTTATCAATGATTAAAGATGCTGTTAGCTCTAAACACGTTTGGAAAATTGAGAATTTCTCCAAGTTAGACAAAGAAAGCTATGACTCAAATGCTTTCTTCGCTGGAGATAGAAAATGGTAGCAACAACTTTGGCAACAATCCCAAAACCACAGTTTTTAAGCTAATGAACGGTTCTTATGCAGGAAGATACGGTTTTATCCAATGGGAACGAAGCAAGGAACAGGAACCCATCTTTCTATCTATCTGATCCTTGTAGATTCTGAAACCATTTCAGACGGTACAAAGATATTTGCAGAGTTTACAATTCGGATATTTGATCAGTTACAAGGCAGGCACGTTGCCGGTAAAGGTAAAACACCCACAAACTCATTTCTTGGTACTTGTATATGAATGTGAATCCTTTAATTTCTTCATCTGCGTAACTTGCGAGTGGTTTATACAGTTAGTAAATGGTTCAGTCGATCCAGCTCGGAGAACGGATGGGTGAAATATCTATCGATGGTTTATTTGACGCAGCCAAACAGTGGCTTGTTGCTCAAAGATATCTGTCTTGTTGAAGCTGATGTCTGCGTTCATGGAATCAGTAGTGCACTCTAAAGCTATCATGTTTTAACTCAAAAGTCACATTTGGTGTCTTCTGTCTTTGTTACATTATTTGGTTCTCTGTTTCAAAACTGGTCAAAGAATGTTGCCTGATTGTTTATAATACGAAAACAAAATTCTTTTGACATTGACAACGCAAGCAGAGGATACTAATACCGAATATTCTTTTATATAATTTTCTTCTCAACAGAAGAAAGAAATACAAAATATGACTTTTCACTTTCTTACCACAAATATATAAATAATATATTCCCAATTTCTCAGATTTTTTTCTTCAAGTTGTAAAAAGAAAAAGAATAAACCCATCTCATAGTTGAAACTAAAAACCCAGAAAGGGCCTAACATACAGAGAACGAGAGATCGAATCTGGACAAATGTGAAACAGAGCTTAAACCTGAGATTGGGTCAGGTTTCAAGCTTGGACCTTGTTAGACTTGAGTGGCTTCACGACCTCCCAGGTGAAATCAGCATCGTCCCTTCCAAAATGACCATAAGCCGCAGTCTTCAAGAACCTCCCGTTACCTCCTCTCTTCAAATCCAAATTAATCGATATCATCCCTGGCCTGAAATCAAAGCTCTCCTTCACAATCTCCAGAATCTCCTTGTCAGGTATCTTTCCGGTTCCATAACTGTCCACGAACACAGACAATGGCTCCGGAACACCAATGGCGTATGAGACTTGGACAATGCACCGCCTGGCGAGTCCACTGGCTACAATACTCTTGGCTGCTTGCCTGACGATATAAGTCCCACTCCTATCCACCTTGGTTGGGTCTTTGCCGGAGAATGCACCACCTCCGTGGGCACCCCAACCACCGTAGGTGTCGATAATGATCTTACGGCCGGTCAGCCCTGCGTCACCGTGAGGACCTCCAATCACAAAACGACCAGATGGGTTGAGATGGAAGATTGTCTTCTCGTCAAGGTACTTCTCAGGGATCACTGGCTTGATCACGTGCTCCTTGAGATCAGCTGCGATCTCATCGTTGGTCACAGTCTCGTCGTGCTGTGTTGAGATGAGAACAGTGTGGACGCGTACAGGGACCATGGCTCCGTTTTCGTTCAAATATTCGACGGTGACTTGAGTCTTACCGTCTGGCCTAAGCCACGAGCAAGTTCCATTCTTGCGAACTTCAGTGAGTTTAGCTCCAAGCTTAGTGGCGAGGACATGGCTAAGCGGCATGAGCTCGGGAGTCTCGTCGGTGGCGTAACCGAACATGTGACCTTGGTCTCCAGCTCCGATCTCCTCTGGTTTCTTCGTGAGATGACCATGGACACCTTGTGCGATGTCGGGACTCTGTTGCTCAATGTTGACGAGAACCTTGCAATTATCAGCGTCGAGGCCAACGTCGTCAGAGACAAATCCAATTTCACGGCACGTTTTCCGGACAATCTTCTCGTAATCTACGTTAGCCTTGGTGGTGATTTCGCCAAAAACCATGACCATGTTAGTCTTGGTACATGTCTCGCAAGCAACTTTGCTCTCAGGGTCTTGTTCAAGGCAAGCATCGAGGATAGCATCGGAGATCTGATCGCAAAGCTTGTCCGGATGTCCCTCGTTGACGGACTCAGAGGTGAACAAAAAAGATTCCATTTCCGTTCGATTCAAAGAAGAAGACAAAAAACCTAACACAGAAATCAACAAGATCAATGAGAAAACTATAACAAAATAAAAACTTTCAACCGAGATAAATCTAGAAAACCCTACAAGTCCACAATATAAAACTTCGTCAAACTAAACATCAATTCAAATAAATCGTCGCCCTCAATCTACGAGATCAGAAACACGGAAATACAGAATTGTAAGGAGGCATGAATCGAAAAAATAAAGATTTCATACCTTCAAAGAGAATGCGAGAGAGAGATGTAGAGTTGAAGAAATGAGGTAGTACAAATGTGAAGGAGCATAGAAGCTTTATATATATGAGGCCATGAGGAGGTGGTGCGAGATCGTAATTTCGTCCAGATTCATTCCCAATTTCGTCTTCCACTGTTCAGAGAAAATGAGATCCACGTATCTGACGGTTCAAATTAGATCTGTTATTGTAAGTTGATTTTAGCCGTCCGATCTGCTGGGCCACCGCGTGCAGATACAACTAGACAGCATCTAACGAATTTAATTATAGTTATTTTTGTTAAAGATATTTAATTATAGTTATTTTTTGTTAAAGATATTTAATTATAGTTATTTTTTGTTAAATATATTTAACTATAGGTATTTCTGTTAAATATTAAAAGCAATTTAATTATTACTTACAAAACTTGTTTAAAATTAAGTGATCAGATTATTATGTAAAGATAGTATGTAATTATGGTGAATAATGTATAGTCAATATTATATCATAAAATAAATAGTGTAGACTGTAGAGTACATTGAAATATTGAATCTATACTCATATGTATATATAATATCTATGAAGATTTAACATTAAAAATCTATAAAGTATGTATTCACCAAAAACTTTTAAATTCGTTTTTGAAATTATTCATCTGAACAATTTCCTCGAAAATAATACTGCAATAGATTAAATCTGGTGTTAAGAGTTAATATCGTAAAATCACGAAGAAGTTAATAGAGAAATGGTTTGTGTCGGTGTCGGTGTCGGTGAGTGAGAAGGGAAAAAATAATTACCGAGAAACCGGATGAGGGCAGTTGGGAACAGACACAAACTGTTTATCTTTACTCTTTAAAGAAGGGTCCACTTGCCAGTTGCCACATGCAAAAAGACAACATAGAATTCTTCCTTTTTCCTCTACTTTCTTAGTGTCGGCTACGCTGCCAAATCAGACGGATGTGTCGATCTTGTCCGATTCGGAAAATATCCGATATCTAATAGTCAAATAAGGTTTGGTTTTGTAATCGAAATTGTTATTTTCTAATCTAGGAATAGTTACAAAGGATTTTGGATCGTCAATTTTTTAGCTACTTTTTTTGTCAAAACAAAACTTAGAAATATGTTAACATCACGAATCAAAAAATTTAGACATACAAATAGGTTTACTCATTTATTAATGTCTTCAGAAAAGCAAGTTCACTTGGCGTAAATAAACTATTTTCGTATGTAATTTTTGAACGATCAGTTGATAATGTCATCTATGCAATTCTCCATTTTGTGTTATATGTTTTTTACTTTATTGAGTTTGTTAATATAACAATCACGAAGCTTGGGATAAAGAGTGGATAAATAATCGAACGAAAACATAATTCGACAATATCAATGCAAAGTTGAAGATACACGTGATCCATGTTAGTGCATCACTATCTATTTCTACAGAATCAAATCTATTGACTCTCACGTTGAGTTTTTCAGCAAACAACGAGGAGGAAATGCGATTGACAAAATTCATAGAATGCCTTGGTCCACGTTTAAAGCCCAACATATTTAGAAGCCCATATTGGCCTATGTTCGTTGAGGATATTTCTGCCGAGAGTTTGTTAATCCGAAATTCTGAATCTAGTAATGTTTGTGATTTTTTTTAAATCTAACTTATCAGCCAAAAAATAAAAAAACTATCAACCAAAGACAAAATTTTTGTGGCATGTAAATTCAATCTATACCATGGCTTTTCAGATTTCTTTTATAAGTTTCATGGGATATAAAAGTTCTTAATATAAATTTTAGTTGGTCGATAACTTTTTTGTTATAAATAAATTATTTTTACATAAGAAAATTATCTCTAATATATTATTTGAAAATTATTTTAAAAAAATAACATTATCATTATTAACAGAAATACAAAACTTACATGTTATCGCTAAAAGTTTTAAGTAAATATATAAATGAGTTTAAATTATTATAATAATTATAATATATGTCATTGTTATTAATCTGATTAGAAAATCAATATATTTTATTAAACTAACTAAAAAACTATTAAAAATTCGTACAAGAAAATTTTTTTTTTTAATTTACACATACAAAAATTACTATAAAAATAATTTAAATAAAAGTTAAAATTATATAAATAATTAATTTATATTTAGTAATAAACAATATTATATAATTAGTAAATATTTTTCTGCGTAGTTATAAATCTAGTTTATATATGTTTCAAGATTTTCATATTAGAAAGAAAACGATGTCATTAGTTAATCATCCGTCGATTCGGATATTACATTTAGAATATGTATTCGTGTGTTTCCTGTTTAACTACAATTTTACTACAAATAATTTTTTTTTTAAATTCCATGTTCTAGCTTGTAGCTTTCTTTAGCACTCTACAAAACCAATGGACATGGAAAAAAACTATCCGAAAGAAATTACCCTCAACGTGACACATTTAAGTTAGCCCGGTTCAACAATTTTCATCGACATACGACACGAAATGGAAATGTCAAGGAATGGACGGGCTAAAGGGACTTGCTTACGCGTTGTCTCCAAGTCCAATTAGGCGTAGTGAGTAAGCAAAGTGACGTTCGTGTAGGTGCCTCATGCGAACGTCCGGTAAACTCGCGACTCATATGCCACCAAAGTAAATGCTAACAATCATGATTATTCGTGAATCGCGTATATGTAAATGGAGATGTATGGTGAAAATGGTGGAAAAATCCTCAAATCATATTTAAGGATGGAAATCGTATAATATATAAAAGAGCCGGTACGATATGAGTTAAATATATATTAATCGCAAAAAGCCGTGTGTTAGGAAAAGATGGTGAATTTGAGATGATACAGACGCGAAAGCTTCGATCATCGTGGTTGTTGTTGACTTGTAGACCGACGACCGAATATAACAAAGAACACAATCATCTTTGAAAGTCAAAAGATTCTCGCTTTACATCTTGACCTCTAAATTTTAACTTTATTATATTCTATCAAAATTCATACACTATACATAATCTCAATACTTAATACTAATAAAAGCGATGTAGTAGTAAGTATACGAATTCTTCACAAAAACGATATATACGAACGAATTTATCACTGTTTATTTACTGTACGTAGGCCGGATTTAGTTTTTCTTTTCGTTTTTTTTGTAAGACTATCGACCAAATTCAAAAGGCTAATAAATTAGTATATTAAGACTTTTGACCACTAATGAGTAAAATAAATTGAAAAGTACAAGTAGCTATCGTGCGCCTCTGCTCACCCTATATATAATGTACTGTAAATTTCAGCCGGGAAGAACAGTCTGTCTTCTTAAGCGTAAGCTTCACCAACCCTACGAAGAAGATAGAAACCTGCAAGCTTCTTCGATCATCTTTTGCGATTTTCTTTCTCTTTTGGAAGAGGTAAATGCTTTCTTCTTCTCCTTCTTTCTAGCAACTCGCATGAGAGTTTTTTTTTCTTTTTTTGTGTTCGTGCATCGATTTTTTATCGGATTTTTTTCTCCTAGGTTTTGATTTTCATGCAGATTTATACGGGGGATTTCGGGGTTTATTTTATAGTTATTTCAGTTGAAACCCATTTTCAGGGGTAGGAATCGTTGACTTGTGATATTCTCGGTTATTGCTGTATGGGTTTTAGATCGAATTATGCCGCAATGAGGAAACTTGATCTTGGAGAAGGACGATTTGACTCTTATGATGCATGATTTTTTTTTCTGTGGAAAATCTGTTTCGGTTTGATATTCGATAATACTACTGTCTTTGTTGCTGCGTAGTCCCTATAATTGGAAACTTTTCTTTTGAGGCTGTGTCTAAACATTCCCATGTTCGTGCGTTCAGTTTGGTCTATTTCCGTTCTATAAAGTTAATTGGTACAAATATTTCGTATGTAAAGTCAAAAACAATGCCTATTTTCTTTTTTGCACTTACTGTTTTTTCTTGCTCGTATCATGTTCTGTAACACAACTACTGATGTTTGCAAACCTGTTTGTTGACGTTTTGCGTTTTGAATATACATATAAAGTTTCGTGTAAGAGAAAACCGTTATGAGCTGCTTCGGTTGTTGTGGTGGTGAGGATTTCAGTAGAGTTGCTGAAACAGGACCAAGGCCAGTGCGCAACACAGGTAGCTTAGTTTGCCCATATAAGTATTTCCCTTCGTCGTCCTCCTTTGGCTGCTAAGCTAATGAACTTTTTAACTGTTTGTTTAAGGTTACAACGGTGGTCACCATCAAAACGCAGATCCACCCAAGAATCCGGCAGTCATTCAGATGCAGCCTATCGAGGTACCGGCCATTCCAGCTGATGAATTTAAGGATATAACCGGTAACTATGGTTCAAAGGCGTTGATTGGTGAGGGCTCATATGGAAGAGTTTTTTATGGTGTTCTTAAAAGTGGTAAAGCAGCTGCCATTAAGAAACTGGATTCCAGCAAGCAACCAAATCAAGAATTTCTTGCCCAGGTAGATGTTACTTGGTAAAACATTGCAGTCCTGTTGGGCCTTCAGGCTTCAGCTTATATATATATATATATATATATATATATATATATCTTGAAGAAATTGTTTGGACTTGGTTTGATACCCATCCTAGACCTGATACTTCCTGTGCTCTAATACTTAACCGCAAAGTCACTCTGTTGGAGTTGTTTTTATTTTATTTTTTATTTTAATTTCTTACTGACATAAAGAGTTTTAACAGGTTTCAATGGTTTCGAGATTGCGACAAGACAATGTTGTTGCTCTTTTGGGATATTGCGTTGATGGCCAACTCCGTGTTCTTGCTTATGAATATGCTCCTAATGGATCTCTTCATGATATTCTTCATGGTAAGTTAGTAATGTAAAATATTGATTTGGTAAGGCTTGGACATGTGAAACTATAAACGAAGGGAGACGCACCCTTTTTCTGAGATATTTGAAAATGAAACATGGTGATCATTTGTGCAGGTCGAAAAGGTGTCAAAGGAGCACAGCGAGGTCCTGTTTTGTCGTGGCACCAGAGAGTCAAAATTGCTGTTGGTGTGGCTAGGGGACTTGAGTACTTGCATGAGAAGGCAAACCCTCGTGTTATCCACCGAGACATCAAATCCAGCAATGTACTTCTGTTCGAAGATGATGTAGCCAAGATTGCAGATTTCGATCTGTCCAACCAAGCCCCCGACATGGCTGCGCGCCTTCACTCAACTCGTGTGCTGGGAACCTTTTACTATCACGCTCCAGAGTAAGCCCTTTACTTGCTTTATTTAATATTAACAGTGATATTTTATTTGTTTTGTTTTGTTCGGACTACTTCATATGGCTATATTCAACTTGTGCTCGGAAACTTTTGTTATCATTGTGTATTGTCTTGAAGCACTAAGTCCGTCAATTGAATTGAAGTTATGGTGATCATTTTTTTTCATACTTTTACGTTGTTGAACGTCTTGCTTCTCTTCTCATAGACCAAACTAGCTAGAGTCTTGAACAATTGTTTGTTCTGCATTATACAGGTATGCAATGACTGGAACATTGAACACAAAGAGTGATGTCTATAGTTTTGGCGTTGTTCTGTTAGAGCTCCTCACAGGTCGTAAACCAGTTGATCATACTTTACCGCATGGACAGCAAAGTCTCGTGACATGGGTAATGCTTACTGCAACCTTCTTTGCTTCTTATCTCGTTTACTCATATCGACAAGAAAATCTTTTTGGAAGACTAAACTCTTAGAAAAGACATTATTTTATTCAGTCTATTAGGAATGAAAAAAAGAAAACTCAACAACACCTCGTTAAACCTATAGAAATCATTGATTTGGTAGAGTCCTTTTTTCTAGAAAGAAATTTCCTAAACTTGAAATTATCAGAAAAGAGAAAACAGTGCCAAGTTTTTAAAAAGTAAATGTCTATATAAAGGTCGGGTGATTCCTGTGTTTGTGAGTGAAGCCTTTCCCAAGCAAAATCTGCATGATTGTGAGAGATTAAAGACTGAAATTTTTCTAAAACGGAAAACTGCTTTTGTTTGTCTCAGGCAACCCCTAAACTGTGTGAAGACAAGGTGAAGCAGTGCGTTGATGCAAGACTAGAAGGAGAATACCCTCCCAAAGCTGCTGCCAAGGTAATTTCCACGTAACCTTGTGATACGTCTCTTTGTATCAGGAGAAAAGGTTTACCTTAGGACATGACGTAGAAACTGGTTCTCCATACATTGCATCTCCCAAATCAGTAACAAGCGCTGAAGTTGGTCTCCTTGGTTTTTATAAAGTAAAGAAAAATGTTTTGATTCCGTGTTGGTGGCCTAGATTCAAACACAAAATGTCTTTTTTCTTACACAGAACCTAAGTATCGAAACCATAAAATCGGATATGATTTTCTTTTTTGTCTCTAATGACTTGATCTGATCAGCTCGCTGCGGTTGCTGCACTGTGTGTGCAATACGAGGCAAACTTCAGGCCAAACATGAGCATAGTGTTGAAGGCTCTTCAGCCTCTGCTCCATCCTCCTCGCTCTGCTCCCCAGACTCCACACAGGAACAACCCTTACTGATATGACTTCACATTTTATGATCACTACATTTTTTTTTGTGTTTTGAGTCCGATTTGTGTAAATTTAGGCTTCTCTCTTTCTCTCTCTCTCATAAAACTACCACTTCACTAAAAATCTCACTTGGAAAACTTGAATGTTGCTCTATTTTTGTATGATTTCATGCATGTGATGTAAGTTTCTACTAATTCTTGAATATGCGAGGAAAATATATACCAATACTCTATTGTGCGTCTCTATGTACATCTTTCGTATTGTTATTGTTTTTATCATGAGGCATTTTGGTGACTTCGATGGATATTGAACAAGTTACCAGATATATACGTAATCACATCATTATCGTATCGTCGTTATTAATCTCGATTTGGACTAAGAGCATTAATGGACCTATAACAGAGTCTCTTGACCCTAAAAAATGTGTAAAATAGGCCCATTAAGCCCAAACCTTCTAGTTTTCATCGCGGGTCTTCTCCACATCCGAGAAATGGAACCGTAGCCGTTCGATTCAGAATCTGCACATTGGCCTTTTCATCTCCACCATTCCTTCTTGATTTTTCTAATTATTTTTGGTGGGGAGAAATAAATAATTTAAAGTTCCAATCCTTCTTCCCCAACTATGCTACTATAGCTCTCCAGTTTCTCACGAATTTTTACCTCATTTTCATTTAATAATCTTCTCTCTGTTTCGTCGTTTTGCTTGACCTATCGTCTGATTCCGCTCGAGTTCCTCAACTTTTTGTTGAGATTGTGTTCGTCTCGTCTGATCTATTGCTACTAGATTTGTGCGTTTGTTTCCCGGCTATGATCTCGAGGTAGTAATGTCCGTTATTTTCTCCGTACTCTTCGATTCTTCCACTCCCTTCTTCTCCGATCTGATCCAATTCGTTTTTTCTGATCCTGCCTCTCGATTTTCTCCTGTTCTAGCTGGTGGATTTAGATTTTGGAGTTTTAATTTTCATGTACTAGGCGTTTGAGTTTAATTTTTGGTGTGATTACTTCTGGCACTTTTTGGTGTGTTGTGAATCGAATTGCATGGTTTTTGTTTCTGTTTCACTTCTCAAAGCGGATTTGTCTCTTACTGTTGAGTTCGTTAATCAAAGTAGGCTCTCTCAACTGTGACTTTGATGCTTTGCTTGTTTCTTAACAAGCGCACGGAAACATAGATTGCTAAGTTATATCTGCAATGGCTGACTAAAGCTTTGCTTTGGTTTGCCCCTTTTTTGGGGTTCAGATAATGGCCACGGAACCTTTGCACCTGGTATTTTTGGGATACTGCCTGGTATTGGTGCTGTGAGGGAAACTGACTTTCAAAGAACTTTTCCCTACGGAGATAAACTGCTTTTGCACTGAGTAGAGAGGACGAGGAAGATGGCAAAGATGATAAACAAGACGCTAGTACTAACTTATATGTACTTACTAATCTACATTCTACTCTCTTCAGGAGTTATACTGTACAACAAGGTGACTGCAGAGGCTAACCTATATTATTAATACATCTATTGCATAAGCAGATATATGTATTTGCTGGATTTTGCATATCACAGGTATCTCCGGCACAAGAAATTTGATGTTTGAATTGTATGTCGTGTATCTGAGATGAAACTATAGCCAGAGATCTTGTCTATAGCAATGGGTGTCAAAATAATATTTTTTCCAACTCTGTGTCTACATAGTGATGATAGTGTTGTGATGTTAAACATCATATGGTAGATGCAGGGGCTAACTATAGCTTTTCACTGCAGTGGGTTCTGTCCCCAAAATACTTCAATTTTCCACTTCCTATAACGCTGACAATGATCCATATGGGGTTTGCTGGATTTGTGGCTTTCCTTCTAATCCGCGTGTTCAAGGTATCTGAGATAACATATTCACTTCCATTGTAGGCTGTGCTTGCATTAGAATGCTTTTTTTCTCCATTTGTATAAAGCATGCTTCTGGCAAATCTTATGTGGAGTTCTCTCTTAAAGTATGTTATCAACTTTATGGTCCTTCAACTCCTTTTGCTAGTACAGTGATAAGTTTTTCCTTTGTGCTGTAGGTTGTTGCTCCGGTTAAAATGACATTTGAAATGTAAGCCCAGCTAGTTCAGTATTTCTTCGTCTAATTTTATCTACCTAGTTCGCCATCCTCTCCATTTTGACGAATATTTTCCAGATACACAACTTGTGTGGTACCTATAAGCGCATTCTTTGCATCAAGCCTCTGGTAATTTCCTGTTCTATAAACAGTAAAACCTTGTTGGTTTATTTATGTTTGGTCGTAATACGTTAATAATTGCTACATCGGCCATCAAGCTCGGCAAACTGTTTTTTCTATTCATAATTGTCTTCCCTCTATTTTATTTTCATCTTTGTGCAGGTTTGGCAATACTGCATATTTGCACATTTCTGTTGCCTTTATTCAGATGCTCAAAGCACTAAGTATGCAAAGACATAACATTTTGGCTACAGAATCTATTTCAGTGTACTCTCTGTATATTGTACAAAGGATATTAATACATACTCTGGAATTTCAGTGCCAGTAGCAACATTTATCATGGCAGTTGTTTGCGGCACTGACAAACCAAGGTGCGACGTGTTCTCGAACATGTTGCTGATCAGCGTTGGAGTTGTGATATCCTCTTATGGGGAAATTAATTTCAATATAGTTGGCACGGTCTATCAGGTGACAGGCATATTTGCTGAAGCACTTAGACTGGTGCTAACTCAAGTTCTTCTCCAGAAGAAGGGTTTGACATTGAACCCTATTACCAGCTTATATTATATAGCTCCCTGCAGGTATTCACCCCTGAATCCTGATACTACTCAAAACTATTATATTTAAGAGTATGATATTTCCTCTCCTAACCTTTTGTTCCTGATTCTCTAATTATATTATCTAACATAATTTTCTCTCATCCTTCGTGTATTATATATTACTAGATAGTTCTATCTCCTCTACTGCACGTTATGCACATAAATTTTTCCTTAAACACTATGCTATTATCTTGTGCAGTTTTGTTTTTCTGGCTTTGCCTTGGTATGTGTTGGAGAAACCCACAATGGAAGTTTCACAGATCCAATTCAACTTCTGGATATTTTTCTCCAATGCTCTATGTGCTCTTGCCTTGAATTTCTCCATATTCTTAGTAATCGGGAGAACAGGTGCAGTAACCATCCGGGTGGCTGGTGTTCTCAAAGACTGGATTCTCATAGCCCTCTCGACCGTCATTTTTCCTGAGTCCACAATCACTGGACTGAACATCACTGGATATGCAATAGGTATATATTTCTTCATTTCACAACAAAATTGATTGCTGTAAACAGTTTGTTGCTCCTTGACCATCTCTTTCCCACACTGCATCATTAACCTATCATGTGTTTGACACAGCGTTATGTGGCGTTGTCATGTACAATTACATAAAAGTAAAGGACGTAAAGGCATCTCAATCAACATCTGGCAGTCTCCCAGATCGAATAAATAAGGTCAGTCAATTATTCTCGACCCCAAATTCTATTGGGTAGAGGTTGAACGAACCTAGTTTATATCAGGTTTGTTTCATATTCCCTCATCCATAGTTAGATAAGCCGTGTTTGAATTGAAGACCATGGTTATATCATTACACACTTGTGAAATAAAGGATTCTAATGGAAGATAAAACCTATAGACTTGCACATTTTAATGTGGAATCAATTGTCCTTTTGTTTTGTAAATGTAACAACTGATGGAAACAAGCATTATACAGGAATGGAAGATGGAGAAGAAGTCTTCGGATAAATTCAATCCTAATGACAGTGGGGAGATCCCAAGAGGAGGAGCCGAGATAAACGAAGAGGAAGCTCCACTAATTACGTCCCGGTTATCTCATATCGGTCGGACGCAGCTAGGAAATCAAGCCGCTTAAGATGCTGGTAAAAACGTATAATAGACATTTGGCTTCCCAATTCGTATTTTTATAGATTTTTAAAGAAGAAAGAAATCATCATAGACCTGGTTGGTGCCCTCGTGTCTTAGGTGAAAGTATGTTTTTCCCTTCAAAATTCCAACTTTATTAAGAAATAGAATAGCAGAGATCCTTACCGATGTTTAGTTTTAAAAAACGTAACGGTCACAGATTCGTTTGTAGTGAATTAACGTTAAAAGTTATATATACATTTGTGGTCTTTATATTTTTTCCATCATCCAAGAGATCTGACTTGTAAGCAGCTATCTCTTAAATTTATATGGAATCGGTTTGTATATTGATCTCGAGTTGTCTGCTGGTGGTTATGCTAAGTTTAGATTACACCAAATTGTAATAGGCATATAAATGGAAGTTTAGATTAGACCAAAATAGTTGGGTGCGTATTTAACCTCTTCAAGGTTGATTTCGGTTTTACGAGCAGTTAGATGATTCTCCAATAAAAGTTGTGAAAAAGTACTGTACATAACGACTCGCACAAACCTCTAAAAAATGAAACAAAACGAATCTATTCAAGTACCAAAAGAGATTTAGATGTTTGTCAAGTTCATGCATGTCTTAAGCTGATAAATCGTCTAGTGTCCTGGACGAAAAAAATGAAGATTGTAGTGAGAACTTATGAGAGTGTAACATGGTCTGGATTTTATACAGAAAAAAGGAAGAAACAGTGACAAGATGAAAATATACACACCTCTCCAATCAAAACCCAGAGTCAAATGACTTGGGCGAATAAAGAAAAAACAAAGAAGATGAACATTAACAAACCCGAAGCCTTGGCAACTATCAAAGCACACAGTGTCACCAAGCCCAAACCCTCTCTCATCCATGAAATGGAGTGTAAAGAAATTGAAGAAGATACAATATCGACGATAAAGATTCAATTTCTTCATTCCACGTAAATACAATAATTTAGTATACAGACAGATATTTCTATCCTCCCATGTACTCTGGATGCCTCAAGTACAATAGCTTCCTCGATTGTGCTGGAGGAGCTAATCCTGGGATGTCCCTAATGTCTTTGTTATTTGGGTTCACGATCTGACGAGTTTTTAAAACCAAAACAAAACCAAACAGAGTTACCAACTTTGCTTGCTAATGCGTAATCACAACTTTCATTGGAACATGCCATGTTTTATGATGTTTAGGGTTTGTGCACACAGATTAAGAAATCATATAATGTTTTAGTTTTCTAAAAAAAACATTATATATATATATCTATCCCAAAACCAATAACAAAACAAGCTGCAGAATATAAAAAACTTCAATTAATTTTGCATTGAAAACTGAAAATATCACTCAAAATAAATAAAAATGATTAAAATCTCAGTTAATATGAGACACAGGGAGTAATACGGTACCTTCACTATGATAATGGCTATCACACCGCATACAATGAGAAACAGAAACATCATTATGCATTTATCGGTAGCCACCTGAAATAAGTAGACGTAAAGATCGTGGTTTTGCGATGAAGGGAAAAGGAGGAACTCTATGTTTAAAAGGTTACAAACCTGTCTCCCTATCTCTTTCACCAGCTGAGAGGCCTTCTTGATAGAGAATTGAATCGTATCCAAGTGGTTAACAACGCGTCCCATTTGATCTGTCTGCAATATTTTTCGGATTACTTTTAAGATTCTACTCATTAGATTATCGAGAAAGGGATGGAAGATGCATTGCATTACCTGCCCCTTTAAATTAGCTGCAGTTTGAGTTCCAACTTCGATTGTTTGTTCTACAACCTGACAGGAACAACAATGTTACAATAGATTTAGTAACAATGGTCAAGTGGAACACACCTCTTTCTGTAACTTACCTGTTTTGAGCGCTCAATGGCCTGATCAGTCTCATCCATTCTTTTCATTCCAGCATCAACAAGCTCCTGGTTCGACATAGCTAGACATAAAATGGCACCGAATTCAATTGTTCAAACAGGATAATTCTTTTTAGTGAGACTGAGACCTATGTTGTAATCTTAGAATAATACATTTTAGGAGCAATTTCGTTATTATCTAGGCCATCCCATAACATTTCTAGTACAATATTACATTCTGTCAGAAATTTACTGACACACATCACAAATGATGCTAACCACAGAGCATAAGTTACAATCTAGCATATTCAAGTCAATATAGCCTCAAGGCGTCTAAGCAAACTCATATTTTGGTAGCAACTGAATAAAAAAGCATGGATAAGCACTTACATGAAGCCATTTGAACATTTTCATCAGCTGTTGGTTCGCCACTAACCCCAGCTCCCATGTCAAAAAGTTCAACTTTCTTGTTGCCAAGGGTACTCATATACCTGAGATTACAGCCCACGTTAACATGTATAAATCCATAAAAACCAAACAAAATCCTATAGACATATGTTGAACATCAATATGAAATCAAACCCCAAAAAGGACAGGTGTGGGATTCAAATATTCAGCTCCTAAAAGAGGAATTAGAAGCACTTACGTTTTTCTTAGTGCAACGTAAGAATTGAGTTCCTTGATCTGTAACATTAAACACAAGGGAAAAGTTAAAAAGCAGAAGTTAAATAATCCATACAAACAAAATGGTAGCATGTACAAAGTGAAAGGGAGAGATATCTATACACAACAACACTGAATATCTGCCTTAAACGATCGATTTGGTTGCAAATGCAACTAAACATTGACCAACTCAACTAAATAGGATTGATGCTGCAAAGTGGAAATTTAAGAAGGTACTGAGTTAAAATTCATACGCTTACCTCAGATACATAACATTGTAGTATACTTAAATAAAAAGGCCTCGATGAATGCAGATAATAACTCACCATAGATTGTTTCTCATCGTTCAATTGCTTATTTACTTCAGGAGAATTTCTAGCTTCCTCATCCTTGAGTTTACGGTCAAAGTCCTTGACCAACCTGACATGAGTGAAGTACACATTAGTTTGAAACATCACTACTCTTTACTTCTCATTATACAGCATCTCATCAATCTCAAAAAAGGAACAATGCTTCAGGGACTTGCAAAATAATTAGTCGCATGAAATATGCAATGAACCATTAAGAAAGGTGCTTCAATTATATATTCATAAAAATAATGCTAAGCATACCTTTTACAATCTCTCATCTTATCTGTAAGTTCCTCCAGTTGTTTGCTTTGTCTATTTGAATCCTTGATCTTATCCAACCTCTGGAATCCATTCCTGTAAACAGAATGGTGAATCTTTCGTTTCATTGAAGAACTGTCTTTTTGGTGATGCCTCTCTCTATCTATCTCTTTTCATCAGCAAATCTAACCACTCACTCTTGTTTACTCGCATATGAGATAAGATTCAGTGTAATACTCAAAAGCATCTGATGTTCTACTTTGATATTTTTCATAACAGTGATATACACAAAAGAAGCGCAGGAAAGAATATGAGGGAGATACTTAAAATTCTATCACAGAGTTTCGTAAAAACGTTAGAGAATGAGAAAATCGAACACGAAGACATGTAAGCAGAAGAAGAAAAAAAGCGAGTAATCATACGCGAGGGCTCGGAAATGGTCACGGATTTCGCCATGGATCTGCTCCAGTTGAGGGCTCATCGGCAGATTGGAAGCCATATCGCCGGAGATATTCAACTTCCGACAAAAACTTTACCGGAATTTCCCCCTCAACCGGCGAACCCTAGAGAGAACACACACAGAAATCCCCCAGTAAACAATGCTTCACCACATCCAAATAACACCCAAATTTTTCCCAAACAAAAACACTAGTTAAACAAAATCTGCATTAAATCTCCAAAATCGGAGAAAAAAAAACAAAGATGGAAAGAATCTGGTTGGGTTTTTGGAGAAAGACGAAAACAGAGGGCGTGGAAGAACGCAGAAGGGAAAGAGAAGCTGTCAGGTGACTTGTTATTTCAAGTTCGGTTTGTTTATTCAAATATCACTATTTTATTTTATTTTAGTTAATAAATAAACACAAAAGACAGATATTCGGTAGTTAATAAATTAACAAAACCAGGTTTATGGCAGCGCAGCGCCAACCTTTTTGGTCCTTAATTTATATCGAATAATTAGAGAATTATCTCAATTTTGACATATTGGGAATTTATTTCAATTTCTTTTCAATGATAATCAACAATATATCAGTTTTTCAACCACGAAATATTACGCATGAGCTCGTGAGTCGTGCCTCGTTGTCGTTTGCTTAAACCAAAGCCAATTTCGAACACTAACTTGCTTGCTTTCCGAAAGAGATTTGGTTCCAATTAGTTGTTTGGCTACATTGCAAGCTCAATCTCTTTAGAGATAACAAACTAATGAGTTACGATTTAAGCAAAATTCGAAGGAAAAAAAGCATCTCAAGGTTATTATCAATGAGTTACGATTCACAATCCAGAAGTTGAGACAATTCAATTGGCATAATAAAAAGTTTATATTACTGTTCTCGGTTGTTTCAAACATAGTGTCATTTGCAACGAGTTGTTGCATTTGGTTCTCTTCAACGCTATAATCCAAATCAACACACAAATCGAGATGAGATTCAATCTCCATATATAGATTCAACCATTTGTCTACCTTTATCCACATTGCTCACATTGCAGCACCTTCAGATATGAGAAGAGACCAAATCTAATTGGTCTTGTAATGAGACCGTAATGAAGTATTGAAACCAATACGGCTTAACAGCGTCAGAAAGACGGCCGGAGAAGCAAGATAAGCAAAAGAAAGTTAACCGATACGATTCTCTAGAGAGCTTTTCCGTTGCAACGATTGGGCTTCATTTTATCGCAACTTCCGAACCAAAGATCAACGCATTATCGTTTTCTTGGATGTGTCAATCAACCTAATTCTCATCTAATTCTCATCTAAGCTTGAGAGCTCTAAAACATCAAACCTTCTTCCATGAAAATCTCCAAACCGATAAGCCATGAAACAAGACGAAATCTTATAAACATGTAATCGCAGAGAGACTTTTTGAAGATTGAAGATGAAACCACCAATATGAAATATGAATGAATGTCATTGAGTCTCACAAGTCCTAATCTATCCAAAGTCAAAGTCTCAAGCTTTCTCTGTGAGGCATTTGATCAAACACGTTTGAGAGTGAACTAACTGTTCGCTTTTAACTGCAAAAAGTAATATTTTCTTGAACCCTAGAGGAGATCTATTATACATTGACAAAGCCCTACGTACCGGTCATTGCAGGATTTTGCTGAATTTTTTTCTTGAATCAGCCGTCGTTGTTCTTCCTCTTATTAGGGTTACTGTTCTCTGTAGCCTTTTGTCTAATAACAAGGTCTTGAAGAATCCCCAATGCTTCTTTAGCTCTCATCTTGGCGTTTTTAGCTTCGAGGATCTTCTTAACAGCCTCTTCCTTTAACTGAGCCGCCGCTTTTTTCATAGAAATCACCGCGATCTTTGCTGCTGCGACGAGAGCCTTGGCCGATTCTATATTTCCCCAGCCGTCTTCATCATTCTCTCCGGTTTGGTCACGAGATTTGGGGAAGAAGGAGAAATTGGGGTCAGAACATGGCGGGCAGGTGAAGCTAGAAGCAGCGGCGGACGAGGAAAACGACGGAGGAAGAGAGCAAGGGAGGTGGGTGCTAGAAGGGCAATTGAGGCAGACGATACAAGCGTGTTGAGGAGGGGCCTCGACGAAGACTTCGAAACAAACAGGGCAAAAAATGTCCCTATGTTCCTTGAGCAAACAATCGGTGCAGAGTCGCCGGAAAACACCGCTTTTGATGACGGAGTGGATAAATGACGGCTCCACTTCCCCGCAGACTACGCATTGGCGTCGATTCTGTTCCGGATTCATGACTAAGTCAACGAGATTGGAAACTCTTTCTCCCTCTCTCTCTCTCAGTCCCTCTTTAAGTTTCCTCAACGGTAACCCTTCGCAAAGAGAGATACGAAAGAAGTGTTTGTGTTCTCAGAATTTTCAAGATCTTGGCCTCCGAATAGATCAGAAAACAACTGTAGAATATTTGGGAGTTGGAAACTTATATAGGGAATTAAAAAAGCATTTTGATCATTATTGTAAATATAGGGATAATATATATGAAACATGATTTTTGTGTTTCTTCATTGCTTATTGCAACTCTCTAAGCATCGTGATTTAACAAATGCGATACTAAATTCCTCTATTTTCATCGTCTTCATTTTCATACATCCAAACAACTAAATAAGAAATGACAATTTCATCTGCAAAGAGCTCTGTGATTCCACTTCCTCCTTCCCACCAAAAGTAAAAATGTAAAAATCAAAAAGCCAAAATCAAGATCAAGATCATGTTGTTTTCATCACTCGGCCAACATAAACGGGTCGACTTCACCAAGATCTGCAACCAGCGGTTCTAATTCTGATGGATCCTCGTCTTCTGGGACTAAGTACGTTGGAAATGGAAGCTTTGAGATGTCTGGTTTCTTGTACCACGCATCTTTTATGAACACAAAGTTTCCTTCCGCACCAGGAACCTGCAACAACAATAAATTACAATCGTGTTTTGTGATTGAATGATCCTAGCAAAAGACCAGAACTTGGATTCAGATACTTACTTGTCCTCTTACCCAGATGAGGTTCCTCGCAGGATCAATCTTGTAAACCCAAACGTTCTTTACTGTCCTCTGTTCTGCACCCATTCTCCCAGGCATCTTTTTGCCCTTGAACACCTGCTCAATGTATGAACAAGTCAGTATTCCGAATTGCTTCAGAGAAGATTCACAAGAAAACAAATTTCTCACATACCTTTCCAGGAGCATCTCTTTGACCTGTGGAACCGATGCTTCGATGTGATAATGAAGCACCATGCGATGCCGGCCCTCCTTTGAAACCCCATCTTTTCATGCCTCCCTGTAAATTACATAACAAAAGACATCAATAAAACTGTCATTACTCTAAAACAAACACTGTTTCATTTGCTCCTAGAATGTTACTTGACTAGTCAAGCAATGATGTATTGTCTTTCATTTCAGGCAAGAAAATATCAAAATTTAAAGCAGCTGAAAATGGTTTCACCTGAAAACCTTTCCCTCGAGTAATCCCAGTGACATCAACGTACTGTCCCGGAACAAAATGGCGGACACCGAGTGAAGTGCCAACGGGAAGAAGAGCGTCTTCTGTCACAGGAAATTCTCTTAACTTCCTCTTTAACGGCACGCCTTGAGCTCTGAAATGGCCCAACTCAGGCTTTGTCAAATGTTTCGGTTTCTTTTGCCCACATCCAATCTAACTAACACAACACCACATGAAAATCACATTACTAAACACCATGAGCTTCACAAACATATCTTCATTACCCAATTCACAAAGAAATCCGCAGACTATGAAGTTACAGCAATGTCGCTAGTCGCTTCCATTTTAAAGAAGAATCTAAGTGTCAGAAATTAGATATTGACGGCCTAGACAAAAGAAATCTATTGATCAAGCAACTACAACGAGCTATCACAAATCCAGCAGATACACTACATCGCAAAAATGGGAATGATAAATTACGATGGAGTTACCTGTAGCGCAAAAATCCCTTCTTTCTCAACAGTTTTAACCTGAGAGACAATGTTGTCATCGACCCAAAGAATAGAAATCGGAACCCTAGCTCCCCATTTGTCCCAGAGTGCAGTCATCCCACATTTGACAGCGATGATCCCGGTCCTTTTGGAGCTCGGTGACATCTTACCGGGTTTCGCCTCAATGATTCGGGTCGGAGTCCCGATAATATCAGATCCACAATCGTCGACCAACCCAGCATCGGAGCTGAATCGTCGGAATAGAAGGAAGCTACGATGGGGAAGAGATTCAGAGGATGACGGATTCATAGACCGGACTGATAGGAACTGATTGATGCGATAGATGAGGCCTCTCGGTACGGCCGCCATTATTGCAAACCTTCAATGGGTAGAAGGAGGAGCTGCTGAAACCGGAACTCGGAGGCTTTTGCGTAGGGTTTTAGTTTGCTACTCCACAACGAACCCTCTATATGAGAAAGAGATTCTTAATAATATTTTCTCAAAAATAAATTATCTTAAAAATGTGAACGCTAGAGAAATCAAAAGGTACGCATTAATTTATAAAGGGCTAACGAGAAATCCACATATCTGATGAATGTTTACATCAAATGAAATCATTTTCCTTAAAAGATCTCAAATCTTCCTTCTTCGCCAATTCGTCTCAAAGATCTCTCATCCAATAAACGACAATATCGAACCAGAGAGCACGTAATTTTTCTTGGATCTCTTAGTTCTTTCTCACATTTTCTTACATTTTTTATATCTTCTATAATACATGATTGATGGGGTTTATATTTTGCAGGTTGAATACATGCATAAATGAGAAAATAGTGACAAAAGAGTTCCAAGAGTCTTTTTAGATGCGAAGCTTCATCAACGCCGATATCAAGATTCGACCGGTTTGATTCGGTTATACAACAAAGAGCTTGAGGATCATATATCCAAGCTTGGTTCATTTTTGTTGTTAAGCGCCTATTTTACGTTGGGATAGATTTATTAGGCAGAATTTGTATATTTCTTAAAGGTTTCGGGTCGGAATGGAGTCAACACAAATAATTACGTACCAAAGCTTGCCAGAGGCTGGAGAAAAAAAAGATTTAAACGTGGTACCTTTGTGTTTCTAATGAGCGATTGAGATAACATAATGAACCATAAGATTTAATAATCGACCTATTTCTCGATAATAGGAGATATGTACATAATATTTTAGTCTAGATTTGATTTTTATAAATATCTAATACGGAAATCTCCAGTCCAAACCCCCAAACAACTATGTTACTAACTTACTACTAGCCCTTGTTCCGGCGAGGAAGTGCCTACGTCTTTTAATAGTCTCTCGTACAACTGCACCAACCCAAAATCACATTCAGTGTTTATCTTTGAACTTAATTCGAAGAGACAAAATGTAGCATATTAGCATACCTGTCTATACACACATGAATCGCCATAAGCTTTTCTTAGCTCAACCACGTTCAGTGACGGCTTTATCTCGAAAACCTGTTTATACATACATGATAAATGTTTCTTTGATTAGTCATATTATCACTAAATAATCTAAAGCAGTGAAATAGTATTAATATATACCTCAGCTGTTACTGATAAACCAACTTGACCTTTCTGGTTCTTTTCTTCTTGCTTTACTTTTAACTGAGAAAAATAAAATACATTTTAAACTTTTAACTCTACAAATCAAATATTCCAAGTAGAAAAGGAAGAGGAAGCACATGTTGTGAACATTCACCTTTGCATGTTTCTTTTGTACACTGAATCCCATTTCTGTAACGGATGTTTCGATTTTCTCCAGTAAATCTTTTGCTGAGCTATTTGAAGTGAATCTTATTCTTCTCTCTGATACATTCTGAGGGTGCGAAGTATGACATGTTTTACTATATGTTCTCTCAAAGCAGAGGACATATCTTCAAACAGAGCAAAAACTCTTTACCTCTTGTTCAAAGAAACCGGACAGGTCAAGGAAGGAAGACATTCCGATCAACTGAAATGCATTGATGACAGTCGGTGAATCACTGCCCTTCCCTTCTTCAGACCCCTACATCGTTCAAAATATATACAGAGAATATAGCACATCGTAGTTGAAACAAATGCAATTGCAATAAAGAGTGAGGCGACAGATTCTACGAGTTCTTGGATTGAGAAAGCATCATCTTCTGTGTCAATTTCTTCTTCGTCATCATCATCATCGGGAATTGAAGGAGTGTACTCGTGCTTGAACCATTCGCTGGCTTTAATACTTGCGACTGTGATCCTAGTGACTGGATTTGAATCAAGCATTCTCTTGATCATGGTTCTTGCACCTGGTGATAACCATCTTGGTATTGGTGGGTTTCCTTTGCATATCTGAAAAACAAAATCAAAACTATTATAAGCTTGTTTGTTCTAAACCTGTGTCGAAATTGATAATATTGAATAGAATAGGCGGTTTACCATCTGGTAAAGAACTGCAAGATTCCTATCGTCAAAAGGGAGACATCCGGTTAGAATCACATACAAGATTACACCACACGACCATATGTCTGATGCTGCACCATCATAGCCTCTGTTTGCTAAAACCTCAGGCGCAACATAATTAGGACTTCCACAGGTTGTATGTAGCAATCCGTCATCCTAAAATGTCAAGAGAGAATTAGTTGGAACATCGATTCAATTCAACACTTCACTTTTGGAACATCGATTCAATTCAACACTTCACTTTTGGAACATCGATTCAATTCAATACTTCTCTTTCTGATGATGTTAACGATTTAAGATGGATGATATTTCCACGTACCCTAAAATGCTGAGGAAGAGCACTAAGGCCAAAATCAGTTATCTTAATGTGTCCTTTTGCATCAAGAAGAACATTCTCTAGCTGCAATATGGAAAAAGTGGACACATCAGAATACTATTTTCATAACTTTATTATGGTTTCAAATACGTGAGAAGCACGGACCTTCAGATCCCTATGGAAAACACCTTTGCTGTGACAGTAGCTGATTCCATCGATCAGCTGCTGAAACATTTTTCTTCCTTCAGTTTCTGATAGCTTTCCTTTGGAAACCTGAGTTATCAGTGTGAATTTAGCAATAAATACACTTGTGAAAAAAAAGAACCCAGCTTTGCTTGGAGCAGAGAGGCAAATAGGGTCTTACGACTCTATCGAACAATTCTCCTCCAGTGACACATTCCATCACCATATAAATCTTAGTTTTGCTAGCCAAGACCTGCATGAACGATGAGCATAAGGAAGGGACCATTAGTTTCAAAAAAAAAGGAGGAACTGGGAATTCTGAGATTCCAAAAGATTGATGCTTAAGAAAAGCATATTAAGATTTCCTTTGTATCTAACAATTCCTCTAAACCCTTAGGTGCCCAAAATTTACAAGAAAACATGAACAATAGGTAACCACAACACGACAGAGATAGTCGCGACCACAAACTTGGACCACGGACTCCACGTGTATCCAATACGTGAAATCCACAAACATGTGCTTAACCAAACGGTCAAGATTAATCTCGTGAGAAGTCAACAAAAAGGTCCTCCACTTTTTAGACCCAAAGTTACAGCAACGGTACCCAAATAATAATCTGCCAATAGTACTACTAATAATATCATAATGAAAAAGAAAAAAAAAGTAACGTATGCAAAAAATAAGATTCACGTTGGTCAATATAATAATAGGCGTAAAAAGGTCCTAAGATGAGGCAAAATTATGGTAGGCGTCAAATCCAGTGGGTTTCTTTTGTCATCTCAATATCCTGCATTTCATGATAAATTTGAGACCCACCTTCAATTCAATAGGTCGGATTTCTGTTGCCAAGCAATAATGGAATAATTAACTAAAAATATATATATCGTTATTATAAAAATATATCGAATTCCACATAACTAATCTGACATCTAAATAACAAAATAAAATGGGTCAGCTTTTTGAAACCATAAGGCAAATAATTCAAAACTTTTTTGTTTGCTTTTCTGCCATACTCAGGTACTAATAAACAGAACCTACATCGTAAACAAAAGAACCCATAATTGCTATACTAATTACGGAATCAACGAATCATTCGATAATCCAAGAAGCTTATTTTAATGGATAAAAAAATCGAAGACGCACCTCATGTAATCTTACAATGTTGGGATGTTTCAGCATTTTCAGCGTCCGGATCTCTCTTTTTATCTGCCCAAAAAAACCTCAAACGAGAACTTTTAGAACTTGATCGTTAAATCTCTCGGCGATTCTTTTCGCCAAAATTAGAAACATATCGATGAAAAACGAAATTAAATCGAAAACGATGGGAAAAAAATTGAAGTCGGAGCGGAACCTGCAAAGAGAAGTTGAGATCGGCGATACGAGACTTGTCGATGATTTTAACGGCGACCGATTGACCGGATACGGTATCCTTAGCGAATTTAACTTTACCGAAATTACCCTCGCCAAGCGTTCTCCCAAGGTCGTATTTCCCCAGACGCATTCCATTCGGAACCTTCTTCTCCTCTTGCTTTCTCACCATCCAATCACCAATTTAACAATTCCGGAAAACAGAGAACTGAATCTTCGTTTGCTCACCTGAATCTACCGAATTAGATGACTCGTTGGCTTCTACCTCTGTAGGTAAGTGTTATGGAGGGAGGAGAGAGGTTGTATATTTATATAGAGGTATAAATGAAGATTTGGAATAAGAAGAGGAGGTTGAAATTGAAGAGAAGACGCCACTTCTTATTGCTTCCTCTTTTTTTTATTTTCCCATTTATTCCTGAATTTTCGGTCATTACTCACCAAATATTCAACTCTTTTTCGAGTTGTTTGTTCTGTTAGCCAAATTTTATTGGATAACAATAAATATATTAATCTACAAATATTTAACATTTTAAAATAAATTTAGGGTTATTTATACAACTAATACAAATTTGGTTTATGATTAAAAATCTTGCATGTAGAAAAAAATATGTATCTAGCAAAAGAGAAATAATATTGTTTTCTCCCTCTAATATTTCACAAACATCGAAAATATATTGATAAACGTATTATTAGATAATTAATTTGATGTATTTGAATATAAATAATTATATAGCGTAAATTATTTTGGTGCATAGTTAATTAGATATATAATTGATAATATATAGTTAGCTATCTAATGTATATAATTGATTATGAACTATTAATTTAAATTTATAACACTTTTTAAAAGAAAATGGTATGAGTTTCGGAGTGCTTTCAATTTTATATTTTTTTCGGCCTTTGTGGACTAATAATTCCGGTTGTTGACTTTTACTATTTTTAAAATTTTATTTGTTGTTTATTTTATATCATCTCATGACTGTTTGTTCGTCGACTCGAATTTAAATTTCATGTTTTACTCCAAATTGTTCTCGTTTTGTGTGGTTTTTGTATACAAATATCTCCTAAATTCGAAAAAACTATATGCGTAAATAGTAAGACTGAGTTGAAGAAAATTATGGTTCTTAACTCTTATTTCTCAATAGGAAACAATCATTTAAGTAACATTAAAAATCCAAATTATTTGGTGGACTTCTGATTTTTAAATTCTTACCTGTATAATAAATCTTTTTTTAATCTTTACATGTAGCTCTCTAAGTGTCGTCCAAATCTTATAAAAACCATGTTGACAAAAAAAAAGGAAATTATATGTATATTTAAAGATGTGGCAAGAGAAAAATGATATATATATTTAGTTTATTTATTTTTATTTTTAAGAGATATTCTTAATATATTATTTAAAAAATATTTTAAAAGAATAACATTATTATTAATAAAAATATTATTTAAACGTATAATGATTAAAATAAGTTTTAAATACATATATAAATAAGTTTAAATTATTAAAATAATTACAATATATACTATTGTTATTAATTTGATTAGAGAATCAGTATATTTTATTAAATTGATTAAAATTCTATTAAATTCATAAAAAAATTATTTTTTTAATTTACTTATATAAAAAATATTATAAAGATTTTAAAATAAAAATAAAAATTATATATGATGTGAATATAAATATTTAATTTATATTTATTAAAAAATAATATTATATAATTTATAAATATTATTTATATATGATGTGAATATAAATGTATTTTGATTTAACCAAAATATGTGACAATGGAGGAAGCAGGTAGTAGCACGTGGATCGAACTAACAAACTGATGACTGACAAGTGTAGCATTTGCAGCCATGTGGTCCTCTCGTCTTTCATCTTTGTCACAATTGTATAAATACACGAAGAAAGAAAAAAATCTGGGAGATGAAAGAAAAAGACACGACACTACCGGCAATGAGCGCCTCAGAAATGGAAGTTGAAGTCATGTAACATTTTGTGTGCCCATGTGAGAGAGTGATACATCTAATTAAGTAAATTTTAGTTTAGACTAGTCTCCATTAAAATGGTTTAAAGTTCATAAGATAATCAGCTAATCGTTAAATAAAAGTAACCGCTGTAGATAAACAAATACATTCACATGTGAAAAATTGGAGTTTTTACTACTTTACCTAAAGATTTTAAATGACCTTCCCATATTACGTTTGATACGTCAAATTGGAGATTAGCTATAAATATACACATATATATTCCAATTAATATTCAATCTTTCACAAAAGCGTCAAAACGAAAACAATTCCTAAGTGGATAAATGAGTCTCCTTTTTCTTACAAATCTTATCCAAACTCAGTTCAGATATATATTGTTGTATGCATATTAAATAAAAAAGAGACATGACATTTCCATTGACGAAGAGGCAAGTCTCGTTTAAGTCTGCCCCCAACAATACCAATTTGGATGTTTAGGCCGTTTCCAATGGGAGATCGTACTATAGGCATAGCGTTTCGTTTTTTTCGGTTAATTGGATCGAGATTTTTTGGATTTGGGTTTTTGGAGTTTGGGTTTTTGGATTTTAAAAAAAAATCGATCAAAAAAATAATAATAATCAGTTCAGTTCGATTATTTTTTTGTTTAATCAATTTGGTTTTTACCATAAAAAACTACTTCGAATTAAATCGAGTTAAAATTGATTTTCGATTTAATTACATAAAATTTAGATTTAATCAGTTTATTAGTTTGTATTTCAGTTTTTTCGATTAATTTTAGATTAATTTGGTTTAAATATTTGATATAATTCAGTTTATTCGGTTTATATTTTTGATTTTTCGGGTTTTTACATCAAAATCATAAACTAATTAAAATTATTATTATATTCGATCGGTTTAATACATATAATAAAATCAAAACCAGTTCGACCAGTTTAACTTATTCGGTTTGGGTTGAATGCCCTCCCTATTGTACTATAAGATTATAAGACTAAAAATTGGTATTTTTTTATATAAGTCACTGTAGTTTATACTATTTTTATGTTTTTACTACAAGATTTGGTGTGATACGGTACATACACTAAAACATAAATATTTACCATAATTATTTGTTTGTCTTTTTAATTATATTATATTTAAACTTTAGTTAATATGAAATGTTTGTTTGTAAAAATATCTAAATGCATTATTTTTAAATTTAACGATTGTAATTTTATGGTTTCCTTTTAATTAATTAATTAGCTATAAGAATATTTACTATTTATCAAAACTAATAAAGATCTTTTTATTTAATAGTATATAATAATAGATACTTTCTAGTGTAATATTTCGTGTTGTGGTTAGTGATGAAATCTGTTTTTTTGTTTAGGAGTGGTTCGAATATATTTATTAACGGAATATAAAATAATGATAATTTGGTTTGGTTGGATACAGTTTCATTTCTTAAATATCAAATCAAGAGATGTTTTCAAAAAGATTCAAGATTTGATACGTGAAGGCAATAACAACGAAACTTAGGTTTTGAAATGTACTAATAATTAGTTTTCATAATTCAAAAGTGCATATGATGTTTTATAATATGTTACGCTAAATTAAAAATCAGTTGCTTGACGATCCATTGCCAACCCTTGGGAACAGGGAAGAAGAAAGCAAAGCCAAGGCGTCACATTTTGCATCAACTTTAGCCTCTTTAACTCAGAACGTACAATATATGTATAATCCCAAGAGATTAACAGATACATCAACCAAACCAAAAAAGAAAACCATTGAAAGGATAAAAAAGCACGATAACATATTTAAAGGAGCAAGATCGCAACATCACAAAAGTCTGCGTATGATTTCTTCTTCTCTTAACTTCTTAGAGCTCAGAATCATCGTCACTGATGTCCTCGACATGTTTTGACTTGTGCGACACGGTGTCTCTAGCTTGCTTGTCGTAACTCTGCGACGCTTTATCTTTAGCAGATTCCAAAGTCTCATCGGCTTTAGATTTCGCGTTCTCGTAGCTTTCTTTACTCTTCTTCTTGGCATTCTTACTATCTCTCTCCGCTTCCTCTTTCAACTTCTCTGCCTTTTCCTTACCTGCACTCATCACATCACTCGACTTATCCTTTGCCGCCTCAGCTGTTTCCTCCAATCTCTCCTTAACATCTCCCACTTTGTGTTTAGCCGTTTCCTTAGCGTCTTTGGCCTTCCCTGACACCGTGTCTCCCACGTTAGGGTACTTTTCATCTTCGTGCTTGATTCCGATTTTCTCTTTAGCCCAATCAGTCCACGACTCCTCGTTACTATCTCCCAACAAACTATCTTTAACTTGTTTCGACTTATGGTACACGTCATCCTTACCTTCACCAGCTGATTCGTAGCTCTGCGAGGCCTTGTCCTTAGCCGAACCAAAACTCTCGCCAGCTTTCGATTTCATTGTCTCATAAGCCTCTCCGGCTTTCTCCTTAATTTGACCAGCTGAGTCGTAGCTCTTGGACGCTTTGTCCTTAGCAGAATCAAAACTCTCTCCGGCTTTCGTTTTAGCCGTATCGTAAGTCCCTCCAACAGCTTCCTTTGCTTTATCCGTCGCTCCCCAGGCGTTGTCTTGGACGGTCGTGGTTGGGATGTTTTCTTCTTGCTTCAGACCGATCTTCTCCTTGGCCCAATCAGTCCATGATTCATCCTTAGCTGCTTCTTTCTCGATTGTGGCTTGAACACATATCATAAGCACCAAAGACACCATAACGAGACCGTACATTCTCCTCCCTAAACCCATTTTCTTTTAACACGAAATCGATTACAAATTCTGATATTAGATTTTATAATATACACACACACTAAAAATATTTTCTCAAAGAAAACTCTGTGCGGTAGTCTCCAAGGATTGGTGATTTGATCGCTCTGTTATGTATGAGTGAAAAATGAGATGTCTTAATGACACCTGTCCAACTACGTGGCGAGTATTGGCGTTTCGATTTTGGATTCGTGTTAAATGTGTCTTTACACGTGTTACATTTGTAACCAAGTATTGATATTTACGTAAAACACTCTGCCGACTTGATGTGTTAAAAGAAAAGAGAATTCAAATCAAACACATTAAATATCAAACGAATTAAATAGGCTTTTATATCATTTTGAATTCTTATCTCAACCCTACTAAAAAATTTATTTGATTTAACTATCTTCTGTATAGCTCTCACATATTTATATCTTGATGGAAATCATAGATTCAATCGTAATTCTTTTTAGGAAACAACCATTAGCACGAAACTGAGAGTGTAAAAACGTTGTACATCAATTTAAGAAGTTTTTTTTTATTTAATGGGTTAGATAATGAATCTAAATTTAAATATTTCTAATATATTATTTAAAAAACTTTTTAACAAAGTAATTTTATTTTGATGGATTAATAACAAAAATATTATGATGACGTGTCAACACCACAACGAGTTTCAGTTTAAATATATAAAATGGTTTAAGTTACTAGAATAATTATAATACAATATTAATTCTGGTTAGAAAATAAATATATTTTGTTCAACTAACCAAAATAATAAAATCTTAATCTGACGTATTATTAAAAAAAATATTATGTTGACGTTTCATCACTACAGTAAATTTCAAATAAATATATAAATAAATTTAATTTATTAGAATAATTACAATATATGATATTGTTATTAATTTGGTTAGACAATTAATATGTTTTATTAATCTAACAAAAAAATATTATTAAATTCGTAAAAATAATAATTATTTTTTCTTAATTTATATATACAAAAATTAATGTTAAAAGTAATTTTAAATAAAAATTAAAATTATATAAATATTTAATTTATATTTACTAATAGAATATAATTTACGAATATGTTTCTAGCGTGGGTATAAATCTAGTTTTATAACATTACAAACAGTTAGATTCATTTTATCAATGAATTTTTTAGGATAAGATAAGATAGTTAGTTTAAAAAATGAACATTTTTCCTATAACCAATGGCAGTGGGCCTTTAGTAATCAAATTAACGAGCTTTATGTTTTTCTGCCAAATGGGCTTTTTTAAAAATAAACCAGCCAACACTGTAGCAACATTTGTAAAGAATGGTAACTTATTTTGAAAAAGATCCGAATTACTGAAGAAGAAGTTGGGTAAAGCAGCAATGGAGGTGATCTTACTGATTAATTTCAGGGTTTATTCATTTAACGTCAAATCTCCATGGAGTTCAAAGCCGGTTTTATCCATCTGTTGAGCTTACAGGTAAATTTAGCACTGTAAAGGATTTAAAGAATTTATAAATTATCTCAAATCGTTTAAAATTGTGCTCCACGAATTGAAACAACACTAGACTTGTGGTGTGGAACCTATGTACCGGTAAAACCAGGTGGATCAGAGCCATGGTTCTGGAGATTCTGTGGTTCTATTACTCGTTAGAAAAGAGAAACTATTGGAACCTATGTACCTGTAAAACCAGGTGGATTAGAGCCATGGTTCTGGATATTCTGTGGTTCTATTAGTTGTTAGAAAAGAGAAACTGGCGTTGTTACATCATAACTACAGATTCATTAGAGATGAAGATATGGGTACTCAGATCGATGGCCAAAGACTTGACGTAGCGGATTTTTGAGGAGAATGAAGTGGCAATGTGCTGTGATACAGACATGGAAGATGAAGACAAGACCAGAGTTTACATTGTTGGAGAGGAAGGATCATTGCTTAATAATTGACCACTACTCGTCAGTTATGTTCAAACTTTGGTTCCCATTCAGAAAAAAATCACACCCAAAGGCAAAGAAAGCAAATAAAACATAAAAAGGTTAGTCAAATGAATTACCCTATTTCTTTCTTGCTTTTCCTTTTGGTCATGTTCAATAGTATAGTGGTTGTTTCTAGTTATTTAGTTTATAAAGAGAGTAAATGGATACAAGCTTTTCTTTATTCCTATTCTGCTTTTGAGAATGAATAGATACCCTAGTTTCATACTTTCTTATAGAGAATAAAAGAGCAGTGGCAATGTAGAGAAACTAAACTCAGCATATGAGCCTTCATAATTCAGACACTGTTCCTTAGTCTTACAATGTAATGCTGAAAAATGAAGTTACTACATATTACATAATGAATCTAATTCTAAAAGGCAGAAACAAGAGAATCTTCCCTGGCAGCTTTGAAGTCTATTTCTTGTAGAAGCAACCTCACATCCTGAGACTCTAACTGATCTTCCTCAACTCTGAAGAATCCACAATGAACTTCCATGAGTAATCTCAGAACATTGACCAATGCACCATCTTCTTCACTTTCGTCTGTCATCTCCTCTGAGTAAGACTTTGACTCTTGTTGTTCATTGAAATAGTTGTACTCGCTAATCTCCACCAGGTTACTCTTGTGATGGGCCCAAACGTCACGAGTATCATCAACAATCACCACTCCACGCTCCTCAGCCAAAACCAAATCAAGCGTCTTCACGTAAGGACTCTCGTCTCTCGTTATCACTCTATCCCCAAAATAGATTCTCTCGGGATCAATCAGCTCCAACACGGCTTCAGCGTATTCACGATTGCCCATTGTGTAAACATACATTGTGAATATCTCGTTGGCTTCTTTCAAGAACTTGCCAACAAAAGGCCGTAGCTTTGTCAAGATTTCAGGGTTCAACATCCATAGATCTTCTCTTGCAGTTGATTTCGCTTCTTCGAGTAGATACTTCTCTGCTTCGGAGAGACGTGAAACATTAATGGAGTGGAGAAGCGTGTGGTCCAAGTCAAGGACAAGGTGAAGCTTCTTCTCGTTGAGAGAACAGAATCGCGTCGTAAAGCGCTTCGTGGACGCCACAGCTTCGTGGCTTAGCTGTAAACCTTGGACAAGATAACCGAACGATCGGCATTGGTGATTGTCCACCGTGGCTTTGCAGGCGATACAAACTCCGTAACTAGCGTACCAGTGACCACAGCTATCACGAGAGGGCGACTCGTCGATCGCCGGTTCGAAATTCAGAGAATTATTTTCGATTAGAGACATGATTTCTGTGATCGAAACAAACCCTTGCGATTTTGAGAGCAAATTTACGAAACTGAAGTCGAGAATCAACAGAAATCGATTGTAATTTTGAGGGATTTGGAGAAACTCTGTAGACGCGTATTTATAACGAGAGGATGTTACTATAATTTTGTATTCTTTATGTCGTTGCTGTTAGTACAATATAATTTAGTCGTTAGAGAGTCTCGAAAATATGGAAACCCTGATTTTGTGCTTTGTGCGAATTGACCATTATGTCCTCAAATAGTTAATTGTTTCCTTTTTTCTCTTAGCGCGTGCAATCTTCATTGTTCCCAAACAGAATCCGTGTCAATGGACAAAAATCGTCATTAGCTTTAACATTAATATTAAACAAAAAATGTTATGTAAATTACGTATTAATCTAATTTTTAAATAAAACTTCTAATACTAAGTGATTTTGTGGTTTAATTAATAAGAACTTTTGTATTGGAAAAAAGTAACTATTATAATAATTTTATAATATTTATTGGTGTATGGTAGAAAATGAAAATATAAGTTAGTGAAATATATATATATATATCAAGGTAATCTATTTTGTTTTTTATTATCTGAATTTATATTATCATATATAATAATAAAAATCTTCAATTATATAACTATTTTATTAAAATCAAATATATATCTGTGTTAATATATATATATATATATATGAATTTTTTCTTTGAAGATTCGAGGCAACATAATAGAACTCTAACGTGGAGTTGAAAAAAAAGTAACTCTTTTTTTCTTCTATAGAATCTAATGATACAAAAACAACCTTTTTGATAACAAAATCCATTAAAAATTTTTTGCCAACATATTTTCAACAAAATATAATCATCACATTTATTTCGTCGAAATGATAAATCCGTCTGAAATACATATAACATTAACATCTTTGAGAACGTGATCAAATTTTGTTTTGATTTAACACTAAATACATGAATTTTGTCACCCACATGTGAATCCTTTAAACCAAATGAAATCGAACCAAGCTTTTGAGTCTGTAAAAGATTTTGAACTTAAGCTTTTAATAACTTCAAGGAGTTTTGGAAGATTTTTTTAGTTTAAAATATGAATATCCAAATCACATCATGTTAATTAAAAATTTAATACTCAATCATATCCTAAATTCACATAAAATCATCAAAATTATCCATAATTTTAAAATTCAAAATCATTTCAAATACTTCTATTGAATAAACTCCTACAAATCAATAACAATCCATAAATTACATTAAATTCAAAACAATAAATACAAAAATATGTCACTGCTAAAAGGAATTAGTTACTCAAAATTTAACGAGATAATATTAAACATAAATAATTGGAAAAACGTTACAAAAACATATTTTTCAAATAAATAAATTTTAAGAATATATAACAAATCCATCGTCAAAATTTGCATCTGCTACTTAGAATATATTCAATTCGGTTTATTTGTTTTAATAATCTTGTATACTTTTAACTAATTTAAAAAATGAGATAAACATCTATCTAATCATCAGGATACAAATTCTGTAAATTGCAGGAATTTGTCTCGTGTTTCTTTAAATTATCATTACGAATATTAGACTGAGATGAAAAATACAAATAGTAAAAGAAAGAAACCACATCTGTAACCAATAATTAACCCACAAAAAGTTATAACAATTTGATTAAATCCATCATGTCTAGATAGATGGTACCTCTGAAATTATAGAACCACGAACCAAATCATGTTCTACAATATTTATAGAGTAATACCCTAAAATAGCACCATTTTAAGTTTATCTTCCAAATTTAGCACACTAAAACTAAAATTCCCAAAATAGCATAAATTATTATGTAAAAATAATTATTTACCGTAAATAAAATATATATAAATTAAAACATAATGTTTGGGTTCACTTTTTCCAATTTAGGGTTTAAATTTTTTTCATTAATGTTTGGGTTCACTTAAAATTTCCCTTAAATAATATAGGGTTCACTTTTTCCAATTTAGAGTTTAAATTTTCATTAGGAATAAATTTTCAGTTATTTTAATATTAAATTTATGCTATTTTTGGAAATTTAAATGACTAGTGCTATATTTGGAACAAAAACTTGAAATAGTGTTATTTTAGTCAATTGCCCATATTTATATTATATTCTAATATTTATTAAAAAAAATAGTAGAGAGAAAGAGAGAATAACTAAGCAGAAATGAGTGGAGTCAGTTGGCTATCATGTGGGATGCTATTAAATAAATTAAAAAAAAAAGGAGACTCAGAATTTTATATTTATTTCCAAATAATATCTATAAGATGATTTTAATTAAAACAACAGATTGTATTGTAACGAGAAGATGATAACTGCAATGGTTCCCCTCATGCAAAAGATGCTTTTTTAAACCATATCTTAATTTTTTAAATCAATACAAAATTAAAACATTACTTTTAAGCTACGTTAATTTTACTACTTGGGTTCCTTTTTTTTATTTGAATTTATCTAACGAGACATTTTATGTGATATATATATATATACAAGTAAGGAAATTTATAAAATAATAAATTATAAATACGTAGAGGTGTATAAAAAGAGGATAAGAGTTAGAGAAGCAGAGAAACATGTGGAATTCACATGGCTTATTCCTGACCAACCTGTGTTCACCTCAATCCTTTTATTCATTCTTACCATTTTCTTGCCACCAAATTTCATCTACTAACTTAATTTCAATTATGTTTAAATTAATTTAACCACCATTGTTCCTTTTAAGTAGTTGTAGCTTAATTGATACTACCGAGTTTGTTATAAATATACTAAATAGTTTTACACATACATATTTATATTTTATCCGATATGATCACAATTGATAATACATATAATGTAATCATAAATATGATTTTCATCCATTTTTTCAATGTTTATTATTGAGCTCTACGTGATAAAAAATAATTCACACGATGTGTGAGATTCGTCTTGAAAGTTAAAACGTTTTGTATCGTCGATGATATGAGTTTGAAATGCTCGATAAAACGGTTTTGAGGTAATGATTATTTTTGCCCAAAAAAATGTGTAAAAAAACATCGAAACCTCAAAATTCAGGGTTGAAAACATTTCCAATCGATTTTTCTGATCCGTCAAAAATGTTTTAGAAATCTTTTTGAAATAGTATTATGAAATAGTATTGTCAGATGTTCAGTTTATCGCAATATAAAACTTATTACATTTCAAAAAGACAATGTTTTGAACTAAATAGTTTTACACAAACATATGTATATTTATATCTCTCGATCATAGGCTATGGGAAACTCTTATTGCGGATCTTGCAATATTTCTCTCCCCTTAGCATTACTGATAACTCTTTAGTTTATTATTAACATTGGAATTATCAATTTATTATTTTATGTATTATAAGAAAGAGATCGAGGGAGAGAGAGAAGTGTGTGTATGTGTGTGTATAAATACAGATAACAAGTCGTTCTTGAGCTCTCTCAATTGGAATTGCTGATTGGAATATTGAGAAATGACGTCGTGGAAGAAAACAATAACAACACCATTCAAGAAAGCGGCAACATTCTTCAACCAAACGCCAGAAAAGAGTTGCATCGGTGGAAGAATGGATGCGAAAGCAGCAAAAGAAGAGTACGAGAAGAGAATAGTGAGAGAGCTTCAAGGAGAAGTCATGGCTTGTGGTTACGATGATGTTCTCGTCATGTGGTCTATTCTTGACAAATCTAATTCTTCCAATAACCTCTCTTCTTAACCCCTTACCAAACATATGGTCTTGAAAATCCATCTTTGTACATATCTTTAAACCAGTTTTAGTTCCACTGAATTTTTTTTTCCGACAAATTCATCGTCGAGAATTTAGATGTTAACTTTATTCCCTTTTGATAATCCACGTTATTAACTTACGGTGAGATTTATAAAAAAATTGGAGAAAAATCTTTCTTGAATTTTCATATATCATGATTATTAACATTATTAGTTTGAGAATTCAAGAATTGTTATTTTTGTGTGTTTAAATTCAAGAATAAGTTAGCTCTCCATAATGTAAAAGCCATGAATTGACCAAAGTTGCACATGTGTTAAATTATTAAACAAAGGGCAAAAGATTCCATTATTGGGATGATAACCTATATTTTGTTCTAATGTAACAGAACGTATTTCAAGTGACCGACTTTTCTTTTTGTTTGGACCAACTCATTTGTCAAACATTATTACGTAAATGTTGACAAATTGTAATTGCATATTGATTATTGCTAATGAACAATTAAGCTTTAATTAAGTTCATTACTTAGTTCAGAAAAAAAAATCACATTTCGGTATCGAATAAATGAGTTGATATTAAGAAAATTATCTAAAATAAATATTTATTCCTAACCAATATAACAAAATATGTCCGAGTATTACGATTAGACAATTTTTTAAAATATTATATTTTAAAATTTTTATTCCAAAAAGTATTATTAGTTTAAATTTTTAATAATAGTACAAATTTAATATTACATTAAAATTTTATTTTAATAAAAAAATAAATTCTAAATTGGTAAAAAGAAATTTAAATATATATTTTTTAATTTTATGTATGATTTATTTAAAATAAATAAGATTTTTAATATTATTATTTAAGTTATTTTTGAAATTTTAATTTATAGTGATAGATTTGAAATAAAAATTTTAAAAGATGCCTATTCAAAACATTAACTTATATTCACAAATAATATTATGTAAGGGCACAAGTACAACTCATAGATATACATAACAAAATCAATAATTTCCACACAAAATTACAAAAATTCCAACAATACAATACTAATAAAAATAATAATTTTATCTTCGAATAAAAATATTAATTTAAAATGACAGCAGCTTGAGCTTAGAGAGGGACCCAATCATTGAACAAGCAAATAGAAAAAAAAATTAATTTTATAAAAGAAGAAGAGAATAGAAAGAAAAAAAAAGTACGACCGTATTAGACAGACAATGGGGTTAATGGTTGATAATGAGATCTTATTAAATTCTCAAATGGTACACTTCTTTCTCACAACCTGCCTTTGTCCTTTGACTCTCTCCTCAATTTTCCTTTAATTAAATACAAAACTTTACCTTTCAATGTTTTAGTCTTACTCTAAAACATATTTATGAATGTAGACGAAACTCTTTACCTTGTGCATGTCTCTCTTCTCTGGCTTCAAGTGTATCAATTTTCTCATTTGTCTTTTCCTGTTCCTGTTAAGATCATAGACCAAATTTTTTACTTTATGGTCTTTATTACCACTTTTGCTTGGTTTTTGCAAGTCAAATTCACCTATAAATGTAAAGGTAAGCAGTAGGCCTGGTTTTTCGGCATAAACCGAAAAACTCGAACCGGCCGAACCGAGAATTTTGGTTTTCGGTTTTACTTTAAATATATACAGTAAACCGATCGGCTAAATAATAAATTTTATTCGGTTTACAGTTCGGTTCGGTTCGGGAATAGAAAACCGACCAGTTTTTATGAACCGAAAATTACACTCCTATATAATTCAAAAACCCTAGTTTGCAAGTTTTTTTTGGTATTGAGATCGATTTTCTTCCCCTGCAACTTTCTTCTTCTCCTACGACTTTCTTCTCCCTGCGGTTTTCTTGTCCCTTCTTCTTCTTCTTCTTCTTCTTCTTTTTCTTCTTCTTCTTCTTCTTCTTCTCTCCCGGTTCTTCTCTTCTCTTCTTTTCTTTTGTTTCTTCGGCGTTAATTTCTGGAATTTATTCTCTGCTTTGCGGGTTTGCAAACCCTAATTTCTTGAATACTTCTTCCATCTTCGGTTTTCTTCTCTTCTTCTTTGCTCCCGTGACTTCTCTTTGCTTAAACTTAGATTTTCCCAAATCTAGTCCTTGTATTTGCAAACCCTAATTTCTGGATCGGCCATTATTATCTTTGGAGAAAGCTAAGGTATAGAATATTACAAAATTAGTTGAATGATATTTTTTGTTTTTCTTGCCCTGTTTTCGTTTGTTGTTCTTTTGCCAGGGTAAACTTATCTCATGATTTCTAATATTTACTGGTTTCTCGGTTGGTATATGCAAGTATTCAGTTTGTTATTTGTATGTAAAATCAGGTTTTGTTATACGGAGTTTGTTATTTCTTTGTAAAAATAGGCTTTCTTTTATGCAGGAATTAGACAGAAATAAACCGAGCAAGATTTTTGTTTGATTACCCTAAGATAATTCTATGTACCGAATTGAACCGAATTGGACCGATTGAACCGAATTAGACCGATTGAACCGAATTGGACCGATTGAACCGAGTTGGACCGATTGAACCGAATTAGTCTGAATTAGCCCGAAAAACCGAATTAAACCGAAAAATTAAACCGATTAAGTCTAATTTTAAGTGATTAAACCGAAATTTATTTATAATTCGGTTTAATTCGGAATAGTTTTATATGGTAAAAACCGAACCGATTAAACCGACGAAAAAACCGAACTGAACCTATTTTTTTTTTTTCGGTCGCTTTTTTCCTAAACCGAGTTAACCGAAATCCGAAAAAACCGACCCGATTAACCCGAAAAAACCGAAAACCCAGGCCTAGTAAGCAGTGCAGGAAGAGAAGTTCTTCAATATCCATTGAGTTATTTTTTAATCAAAATACTTGCAACCTCGTGATTTTGTTTCAAATTAATCATCATGGGATCATCTGCTATAAAATGATACGCAATCAAAAGAAATATGATATTTTAACACGTATAATTTGAATATGATTTGATTATAAGTTATGTTCGTTAAATCAATATAGGCGGCTACGGTTGTGGTCTATACTGTGGGTGCGATTATTACATATTTTGTTCGTTTGTCTGTCATCAGCAGTTACAGTTATGGTTGATCGTAAATTTTTAATCGTACTGCTGTTTTAATCAGCGGTTAAAAAAATTACATCGTAAAACGCAATGTCTGACCGCTGCGTTTACCGCAAATAAATGCGACAATTAAACAAACAACAATCTGCTAAAAAACTACGGCTTACAAATGAACATTACCATATCAATCTCAAAACAATTATGTGTATAATTTTTCCAAGAAATATTTGAATACCTTGTTTATTTTCAAAAATTTGTTTTAAAATCAGTTCAATCTCATTTTTATATTCAAAAACTTCATTTGTTTGTATTTCTTGCTATATTCATCATGGCAGGTCATAACATAGTTATTAACGTAAATTAATTATTTATTATATTCATTTTCATTATTTTATAATACAAAGAAATAGACAAAAAATTGAAAATCTAATTTTTCTAATTTTTTAATTATTATTAGTTTAATAAATTTAATAAAAATAAAATAGAAAAAACATAAAATGAAGTGGGATATGTAAATTAGAGAAGGGAATATGAAATTACTTTTAAAGAGAGAAAACTATTTGAGATTATTTTCAAAGAAGGAAAGCTATTTGATAGACGTTTTCATCGATTCCTAAAATATCTAACTTCTCAAAACTGTGGAAACAGAATCAACATAGTGTAGTTGTTCTGCAATTTAGGCAAGAACATGAACAGTCCAAAGTTTTAACAACTCTCGCGTTTCGTGATCTTCAGTCTTCTCACCGTTTCTAGAAACATACTGATGATCATCATAAACATCTAAGTCAGATAAGATAGAAACTATATCAGTATTATATCAGATGAAGATACAAGATTCATACTCCCATGGAATATCTCCGACCATCATCCAATCTCCATCCTTATCTTGATATGTCAAAACATGATGTTTTCTATCTCGATTACCACCTGTTAGAACCAAGACGATGTTATGGATAATCTTCAAAAAGTGTTGGAACTTTACTCAAGAATTTTGTGTTGTTAATTACTTACAGATAATGGAAGTATGGAACATGTGAGACAGGTTTTCTAATAGACTCTCGTAGCCTGAGAATTTGCAAAGGTCGAGCTTTCTTCCAATGAGGACACCTTCCATATAAACCTTAACAAAGAGAGATGTGTCTTCACCGCGAGGACCCTTTATTGTGTCTCTTGATTGTGATTTTACTGGTCGCCAATCTTGTCTTGTCTCTCTACAAAGAAAAATAGCTTCAAAAACACGAATTTGAACAAAAATACAAAGCAAAAACAGAGTATTGATATGAAGAGAATACCTTTGTAGATAGGTAGAGGAAAATGTGAGGCTAAGGGAGAGATTAACGGAAGATTCAGAAGGAGGGTATTTAGTACTGTCTACTGAGGATAAGGAATAAGAAGAGCAAGAATTTGAAACCTCCATTGATGCGACTTTGAAGCTGCAACTCAACTACCTGAATCCTCCTCTTCTCTCTTAAGAGACCAGTAGGTGATTTGATTGCATATATGTGACTTACCTTTTTATTTATTATGATTATTAGAAAAGGCAGGTTCCCACCTTAACTATGATCTTTCCAACCTTCTATATATAAACACACAATGATTTTGAAAACCACTGTAATAATTTCCTACTAAAATCATATTTATTGGATCTTTGGAGTTTGTTAGTAGTAAAAATATGAACTTATGGTTTTGACATTTGTTTTTATTTTGAGATCAGAGATTTGTTTACACGTAAGATTCGAGGTTTCCATAAAAGAAGATGAATCCAAGTAAAGTGTGTCAATATGATGTTGGAGCTAAAATGGTAAGGCTTTGAATTTAGTTTCTCAAACTCTTTAGGTTCATTAATTAGGAGACATAAGGGACAAAAAGCTTTATTGTCTATCCTTAAACAGAAACAGAGCATCCCTTCACTTTCACTTTCTAACATCAACATTTGAAAACTCTGTCTATGGACTATGAACTTAGGATCAATCTTTAGACCCTTCTGTTGATAAGAAAACTCAATTGTCTCTATGACACATTTATGTTCCAAACCATGAAAATTGCAGAAACAAGACACAATAAAGGAGACTTGAAGAGTTTCTGTATATGTTGTTTTCTGAAGCAGACAGTGTTCTTTTCTTTAACTATACGTTTCTTGTTAATGTCTCTTTAGCTTTCTGGATTGTCTCTCCTAGGAGCCCATCTTTACTTTTAGTTTGTAAAAAATATGATAATTAAAATAAAGTCATGAAGTAGATTAAAAGTAGACATTACATCACATAATGGTCACTAATAGCTGTATTGATAATAATATCATATTTACTTCCTTTTATAAAGCCTAACTTAGATGCTGAATCGACAAGACTCCTACGACCTGTCTTTCACATACATGTCTGGTCTCAAGGGATCCATCTTGTGAGAATTTCGATACAATCAACTTTAAATGTCTACTAGACTAATGATGAATGTCTAATACTCTATAACTATATGTTATAGCAAGAGAAACAATTATTTTGACATGCACTCGTGAAAAAATTGACGTGGCATGTTCATGCATAGACAAAGATGCAATCATATCTCCACGTTTGTATACATATTCGTAAAATAAAATCATGGGGTCCCTCCGAGCGATACACAGACTCATGAGTCATATATGATTCATTTTTAAAAGAGGAAAAGAGCACAGAGCAAAGGTTGGTGATGGGTTTAATTTGTATACAATTTTTGTTCCAAGAAGAACATTCATCATCTCTTACAATTTTACATTTTTGAATTTCCTCTGGGTGACAAAGGTGATTTCTTGAGTTTAGGGTTCGAAAGTGCAACTTAAAATGTTATGGTGGGTCCCCCCCCGGGTGTTCTATTTGAGTGAAACGAAGCGTCTGGAGAAATGTTTTCGTAGAGATCAAGCTGCTATATATACAGAGAGAGACGAGATCAGATTAGTATTTAGGAATTCGAGAAGGATTTCAATATTTGAAGGAAAGAATCTTTACGAAGTAAATGGCGAATTTCGGTGAAGGGAGGAGAAGAGGAGGCGGTGGGATGTTACCGCTGTTGGCTCTAAGCGCCGTGGCGGAGTACTGTAGGTTGCCGTGGAAACCACCGGTGACGGCGGGTCTTTTGGCTGCGAACACTCTTGTCTATCTCAGGCCGACGATTATCGATCCCCTTATCCCTCACATCAGTGAGGTCTTGTTCAATCCCTATCTCATCTTCAAGGTATGAGAAATCTCTTACATAAGTGATTGTAATCTCGCCGATGTCGATCTGGAATTCAATTTTCTGTGTGAATTTCCTCGAAAATCATGTACCGATTTTCTGGAGAACATAGGATTTTCTGGAGAACGTAGGATTTTCTGGAGAACGTAGGATTTTGTTCTTAGAGGAACTACCTTGACTTCATCTTTGTCTATCCTGCTGTTGATTTAATAATTGAAACTTCTCATGGGGTTTGGTTGCTGAGATCCTAAATCCGCAAAGAAAAAGACTTAAATCAACGTTGGTATCAACTTACGCGCATTTGATTATTCTCGATTAGTTTCATCATCTGCTAAATTTATGTTTTCTTGCTGTGCCTTTGTTGAACAGCACAAGGACTTGAAACGCTTCTTCCTATCAGCGTTCTACCATCTAGACGAACCTCACCTAGTTTACAACATGCTGTCTCTTCTCTGGAAAGGTATCAAGCTGGAGACATCCATGGGGAGCAGCGAGTTTGCTTCAATGGTTCTTGCGCTTCTTGGTATGTCCCAAGGAGTCACATTGCTGTTAGCCAAATCTCTCCTAGTTTTCTTCAACTATGACAGAGCCTATTTCCATGAATACTCCGTTGGATTCTCAGGCGTCCTCTTTGCTTTGAAAGTTGTTCTCAATGCTCAAGCTGAAGATTACACCAGCGTTTACGGCATCCTAGTCCCAACAAAGTATGCTGCTTGGGCAGAACTGATTCTAGTGCAGATGTTTGTACCGAGTGCCTCGTTTCTTGGGCATTTAGGTGGAATCCTTGCTGGTATCCTGTATCTGAAGCTGAAAGGTTATCACTCAGGTTCAGATCCTGTGACCATGGCAGTTAGAGGGGTAACCCGAGTGGTGACTTGGCCCTTGCGGTTTCTGAACAGTATGGTTAGGTCTCGCAGAAGGAGGATTTCAGGAAGAGGAAGAGTGGGAAGAGGCCAGACTGGGATAGCAGGACCTGGTATCTGGAGATGCCAGTCTTGTACATATGACAATAATGGTTGGCTAAGTGTTTGTGAGATGTGTGGCTCAGGCCGAGCTAGAGTAAACGGATGGTCAGTGAATCAGGGACCAACACAATCTGCTTCTAATGATCTCCCTTTAGATGAGCTGCGCCGTCGAAGAGTAGAAAGGTTTAGTTGATCTGTTGGAGCATTCTTAGAGCTGAGGAAGGACTGTGAATGAAGCTTAGCGGAGTCATTCATTGCATAAGGATATGATTAAGGAGCTTTGTGAAAGTTTTTTCAACCTATTTCTTCAAACCTGTCTTCTATGTTTTGTTGAAGATTTGGTTCTATGTGAATTGGTACTTGATGACTTTTGCTCAGCTAATGTAAATCTTTTCATTCAGGGAATTTATGTTACTCCTTGGTTGGGTCGCTTACTTTTCCGTGAGATTCTTTTACCCCTTGTAGGGTTTGTAACCATAGCCCAAGCCGCCAAGCCTTGTTGTGTCTTTCAACCAAATAAGTATAGTTTTCTTTTCCTTTAATGGAACTCTTTTACAGAAAGGTTTTCAAACCATTTTTCTTGATGCAAATGTTGAACCAATAATACCCTTCGGAAAAGCTTATATATTTTGTAAATAACAATGCGATCGTTGAGTTGAGTTCAAGTCGATCCAAAAGTTAATTTCGTACAAACGAATTTAATTAATGTGAACAGAAAGTGGTTATGCCGTCTGTGTTGGCATCTCACATGAAGTTCAAGATGGATATCTCAAAACCTAAAAATACATAAAAACGGAATCTCCTTTTCAGCCACATATGTGGCCGTTGGGATGATATGCCCACTTGGGAGGAATCCTCTCTTGGGTTATAATGTGACCTCTCTTTGAATCCAGAAACATCGTAAAAGATAGTCTCTGGAGCAGATGGGGAAGGTTTGTATATTCCTGTTCCCATGACAATTGACATGTGTGTGAGAAGTTTGACATTTTTTTTTGGAAAGAGTAGATGCAGCCAAGGCAAAGCTGCAGCTTTTGGGACTTCTGGTTTGATATGCAGAGGAGTTTAATCTTCCTCTTTGCATGAAGTTTCTCTCTGTTGCAACCAATTCAAAGGTCGATAACTTCCGGCAAGGATCCTCTTTAGAAATAAAGTTTAATGATACTTCATTTTTTATTTTCTTATACTAATACGATGATTTTGAAGGTAACTAGTACATATATATAGATCATAGTTATGGTCCGAGGGAGGAGCTTGTTTAGATTCGTTGATGGTCTCGAAATTGTTTCTTCCTCTGCTTTGACCCTTCACTATCTCCCATCTTCTCCTCTAATGATTAATTGATTTATCCTATTTAAATAAATAGAGAGAGAGAGGAGAGAGAGAGAGATGAGGTGTCGCAATCACAGATATAAAAGGGTAGGAGAAACCATTGTTCTCCTTGTCTCCTTCAAATCCGTTCTTCCTTGAATTCATTGTCGCTCTCTGTTACAAGCTTTCTTTGGTTTTCAATCGCCCTTTGTCTCTCTCTTTCTGATTATTTTGTGGAGTTTCTCTTCATCAGAATGAACGGGAAGGCCTCTGTTTCCAAGGAGCTCAACGCCAAACATTCCAAGGTCCCATTTTTCCTCCAACTTTTTTATTTCACCATTGATTTTTGACTGGAACTTAGAGATTTCTGTGGGTTATAGATACTCGAAGCACTTTTAAAGCATCAGGACAACCGAGAATGTGCAGACTGTAGAGCAAAGTAAACAACATCTTCTTCTCTCTTCTCCATCATCATCATCATGTAACAATAAGATAAGTGCTTGTGTTGTTGGATCTATCTATCTACAGAGGTCCAAGATGGGCAAGTGTGAACCTTGGGATATTTATTTGTATGCAATGCTCTGGAATTCATCGCAGCCTCGGTGTCCACATCTCACAGGTTCTCAACTTCTTTATTCAATGCTTGTGTCAAAACAAATCTTATGACATTGATACTGATCATTTCGAAACAGGTAAGATCTATAACTTTGGATACATGGCTTCCAGACCAGGTTGCTTTTATGCAATGTAAGCTTCTCCTCTGTGTATGACCTGAGTTGTTGAAATTAATTACTCCATGGCTTGATCATCTCATTCCAATTTATCTAGCTACCGGCAATGCTAAGGCAAATCAGTATTGGGAATCAGATTTGCCTCCTCATTTCGAGAGAAGTTCAAGCGACGCGTTTATCAGAGCCAAGTATTGATTCTTTTCTATGCTTAAACTGTGTTTAGATCGCTACTTCCTCATCTGATACAACGCAGTATTAGCTTCTTTTTTGTTTTCTTTCTTCTGTTTCTGTTTCTTAGATACAGTGAGAAGAAATGGGCTTCACCGGGAGAGATTCAACCGGCTCCTATAGTTAGCCATTTGGTAGAAAGCGAATATAAGCCTGAAACTCCAAAGAAATCAAGAACTCTTTCACTTGACGAAGAGATCCTTCGTAAGCATGTTCTTCAAGTAACACCTCCAGAAACTAGACTTCGGGCGGTATGGTATCTTACAAAATTGCCTTTTTGAATCCAAAAAATGCGATTACATTGTTTCGGTTCGTTTATGATCATATATTGGATTGGAATTTAATCAAATGCCCTGTGGCAAGAACCAAGAAAGCTTTTTAGAATGATCTTGAATTGTGTTCGTTAACTGTCCTGGAATGTAGGGATCGGTAGATATGAAGGAGAATGTTTATGTTCTACCTTTACCAGTGGGGATGGAGGTTAAGAAACCAAATCAAAAGAATGAATTTTTCTCCAGCGAATTGAATCACAATAGAGGAACCACCACCATTGCACCTCCCTCGAACTGGGCAACTTTCGACTGTAAGACCAAGATTTTGGGGTTTTCTTTCATCTTCTGTGAATCTGAGGTTCTTATTTCTAAAATCTCTAATGTAAAACAGGAAGAGAAGAGTTGAAGAAGACGGCATGATGAAAACTCAAAACTCAACAATTCTGTTTTCATTTTGAATCCAATTTTGGTTTGCTTGTAATTAAATCAATTTAGTACAATGGAAGAGAGACATCTTGAGTACTTGACAAAAGAAAGCAATACAACTTACCAATGTGTATTGTTTTGACTTGCTGGCGAAGTAACATCAATTGGTTGGTCCATACTCCAAATTAGTATATCAAGAGGTAATGACATTATTCAGATGATATTATCCACGTGAATGACATTATTTTGGTACTAAAGATGACTCAAACAACAAGATAATCACTCCAAAAACGGTACTCAGGGAGTTACATCAATACTTAGCTTCTGGCCATTTTCACAGTGATCGTCAACTCCGCAGATGAACCAGTGCTCTCCAGCCTTTGATATGGTTACAGAGTCATTTCCTTTGGTGAGAAGAGATATGTAATTTTCTCTTCCACAATTTGCGTACGCCGTGGAATTAACTTCCATAACATTATGCTGGTCTTTGTTGTAGTTGAAAACTGTTCAAGAAGAGAAACAGATATTGCAAGATGGATATGTAACAACAGATTGACTGCTTAAGACAAGGTGAAGAATTACCTAAGACATCACCGATATGAAACTCTCTACCATGTGTCCAGTTGGTAAAATTTGTACCAAGTTCCCAGCCAGAGCTGTCTCCAACTATGTGGTTGGCTCCTTGAGATTTTGGCATGAGATAAGATGTTGAGCAAATAACAGAGAGTATAATCAAGATGGAGAATTGGTTTCTTAGATGAAGCATTGACATTTTTTTGCTTTATTTTCTCTATTTTTTTACCAAAATCCTGTCTTAGGTTTATATAAGCAGTAAGCATTTTGTGTGTGGGAAGGTCATGATATTGTTGTGTTTACCAGATAAGTGAGTCATGCAAACGATACATAAGTGGATCAAGGAGTCACGGATTGTTTGCAGGCTGAAACAAACTGTGCATTGGGGCGATGCATTGAAAAGCATTAAGCCTAGTAAGGCAATAGAACATACAGAGTCTTGTTTGTTCACAGTTTACTAATACACCAAAGGATTTAGCTAATTAGGCAAGAATGGAGCAGCAGCAGCAGCTGATGGGTTAAGGTTGCACCTTGTGAACAGGTTATTGTTATTCAACCACTTGAACCCAAATTTCTCCTCAGTTTGGTTTCTTCTTCTTCTTGGATTTATGCTTGTCTCCGCCAAAGCAGCCGGCTGAGACCTTATCATAGGCGGGTTCTAAGTTCCTGGATGCCTGAAGCGAGTAGATGCAGTTCTTGAGAATGCAGACCTTGTGAAAATGATCATCTCTCATCTTAAGCACGCACCTAGCGAGCCCAACAGCTTGGTTCTTCATGAATAACGCGGTGGTGGGTAGCTCTCTGTTCTCCTCCAAGAGAGCAGTGAGTTTGTAGCCAAGATTAGCGTTTTCCTGCACAGCCACTTCCTTCTCCTTATCCAGCAACATGACAAACTTGTTCAACAGCTTTATAGTCTTGGAGGGTTCGTGAAACTGCTGATCCTTGTGGAGTAACTCGTGTTGCACAATCTCTTTGTACAAGTTTTCGGTCACAAGTTGGGATACAAGCTCATTGACTTCTCTGAAACATCAGCAGAGTCTTGCATCTGTTAAAAAGACAATGGGCTCTCGACTTCAAACTCGATTTCTGAAAAGCAGTCGGTAGTCTTGGAGGAACTGATTAGGATGATCAGAAGTTGTGGCTTTAAGCTGCTGATTCGGGCTGGTTCGATGAGAACGACCCAAGAGAGTGACGTAAAACCGTTGTGCAGGTGTAGACAAAGCGAGAGAATACGTAATCACAAAATAATATATTTCCTATTTACTTTTAAGAGTCAACATTAGGGTTATTTAGATAGTTGTCAGCATGAATTAAGATTATAATCGTTTTGTGACGTCGTTGTGTTGCTTCATTTATTACACGAGGAGGAACTTTCTAACAAGACCACGACCAATGACATATACAAATCATATATATAATGCTAAAAACGCGATCATAGTCGAACCCTTTTTGTACAACGAAGGAAGCGTAAGGAGCTTGCGAGTAACGTTTGTCAAGAATCTTCCAAAAAAAGATAAAGCAAAAGATAAAAACAACAAAAAGAATCGAAGAAGAGAGAAAAAGAAATACATATATATATATATAACAATATAATTAAAGAAAAATAGTTAATTAACTAATCAATTTAGTGACCATAAAAGTTTATGTATATATATATATAAGTTTGAGTAAGAAACATGTGGTGAACTCAGAAGACCCTGCGGATATTAATGCAATATTGTCTGAGTGAGAGTTATGGCTCCGGTCGGATTACCCCCAGGCTTCAGATTTCATCCAACCGACGAAGAACTCGTCAACTATTATCTGAAAAGAAAGATCAACGGTCAAGAAATAGAGCTTGATATAATCCCTGAGGTTGATCTCTACAAATGCGAGCCATGGGACCTTTCAGGTACGTATACAAAAACTATAGAGAAGTACGTATACATATTTATCGTTAGGTTATATCGTTATGATCTGAATTTTGTCAATACAAAAACTGTAGAGAAGTCGTTTCTACCAAGTAGAGATCCAGAATGGTATTTTTTTGGACCACGTGACCGGAAATATCCGAACGGGTTTAGGACGAACCGAGCAACGAGAGGTGGCTATTGGAAATCAACTGGTAAAGATCGAAGAGTTACGAGTCAGAGCAGAGCAATCGGCATGAAAAAGACTTTGGTTTATTATAGAGGAAGAGCTCCTCAAGGGATCCGTACCGATTGGGTTATGCATGAGTATCGTCTCAATGATAAGGATTGTGATGATCCCTCTTCACTTCAGGTAATCATTCCATCTTTCATTACTCAATAGTAAAATAGTTACTACATATATATACATGATCACATTGTTTTAGATAGAGAATTACGTGAAGATGCATGCCTAATTGATTACTTTTTCTTTTTAAAATTTTTCTTTACAATAAACATTTTTAAACTTGAAAATTTTCAAAAAAAAACGACATATATATAGATATATATAAAACAAAAAACTAGTATAATATGAAACTATTTGATGAGTGGATAAATTCAGTATATATTAACATGATTTATCACTTTATTTTACTATATATAAATATATTTGTGAGATATATTCGTTGCTTGGTGTAAGCTGACAAAAGCTTAATTAGGGTTACGCTTTGGCCTTTCGGCAACGAAGACAAAAGCAATATCTAATATCCCTCAAACCAGCCAAATACTCATATTCATTCTTTTATTTATTACATTCATAGACTCAAACACTCGATGAGTCCATATATATCACAACGTTCTAACGTAAACTTAATTTAAAATGTTTGGTACGTACTGTAGGACTCATATGCACTATGTAGAGTGTTCAAGAAGAACGGAATATGTTCGGAGTTGGACTCAGAGCAGCAATTACAAACGGGACAATGTAGCTTCACGGTGGCGTCAATGGAGATTAATTCGAATAACAATAATAATGACAATGAATACGAGACAATGTCGCCGGAAGTTGGAGTTTTCTCCGCCTACGTAGAAGACTTTGTCGACGATAAAGATGATTCGTGGATGCAGTTTATCACAGATGACGCATGGGACACGTCATCAAACGCTGCGGATATGGGACATGGTCAAGGGGTTTATTGAGTGAAGAACAAAAGTATTGGTGGCAAAAGGAGAAGAATATACAAATATTGGGCAAATAACATAAACGCTTACGTATAGCTTTGTTGTAGGGGTATACGTGGTATTTTATAAAATTTAACTAATGTTTTGTTTTTTCTTTTCTTCTTCTAATTGTTGGGTATGTGCAGAAAAAAACACTTGAGATATGATTGGATAATTGTTTGTCTTTTTAATACTTTGTTTCTGGTTTTTGGATTGGTGATTTTGTTATCCATTTATGGATCGGTCGTTGTTCTTTTTCCTCACATGGGTGTGACTTAATTGATATGGAAATTTGGATTTATATTTTATGGTAATTGAATTTTTTTATGAGAAGTAATGAATAATACAATGAAAAAGTGTTTATCATATATATTTTGGATAGTATCATTATTGAGTAATATTTTAAAGTAACACTTTTAAAATTTTTCGTTCCAAATCTATCACTCTAATGATAAAATTCCAAAATCAGTATAAATAATTATGTGAAAATATTTATTTACTTTAAATAAATTATATATAATGTATTTTAATTATTATATTTGGGGTTTTTTTTTAATTTGGGGTTTAATTTGTTTTGTATTAAAATGAAATTTTAATGTATTTTAATTTTAAATTTGTGCTATTATTAGAAATTTAAACTAATGATAGTATTTTTGGAAAAAAACTTAAAAATGTGTTATTTTAGTCAATTGTTCTATATTATTTGACAAATATTTTTTTAAAAAATATCATGTTTACTTGTTATCATTACAATAAATTTTAAATAAATATATAAATTAATTAAAATAATTATAATATATGTTATTATTATTAATTTGAGAATAAAAAGATAATAGAAAAAAGAGCAAAGTAAAGGGTTTGATGAAGTGTAAATCTATGATTCTGATCTCATTCTCTTCCAAAAAGGATCCCTTGCCTTGCGATCAAGGAGATTGGTCTTTCTTTTTGTTTTCTCGCATCTGTAATTCTTAGTTACTGGCCCATATACATCTAATATAAAATTTGCAAAATGTATATTTGTAAAATGAGTTTGAAGCAATTTATGTTGCATCACAATCACAACATTAGACCATCTTTGTGATTCTTTATGTTGATCTCAACATCTTCTTTATAACCTTTGATGATGTTCTCCTGGATTGAATTCTGTATTGAATATTAAGAAAAAACTGAACAGTCACATGTAGACAGAGCATATAAGAAATTTAGACAGCTTAAATTGTATTCTCTGCTCCAAACAACAACAATGAGAGCAATTGCTTAAAGTGAGGATACAATTATTGAGATTTGTAAGGAAAAAAAGCCAAAATTTAAAGTTGCAGCGATCTGAATTCTAAAGGAACCGATATCAAATTTGGAAGATAGACACAATGAGAAAACCGAACAAACCCAGAACCGATTTGAATCTTCTTGCAGATATCTCCCATCACAATATAGATGCAAGCCAATCTAGTTTCGTCGTCACCACAACACATGATTAGTGTCTTGTCAACGATGAAGTAACTAATCCCACAAAACTTATTAACTAACTTTGGCAAGTTAGTTTTTGGCAAAGTCATCAACTTTATCCACACTACTTCCTCTCCATCACTAATCTTATTCTTCGTTACCCAAATCTCAATTTCCTCTGTTACATAGCACTGCTTTAACAAGGAAAACCCATCTCTCTTAAAAACCGCGAGGACAAGTTCATCGCGAGAGTGGTTCTTCTGACAAGGTAGGAGACAAAAGTGTTTGAATATCTCACTCGAGAAATCAAAGCTTTGGATAAAATGTTCATGAATGTCGAGATTACTAGTAACCCAATAGAGATTCCCGTTCAAGGACAAAGGTCCCATGGTAGGCCACTGCCTGAAAGGAGCATCAAGAAACTTCAACGCATGAGACGTACACTCATAGATGGCAACTCTCTGGTGACTTACATGGTAAGTGTCGCTTACTCTACGGAGACAGTTAAAATACCCCAAAATCTTGTAACCCATTTCGGGTCTACCACTATCGTATCCGACACCGTAAAAATGGAAACTTTTATCCTCGTGCTCGATCCATCCGACCTGTCGTAACCACGGGTTCCAAACCGCAACACCTTGCTTCCAAAAGTCACGAAACAAGAACCCATCACAAGCAGTGATGGTGGTGTGCATCAACTCCATGGCTTGACAAGGAAAAACAGAGGATAGCTCACGCACCTCTATAGATGGATCAACGCCAAGGGTGAGATCTATGTTTATCGAGTAAATCTTGGATTCGGTCAAGAAAATGAATTGAGGACGGGCACGAACCAAGTGGTTATTGAGGAACGGCTTGTCGTTGAAAAGAGCGTTCCAGTGTTGACATACGGTCCTAAACCGAACAAGAGACAGAGGTGGAAGCCGAGAGAGTATATCTTCCTCCAAATCCCACGGAAGCTTCAACGTCGCCATTACTTTTTTTTTTACTGCTTATGTTTCATGTCTAAATGACCTCCTAAGTAAAGGAAATAAAGAGAATTAGTCTGAGTCTTGGAGTGATTTATGAATGATATTATGATCTTCATAAATTCATTTTAAAACTACAACCCATGCATAAAGTCGGTCTCTTGTGATGTCGATGGAAAAACAGTAATTTTCTTTTTCTAGCCCACAATGAATCAGGACCAACCATATAAGATAGAAAAAACAGATGGATATGCGTTGGAAAGTGTGAATCTGATACCCCACGTGTCTGCCATATAGGGACGGATGAACATCTAAAATACCAAAGGTGTACTAGATTTTCACCCTCGTGTTAGATAAAATATTATAATTAATTATTTATTTAATTAATATAATCAAATATATATAATTTATCACATATTTAAAATAAAATTTTTAAATATTTTAGTATTGATTACGAAAATAAAATAGATAATAAAATCGAATTATAAAAATAAATTTAAATTGTATCTATCTTAGATAAAATTAGATGTGATAAATATTCAATTAAACTAAACTTTTGTTTTATATTTTTTTGATTATTTTTTTCAAAATTTATAATATTTTTTATATATTGTATTTGCATTTTATGACAAAATACATTTTATGTTAAAATATTAGAGATTTACATGTAATATATTTTCTAATGGCAGATTTCATAAATATTCTAATAATTATGTCTGATGTAATATTTATCTTAAGATGATTTAATAGTGTGACACATCAGCATGACATATTTGTAAATCACATATCAACATTATTTTGTTAAAATGATTTTCAATTAATATATTACGGATATTTAAATTAATTAGAGTAATACTTTAAATTAGTATTTTTTAAAATTTATTTTCTAAATTTATCGTATCAAAAATAATTTTTTTATAGTAACATAAATTATTATATAAAAAATTATTTATTTCAAATAAATTATATTTAAAATTAAAATATAATGTTTGGATTTATTTTTTCTAATTTAGGATTTAAATTTGTTTTATTAGCATATAATTTTTAATTATTTTAATATTAAATTTATGTTATTTTTTAAAATTTAAATAATTAATATTATATTTAAAATAAAAAATTTAAAATAATGATATTTTATAAGATTGCCCATAGTATTTATGCATCAAAGTTTTTATTAATATAAAATAAAAACAAGCCGAAATTAAAACCGAACTAATCTTATATTCAAGTCATTGTTTTATGTGGTTTGGTTGGATTGGTTCCAGTTAACCAGAATGAACAACCTCCAACTACAAAGCACTAATGAGCAAGAAGACTCAAAAAGACTAATAATGAGAAATCACTCTTTTGGGTGGGTTAAATGAAAACATCAAATATTGAATAAAATGAGGAAATGGTCTAAAATAAAACCTTATTACCAAGAAGGTGACAAGAAGAGAAAAGACCCTTTTAACAGACAATATTTCTCTTGTGTTCCACAAGGCGTTTCCAATACTTAGTGATATCCTCCAAGGACATTTTGGAAGTCTTGACTTCAACTTCCTCACCAGTAACAGCGGCTGTAGCAGCTATATGAGCGATCCGGCTTGGAAGTCCTTCGATTTCTTTCAGAACCTGAATGATATGTGTGATGAGTCTCTCTGCAAGGCCTCGGCTAAAGTCTTCCCTTATCACAACTCTGAGAACTGCAATGTGTTGTGCATCTGCAGGCATTGTGTAAGCTGGTATGATCCACCCAAACTTCCTCAGAGATTCTGCGATCTCAAACACTGTGTGTTTGCTACTGTCTTTGAGAGAGAATGCCACTAGTGGCACACCCATATCTTTAGACAGAATGTGGAACTTCCCTGTCATCTCTATTCCTTCTCTTAGCCTCCTCGCGTTGTCCATGCAGTTCTCCATAATGTTCTTGTATCCCTTTTACAGTTGCCAACAAAATTTAAAGATGGGTTTCTTAGGAAAAAAACATCACATGTATATGGAACTGTAACAAGGGGAAAAAAGTACCTCAAAGCCTAGTCGGATAAACTGATAGTACTGAGCAATGATTTGGCTGGACCCTGTAAAAAAGAGAGAGAGAGAGAGATTGGGTTTAGGATCAAAAGAAAAAGGGATGATGGATTGAGAGGGTAATGTTACAAAACCTTTAGAGAAGTTAAGAGTGAAAGTGGGTTGATCAGCTCCTAAGTAATTGATGTGAAAGACAAGGTCCTCAGGTAAATCATCTTTGGTTCTCCAGACAACCCAACCAACACCTGCATAAACAAGTCCATACTTGTGACCACTGACATTGATGCTCTTGACCCATGGAAGCCTAAAGTCCCATTCGAGATCAGGGTAGAGGAAAGGAGCAATGAATCCACCACTTGCTGCATCAACATGAATAGGAGTTTCCCAACCAGTCTCTGCGTTTTTCTCAGCTAAGAGATCGTTCAATAGCTTCACATCCTCAAACTCTCCGGTAAGGGTGGAACCGAGAATTGCTGCAACGCAGATTGTATTCTCATCCACCATATCCACAGCTTTAGCAGGGTCCATAACATAATAGTCTTCTCTTAGTTTAACCTCTTTTAGCTCTACCTCAAAATACCTTGCGAACTTCTCCCAACACACCTGAACATTGGCTCCAGTTACAATGTTAGGATTATCAGTAGGTAAACCCTGAGCTCTTCTCCTCTGTTGCCATTTCCTTTTGAAAGCCAAACCAGCAAGCATAATAGCCTCTGATGAACCAACAGTTCCACAACCAATAGCAGCCTCGTCTTCTCCAACGGGAGCATTGAACAAGTTAGCTATCATATTTACACACCGGTTCTGAAACAAAGGAGAAAATTAATAAGCCATGTCTTATACAAAAACTTTTTGGCAAAACACAATCTTTTACTACATTTTAGAATGGGAACAAGAAGAGAAACCTGGAGCTCGGTAGTGACAGGATATTCGTCCATGTCAACATAGTTCTTGTTCACAGAATCCATGATGAGTTTGTCACACTCTGGTTCCATCCAAGTGGTGACAAAGGAAGCTAGGTTAAGCCTGGGATTCCCATCAAGCATCAACTCATCATTGATCACTTGATAAGCTGCCTCTTTCGGCATGGAATTGTCTGGCATCTTGAACCTGGGAACAACGGCACGAACATATCTGGATGCGAATGTGGAATGAAGATGCTCCTCCGAGTCAGAGTTTGTAGCGAGTACCATTGTTTTCTCGAGTTATGCTGAATTGTTTAACAGAAGAGGATGATATTAACTATCTCTAAGTTTTTGACAAAAAAGAAAGTAATAAACAAACTCTCTTCACTAATTTAAGACATTCACGTAACTAACTCCCTCTTGACTCTCTCTTCCCGCTTGAATTGGGATTTTCCTACATCATTTTCTTTCATTTTTTTTAAAAAAAAGAAATTGTTTTCCTAATATCATTGATAATGATTAAACACTGAACAACATTAGATTTACAAACTGGTCAATCTCTCTTCTTCCCAAGATTACAGATCAGATATCTCTTATATATCATTATTGATACGTATATATATCATTATAGATTCAGGTTTTTGACAAACTGGTCAATCTCTCTTATATATCCATTGAGATATTTGAGCGCCCAAAAGTAGTCCCATTGAGATACTTAATAAATGTTATTACGTACCCAAAAAAAAAGAAGAAGAAATTTTCCAAAATAGAAGTGCGATACTTGTAAGAAGCAGATGAAGAAGATGTTTTTCAAAGTCGTTCAAGAATCCATTTACCAATAAGTCTCTTTCTCTCCGGAAGTTATAAACTCTCACAGCATTACGCATAAAAATTTTGCATAAACGGAGAGCCCTCAGAGTCAGAAATCTTAACAACACTTACACACATCGAAGCCAAGAAGTGCTAATAAAAGCCTCTTCACCAAAATCCCAATTCATACATCCGGCAAGTTAAAAAAGAAACTCCCGGGATCACAATGTCCCCTGATACTGCTCCTTCACTGCTCTTGCTGCAGCACTGTACCATCCCGCTGCAGCCATTGCACCTGGATCTGGAACCATTGCAAGAATCTCTGCAGACACATAGCTTGATCTCCCAGCCTAGTGTTCCACCACAATCTCATCCGTCATCTCAAAAATGATTACCATCTCTAGCCAGCCAGCATAAACCCAAATGGTAAAGCTAAACTCACCTGTGCTTGCATATGTACGGTTGATTCCGCTCCTGCAGTTGCTGCTTCAGCTGACAGAATAAAAGCTGTTATTGGGTCCTCTCCAGCGCTCAGCTTCTGTTCTTATCAAAAAGCAGCAAAAAGCTCATTACTACTACTTGCAAGTTGCAATTTTTAATATTTTTTAAGCGTGAACCAAAGTAAGCCGCTCTTTTTCACCTCCTCAAGAACTTGGGAAGCTGGGATGAGCGCATCTAGCATCGTTCTGTAGCCTGCTGTTGCTCCACCATATTTGCTGACTGATGAAATTGATGACTTGAGTGCTTCAGACCCTGATTCAAGATCAACGTCAAGTGTCATAACAAGCCTGTGCCGTTTAGAATACTAACTAACCACATACAACTACTAGAAGCATTATCTCACAGTGTTTGGGAGTGATTTCTGACTGAGTGTTAGCTTTTAGATCAGCGTATGCTGCCTTGCAGAGGAGATGGTAACTGTTTTCACAAGACAACGCATACTCTTGTCAATAAATGCTAAATGACCCGTCAAAAACGAATAAAATGTGAAATAAATTCTTGTTACATTATTCCACTTGTCCCCCCCATGGCTCTTCTGATTGATGAACCAATCTCATTCACTGTTTCTGCAGCATCATTGAGTGGATAGCTAGAGCCAAAAAGAAACACAAGTTCAATTTTTTGTCAAGAAAACTCTGTGAAAAAAATTCAACATAAAGAAAAAAAAATTCAACATAAAGAAAAAAAATGTGTAGGGAGGAAGAGTAACAAAAAAGGGCTCACTAGTTTTTCATGTCCTCCAGAATAGCTGTTGCGCCTTTGTACATCTATAGAAAATTAATGTAAGCCCATGTAAGATGATATGAAATGAGCAAAGTAAAAAGTATGCCCAATGGCAACATCTAGAAACAAGACTTACTGTTGACCCACAATCACCATCACCTACTTTTCCATCCCATTCGTTCAAACTATCCTTTAGACTGATGATCACAGTTGCTGCTGCTCGAATAGCTGCCTCAAGAATTTGACCTTGTTTGCTCAGTTCTTGAGGTCGGCTTTGAAACTGGTAATGCCAAGTTGTCATGAAATTTACCCGAATTATTTGTCACCAAACCTTGAAACCTATGAACAATCATACTATATCAAACTTGTAATGCATACCTCATCGCTTTTTATTGATCGGGAAGGAGGAACAGGAACAGGAATCTTTGCAGGTGGCCGGTTTCCTGCACAATGCAACACAAATCTTTTGCTTCTAACACTATTCTCCAAGAAAAAAACAACAGAAATAGAAAACGAGTTAAATCTCACAGACCATCAGTGCCAACAGGCCAATTTGGAGCCTTGGTTGGAGCATCCAATCGCTCTAAAATTGACTGGTCAGCCTTCATAATTGAAATCGAGAACCCTGGAGACAAAAGCATGTCAGAGTAATAGCATAGATATGTAACACTTAACAAATTAAAGTAATCTACTGAAACTCACCAGCCATATCAAGAGATGTCATAAAAAAGCCTGTATACACTCTATCAACAGCAAGTCCAAATTCCAACTGCAATTTAGGGACTGCTTTTCCAGCAGCAATCATAAGTTCCATCAAAGGGGTGCTTCCCAAACTGCAAAATTGAAAGGAGAATCTAAATTGTCCTCTAAAAACCAAATGCACAGAGAAATCACCAATACCATGAACCAAAAATTGATATCACTGCAGCAGCATTTGGTGGTCCAGCTAAAACAATAAAGTAATAGACAGATTTCCATTTAAACATGGAGTAAGCTTACCCATTAACCATGAGAACCACTCTATTACCACGAGTAATTGGAACATAGTTGGTCTCCTGCAAAAATGAAAGCATAATTGAAAATGCATAAGTTGATAGGCAAAATGTGTGGAGGAAATTTCCTTGTCCAATGTAAGTTATTAATCAAAAACAGAGCATCTATATGACTATGGAAACAAGAAAGTACACATTCAGCACATACAGGACTAAGAATCTGCTGAAGAACATGGGAAACCACCACATCAACAGGTTGAATGTCAACCACAGCAGCACCAGGTTCACCATGCTGAAAGATAAGTTGAAATGGACACGAAAATGTCAATGTACAAACCAAAACGCAGGATCAAAAAAAATTGTGTGCAAACTCGAAAAGGCAAAAGAAAAAACATACAATTCCAAGTCCGAGTTCCATCTTCTCTGGGCCCAGACGATCTGATGTAACCTGTCCAGGAGGCGTACAGACGGATAATGCAACACCCATAGTACCAACCATCTCCGCTGCACATTTGGCCTCAGCCGCAACTTTTTCTAGAGAAAGACCAGCAGCAGCTGCTGCGCCAGCAACCTATACTTAGCCAAGCAAAAAGTACTGATGCTTTAAAACTTTATGTTAGAAATACTTATTTATTCTCAGCTCGTGAAAACAAAACAAACAAACTAAAAGACCGGCTTATGGTCTCAGACATCATAGTTTAGGAAGAACACAAATAATATCAACAAGCAGAAAATGCATACTAAACACATTGGTTAAAGTGTGGTTGGAGAAACGAAGGAAATTGAGAAAGAACCTTGTGGACAAGAACTGTTCCTGCTAACCCTCTGCGTCCAGCAATACCACGTGGTGGGGGTAAAGCGCAATCCTCTCCAACAATTACAGTCTACAGGGAAGATCCTGTTACTGTTTTGCAAAAGCCCTTAACTTTGAAAAAAAAACCAATAACAAGCAGTACCTCTACTTTGTAACCTTCAGATTTTGCTTGCTCAGCAGCCAAACCAAAGTTCAAGCGATCACCCGTATAATTCTGTCAAGAGAATTGATGGGGGAAAACTAGATTAGTCAAGAGCATAATAACAAGAATTTTATACTGCCTCGCAACTATGAAACTATATATGTGGGTCTCTTTTTAACTCTGACTACCTTGACGATCAATAGACATCCTTGAGTACCAGTCACAGCTCGGATTCCCTGGAATTCGGCACAATGTTATCACTCATTCGAAATACACATAAGAAACAAGATCGAAAAGCTCACTTGGGAGACTTACAGCAAGGATGGAATCAACTGGTGGCGAGGCAAATACATCTCCGCAGATAGCCGCTGTTAGCATTCCTTCTCCAACGTACCCAGCATGTGCTGGCTCATGCCCACTACCTCCGCCTGCATACGAAAGCGGCATTGCTTAAGAGAGTTTAAAAAACCTAAACCAACTAATAGGTCACACAAAACTCCCACCTGATATAACGGCAACCTTGTCATATTTTGTAGCCGAGACATCAGCTCGTATGACTACCTTGACCTCAGGAAAGCCATCCAAATACTGGAGTCCAGGATAGGTTTCAACCAGACCCTCGATGAACTCGGTCACAACATCTGCAAATGGAAACCAGTATGCATTCAAATCTCTTACAACAAAAATCTCAAGCCGCTAGTTCTATGTCAAGAAAATGTTCCATATGGAAATTATGCCCTATACCATGAAAAAAAATGACATGCAACGAAACACACGGTGGCGAAGCAGAATTTCGAGGATCGTGAACAGAATTGGTGTGAAAAAAAGACCAAGGCGAATCTTATGAGCAAGAAACACGCAATGCAAATAATTCGCAAACAGTAACACAATCGGGTGGATAACATAGGTCAACAGTTCGCGAAAGCGTTCGCAATTCTTATCGGCTAATCTACGTCAGAAAAAAAAAAGAACAGAGAGTTCAAGATGCGAAAAAAAGAGAAACGCAAGAAAACAAAAAGGAAGAGCGAACACGAAGAGCACGAACCGTTGGGGTTGTTGATGAATTTCTTGGCCGCGGAAACCATAATTGTGAGTATAGAGCGATCAAAACCTGAGAGTCGGAGAAGCTCGCATGTAAGAGGAAAGGATTGAAGCGGAAGGTTTAAGGCAATCCAAAAAGGAGAAGAACTGAGAGTCAACAATAGCAACGCGACAGAGAGAGAGAAGAGGGAAAGAAGCAAGACGAAAGACGAAAGACGAAAGACGAAAGACGAAAGACGAAAGAAGCGAAAGACAGAGATTGAGTTAATGCATGGGTCTAATGAAATCAATACATGATCAACTATTGGGCCGTTAAAAGGCCCATCAACGAGAAAAAGAAAAAAAAAGTCAAGACCGGCGCCGGCCGGCACACGCATACGGTGTAGATACGTGTCCTTTTCACGCAGAAGCCAGATCATCGGAAGAAGAGGATCGAAAGAGAGATGTAGAAGCAAAGAAAATGGCATTGAAATGGCTCATTCTGTCGTATGTGGTTGCTGCTTAGGTCGCTATCGCCCTCATTTTGACTCTCCCTTACCCCATGCTCCTGAAGAAACGCATCGTGTTACTTGTCTCGCTCATAATCCTGCCGCCTCCATCGTCGCCTTCACTGGATTCAACTCCTCGGTAACCGCCTATCTCTCTCTCGTAGATCGTTTTGTTTCTCTCTTTCTCTTGCTCGGGATCGTAATGGTCTTTGTTGTTAGTTGTTCGAGTCGGGTGTGAGTTTGATACCTTATCTTTGGTAGTTACTCACGTAAAAGTGTCTGGCTAATTTTTTTCTGCAGATATCTACTGGAAGAATGAACATAGGCTAATGTGCTCATCTGAGGTTTGCACTGCTACAGAGCGAGATCGTTATGAGAAATCCGTGAGTACCATTTGTTGACCATTTAACTTATGATCGTGCCCTCATCTTTGATACGATTATTTTTAGTTCACACTTCAAATCTATTTTCTTTGATGAAGATTACGATAATGTAAAATATCCCGAGGATCGAGTTTGTATTAGGAGTAAGCCCAATCAACTCAGCCCAAATCAACCTACAGCAAAGACACTAGACGAGAAAAAGTCTTCACCAAACAGAGCATTTTCTTCTGGGCATCTTCCTGCTCGTACGAGACTGTCCTGCAGTCACACACCTCTGCAAATACAAAACCGTTTTGCAGCATTATCAATTTGTTAACAAAAGTTATTTGTCTTTTCTACAAGTTTATTCTATAAAAACGATTGTAAACCTAATCTATTTTTCAAGTAATGAAGATAAAATCTTGAGCTCGTTTTCTCTTCTTCACCTTCAAATATCTCACTACTTTCATGGTATCAAAGCCATGGGCTCTTCTGAATCGCTTCCTCCTTTGAGTATCACGCAATGTGTTACTCTGAAACTTACCGAAAAGAACTACCTTTTGTGGAAATCTCAGTTTGAATCTTTTCTTTCCGGGCAAATGCTTCTTGGCTTCATTACCGGAGCTGAACGACGACCACCACTAACCATCTCTGTCAAAACTGGCGATGTGGTTACAGAAACCAACAATCCTGACTTCACAGCTTGGTATAGATCAGACCAGATGGTTAGAGCCTGGTTGCTTGGATCTTTGTCAGAGGAAATCATGGGAGAAGTCTACCATTTGCCATCTTCTCATGAGGTTTGGTTTGCACTGTCCAAATATTTTAATCGTGTCTCAGCATCTCGTTTGTTTGAACTTCAAAGAAAGCGTCAAAACCTCACTAAACAAAACAAGTCTATGGTTGAATATCTAAGAGGATATAAGGGAATATGTGATACTCTTAGCTCAATAGGACATCCAGTTCCTGATCATGACAAAATATTTGGAGTTCTTAATGGTTTGGGAAAAGAGTATGAATCCATTACCACCGTTATTGAAAGCTCCATGAACTCCTTCCCTGGTCCTACATATGGAGATGTCGTGTCTCAGCTCACAGATTTTGAAGACAAACTCATAAACTATCAATCTGCAACCACGACAGTAACACCACACTTGGCTTTTGCCACTGAAGACTACTCTGCATCAGGCTATACACATCGGGGCAGAGGCTCTATTTCTCCTCGTGGGTCTTATAGAGGTCGTGGCTCTTATTCCACTCGAGGTCGAGGCTTTCATCAACAGATTCAGCCCTCTTCTGCAGAACAATCTCGAGGTGTGGCATGTCAAATATGTGGGAGATATGGCCATCAAGCTTTCAAATGTTGGAAGCGGTTTGATCACTCTTTCCAAATAGAGAATACTTCACATGCCCTTACTGCTCTCAAAGTATCTGATGAGGAAGAACACATAGGGAATGAATGGTACCCTGATACCGGAGCATCTTCCCACGTCACGCATTCAGCTCAAAACCTGCAGACTTCTCAGCCATATCGAGGTACAGATTCTGTCATGGTAGGTAATGGTGATTTTCTTCCCATTACACACATTGGCTCCATTGCATTGCCCACAATGTCAGGTACGCTTCCCTTAGCAGATGTCCTTGTTTGTCCTGCAATTACAAAGAATTTGCTATCTGTATCAAAGCTTACCTCTGATTTTCCCTGCAAATTTACGTTTGATTGTGATCGTGTGATAATTAAGGACAAAAAGACCAAGCAGATTCTGACTCAGGGCAGAAGAAGTGAAGGGCTTTACATGTTGGAGAATCCTCAGTTTCTCACCTTCTACTCCACACGACAACAAACCACAAGTGCTGAAGTGTGGCATAGGAGGCTTGGACATCCGAGTAATCAGATTCTCAACCTGCTATCTAAACAACGTTCTATCATCATAAATAAGACTTCATCCAAACTGTGTGAATCATGTCAACTTGGAAAAAGTTCAAGACTGCCTTTTTTATCTTCTGAATTTGTTGCTTCTAGACCTCTTGAAAGAGTTCATTGTGACTTTTGGGGGCCTTCTCCTGTTTTATCAGTACAAGGATTTCGTTATTATGCAGTATTTATTGATAATTACTCGAGATTCAGTTGGTTATACCCTCTGCGCCACAAGTCTGATTTCTTCCTCATCTTCAAACTCTATCAACAACTTGTCGAGAACATGTTAAATCAGAAAATTAGCATGCTTCAATGTGATGGAGGTGGAGAATTCATAAGTAAAGAACTCATAAATCACTTGGCCAACTGTGGAATCAGACAACTCATCTCATGTCCCCACACACCCCAACAAAATGGGCTTGCCGAGAGAAAACACAAGCATTTAATTGAACTAAGTCTTTCAATGATGTTTGAAAGTAAAGTGCCTCATCAATTCTGGGTTGAAGCCTTCTTCACAGCCAATTTTCTAAGCAATCTCCTACCTCATTCTGCTTTCAATCTCACTGTAAGTCCATATGAGGTTCTATTTGGAAAACAACCTGTTTATACATCACTTAGAACATTCGGTTGTGCTTGCTACCCTCTTCTCCGCCCTTATACACAAACTAAATTTGATCCTCGATCATTAAAGTGTGTATTTTTGGGCTACAATGAGAAGTATAAAGGGTACCGGTGTATTTATCCTCCAACAGGCAAGGTCTACATTAGTAGACACGTTCTTTTTGATGAATTGCACTTTCCTTACATGGATGATTATAGCAGTCTTATTCCTCCATCAAAGACACCACTTTTAGCAGGTTGGCAGTCATGGTTTGTTTCCCTTGAACAACCAGCACAGCCCACGACAGAACCACCATCAGAAGAACATCATCTTCCTGCTCGTATTCCAGCAACATCTTCACAGCCTACAGCTTCACAACAACCTTCTTCATCAGCACCTCTAATGTCTAATGTTGATGAAAGGGGAAGTTCTGGGTGTACGGCAGGCATAGATCCTGTTCCTATAGGCAACAGCTTCCCCATCTCATCTAACATTCCAGACGTTATAGGCCCTTTTCAACCGAGCCACATTGATCCAGTTTTGACTCCTCCACCATCGCCAAATTCTGCTATCTCCTCATCACCAGAATCTCCACCTTCTTTGTCTCTACAACCTATCAACAATCACTCCATGATAACAAGAGCCAAAGCTGGTATTCTTAAACCAAATCCAAAATATGCTATGAACATGATCACATCCGACATCCCTGCAGAACCAAGATCAATCAAATCTGCTATTAAACATCACGGCTGGCACAATGCAATGAAGGAAGAAATTGCTACAGTCAAAGAAACTCATACTTGGGATCTTGTGCCTCCTACGTCTGACATGAACATCTTAGGATGTAGGTGGGTTTTTCGCACTAAACTCAATGCCGATGGCACCTTAGACAAACTAAGAGCACGCCTGGTCGCAAAGGGTTTTCTGCAAGAGGAAGGTGTCGACTATGTTGAAACATATAGTCCTGTGGTTAAGACAGCCACAATAAGACTAGTCTTACACACAGCGACAGTGATGAAATGGGATATCCGGCAATTCGATGTCAAGAATGCCTTTCTTCATGGTGATCTTGAAGAAACAGTGTTTATGGAGCAACCTCCTGGTTTTATTGATCAAGATCATCCCAACTATGTCTGCAAATTAAGGAAAGCGTTATATGGCCTTAAGCAGGCACCTCGCGCATGGTTTGATAAATTCAGCAATCACTTGCTTGAATTTGGGTTTCTTTGCAGCAAATCAGATCCATCCCTCTTCACTTATGAGAAAGATAATGATGTTATTCTTCTCTTATTATATGTTGATGATATGATTGTTACAGGAAGCAATTCAAGTCTATTACAATCTTTCATCGACAATCTCAGCAACACATTCAAAATGAAGGACATGGGGAGATTACATTATTTTTTGGGAATCCAAGTGACTTTTCAACAAAATGGAATGTTCTTATGTCAGCAAAAATACACAGAAGACTTATTAAACATTGCTGGAATGACAGATTGTGCCTCAGTTCCTACTCCTCTTCCATTACAACTTGACAGAATCACGTCTGAAACAGAGCCTTTTCCCGATCCCACTCGGTTTCAAAGCTTGGCTGGTAAATTGCAATATCTAACCCTCACTAGACCAGATATTCAATACTCTGTCAACTACATATGTCAAAGAGATGCACACACCGTCAATGGCAGATTATTCTCTTCTCAAAAGGATTCTACGCTATCTAAAAGGTACCATACAAATGGGTTTGACCTTTTTCTCCGATACGGATTTTACTCTACGAGCATATAGCGACAGCGATTGGGCTGGCTGTCGTGAAACTCGTAGATCCACAGGGGGCTTTTGTACATTTCTTGGCAGCAACATCATCTCTTGGTCAGCCAAGAAACAGCCCACAGTCTCCCGATCATCGACAGAAGCAGAGTACCGGGCACTTTCTGAAACAGCAGCTGAACTTACTTGGATTACCTCTTTAATGCGTGACATTGGTCTTCCTCAACATTCAGCTCCTGAAATATATTGCGACAATCTCTCAGCTGTGTATCTATCTGCCACTCCTGCACTTCACAAACGTTCAAAACATATTGACACCGATTATCATTATGTTCGTGAGAGAGTGGCTCTTGGGGCTTTAACTATCAAACATGTTCCTGCATCTCAACAGCTTGCAGATATCTTCACCAAATCGTTGCCGGTTGCTCCTTACACATCTTTGAGATTCAAACTTGGAGTTGATCATCCGATCACCTCAAGTTTGAGGGGGAGTATTAGGAGTAAGCCTAATCAACTCAGCCCAAATCAACCTACAGCAAAGACACTAGACGAGAAAGAGTCTTCACCAAACAGAGCATCTTCTTCTAGGCATCTTTCTGCTCGTACGAGACTGCCCTGCAGTCACACACCTCTGCAAATACAAAACCGTTTTGCAGCCTTATCAATTTGTTAACAAAAGTCTTTTGTCTTTTCTACAAATTTATTCTATAAAAACGATTGTAAACCTAATCTATTTTTCAAGTAATGAAGATAAAATCTTGAGCTCGTTTTCTCTTCTTCACCTTCAAATATCTCACTACTTTCAGTTTGATGGCTTTGTGTTCGTTTAGTAAATATAGATGTCTCAATGATGAAAAAACATTTGAGCTCTCAGTAGCACTACCAATTGCATTGTTGGTCAGAGCTCGCAGGGTTAGTGCCAGTGCTTAGCAAACTCAGCTGCTGTTAAGAAGCTACAACATGTTGCAAGGAATCTTATTTTGCTGGAATCATTTTCTTTCAAAGATGTGTCAGAATGAAATTGCTGCTGCATTCATTTTGTGCCATGTTCTTTTGAACATTTTGGTGGCTGATTGTTGATGAGATTTTGCCACTCCAGTTGTATGTCCTTCCTAAAACATCTATCTGAGCCTTTTCAGTATGCGTTTCTGGTCAGTTGAGTCGATTATATGTCGAACCCTAGTGGGGTTTTGAATCCGTTGTTTGCTTCCAATATTTGCAGCTTTTCTCTGTCCCTAAAAGGTCTCAGATCAGTATGCTTACTAGTTTGCTCGTGTTTCAGATCTATAAGGCTCAAAGGAATGTGGTTCTATGTGCGGCTGGGATCCTTCTCTATTGGTACATCATCAACTATCACACACTTTGCACTTATGTAATTGGCTGATATTCGCTTGTATTATACTGACAGGTGGATCTTCCGAATCTGCAAGTGCAACAAAGACCTTGAATGTTTGGAAGAATTAGAGAAGAAATACAAGGAAGAGTAGTAGTCTTTCAGAGTCCGAGAGTCTGGTTCTCTTGTTATAACGTCATCTCGGCTTGTGAGTAATCCCAAAACCTGAACGAAACCATGATTTATCCCAAAAAGATCTTTGCACAGAACTTCTTTGTGTTTACCTGTTGTGACTTTGATTTACTTTTCGACTAACAACAGGCTCTGTTTATTTCATTCCAAGAATTCACATCTACAGATTAGTTGTTACAAGAAACCTAGAACCCTTCCAGAGCCAAGCCGGAGCTTGGATTTCTAGTCGTTGATGGTCACGTCCAGTTTTAAATGCCAATCTTGTCGGGACTGAGTCAGATCAAATCAAACTTCTCAAATCTATTTGTTTTTACTATTTGGCAGTTAACCTGCTAGCTTGTCTTGCTTTAAATCTGACCGCGCCGGTCTAGAATACTGTATCTGTACCGGTCTAGAATATTGAGACCCACCCTCCACACAAATCAACACTGTGAAGTGTGAACCCCCTGAAACCAAGCAATTAAACCACATTATCGAACCAAACTCGAACATAGTCAAGGGCCAACAGCGAGGGAACAGTCACGTTAACAAGACCAAATCAACTGTTTACGGATGTGTTTGGGTCTTTTACATCCGTGCAAGTGAAGCAATTAACCAATATCCAATTCAATTATAAACAAATCTTTAGAATAATCTGTATATATATGTATAAACAAGGGACTATAATATTTTGAAAAAAATATACTTTTAATGCCAATAGTTTAAAACGGGTCTCACTGAAAAGTGTGTCGTGTACATTAAGCTGTTTCAGGTACGTGTCCGTGTATGATTGGTAATAGTGGATTTGTCCGCAGGTAGAACTTGTCTGGAAGTGAAGTATGTGGTCCAGTAGGAATACCTTCTCGTGACACAAGCTGGTCTACTACTACAATTATAAAACCAAACCCAATCATGATTGAGCCCATAATTGTTTTCCCTAATTTCCTTCTTATAGATAATAGTCAAGGAACCCATTTGAATTTCCTTATACGTTATATACAAAAAAATGATTACTAATCTACAAACTTTTACCGAAAACTCAAGACCACAACTTTGGTCTTTTCTAACTAAAAAAACAAAAACTAAACTTAGGATTTCGTATATATTTTTAGAATCTGGATTTCTCCACAAACAAACCAAATCTATAAGTTTCAAAACAAAAAAATGTGAGGTGGATGTCAGAATTTGAGAAAAAAAAAAAAAAAAAAGATGCCTCTACTGGTGAGAATATCCTTCAGCATCTCTAACCGTACCTTTTTGCTTTTTTTACCTCTAACTTTTCGGTTTAAAAAGGATCTTCTCTCCCTCCTTCATCATCGTCTTCTTCGCACCTTAAATCATCCAAATTCCTTTCCTCTTTCTCTGTCTCTCTTTCGTATTTACAGAGAGAGATACAAATCTTTGTATACACACCTCCAGTTTACGTATCACGCAAGCCTTATATTTCGATTTTATATATATTTTCGTTATAAATCATTATGGATTCTCCTCGATCGATAACGTCCTCTGCGGCGACTCTATGTTTACTATTGTGTATCTGCGTCACCTTTGTTGTTTCGAACGGTGAGCTTCAGAGATTTATAGAGCCGGCGAAAAGCGACGGTTCAGTTAGTTTTATAGTGATCGGAGATTGGGGTCGTCGTGGCTCCTTCAATCAGTCTATCGTTGCCTATCAGGTTTGGCTCCAAACTATTTTCGAACCAAAATTCGTGATTGCTTCTATCTTCAAAGTTATGTAATTATCCATTTACAGATGGGAAGAGTTGGAGAGAAGATTGATTTAGATTTCGTGGTGTCTACGGGAGATAATTTCTACGACAATGGATTGTTCAGTGAAAACGATCCAAACTTTGAACAATCTTTCTCAAATATCTACACAGCTCCAAGTCTCCAGAAACAGTGGTACAGTGGTAATTTAAAAACACCAAAACTTTTCTCTTCATTTCTGATGATTTTTTTTGTTAACCTATTTGGCTATTTTATGTGTTTCTGATCAAATCTCATAACGAATGATGCAGTTTTAGGAAACCATGATTATAGAGGTGACGCAGAAGCTCAGCTCAGCTCTGTTCTCCGACAAATTGACAGCCGTTGGATTTGTCTCCGGTCATTTATCGTAGACGCAGAGTTAGTCGAGATTTTCTTCGTCGACACGACTCCGTTTGTGAAAGAATACTACACAGAAGCAGATGGTCACACGTACGATTGGCGCGCAGTTCCATCTCGCGACTCTTATGTCAAATCTCTCCTCCATGATCTCCAAGCTTCCTTAAAGAGATCCAAAGCAACGTGGAAGATTGTGGTGGGTCATCACGCCATCAGAAGTATTGGACACCATGGAAACACGCAAGAGCTCGTTGATGAGCTTCTTCCTATTCTCAAAGAGAACGGTGTTGATCTCTACATGAACGGGCACGATCATTGCCTTGAACATATCAGTGATGAAGACAGTCCGATTCAATTTCTAACGAGTGGTGCTGGATCCAAGGCTTGGAGAGGAGATATTAACCCGATAACCAACAATCCCAAGTCTGTGAAATTCTACTACGATGGTCAAGGATTCATGTCTGCTCGATTCACTCGCTCAGATGCAGAGATCGTCTTCTACAACGTCTTTGGTGACGTTTTGCACAAATGGGTCACTTCAAAACAGCTGCTTTATTCATCTGTTTGAAATATGTATATATATATAAGCCTAATAAATTTGCCTTCGTAATTTTGTAACATACATTTAAGATTCTATTGCAGGCTAGGTAGGCTTCCTGCTTAGTTTAGCATTCCTATTGTATTTAGCTTATACCATCAAAATATCATATAAATGTACGATTTTTTCCTCGGATTTTTATACAACTGTAATTATTCCCTTAATTAATGGGTACTTTCTTAATGTTACAAAAGTTAGTCAATTGCATTACAGACCATTTTTGTATTAGTTCAATACAAAGTGATACCTTGCATCTACATAGCTCTCAACGTCCCAAAGGAACGATCCGAAAGTCACTGCTTCCAACACGAGCCTCTTCATTCCACCAAAGCTGATCTTTATGTGTTCGTCCTTCGATGAATCAACTGTGCCTTCCGATGTTATCACAATCTCCGGCTTACCAAACAATGCCTCCGTGTGCTTCTCAATGATCCCAACTGCTTCTCTTGATCTTATAGTGGCGTATCTCTGAAGTGTCTCCCCATCGAACGACATCACGTATGTCCTTAACCGGGACGGTTTAATCTCACTGCCAAAGCCCTTGGCACTAACTCCACCCGCAAATGAACCAACCTCTGGGTGAGAGGAAACAGTCTGATATGTCATATTCTCTGCTTGTTCAACGCTCGTTTTACTTTCATCTGACCCACCTGGAAGAATCTTCATCGTCTTCTCAAGCTGAAACCTCTGGTCCACCCGCTTCAAGAAATATCCATACATCACAGAAGCAGCGTAAACCTGTCCAACTCTGAGTTTGCTGATCTGTGCAACAGAAGACAGATCACCCATTCTGCTACCAAGAATTAGGGCTAGATGGTTGTGAATCATCTCGTACATCTCAGGTGAGTGAAGGCGCTCAAGTTTCTCTACTTTAGTCGGCCAAGTATCAACCCGACCAGATGGATCTGAAGATGGGCTTATTGATGGTAGAAGTGATACATCGGCTTCCATGAACTTTTGAACTACCAATGCGTACAAAATCTCTTCCAATGTTCTTCTTCTCTCGTTTTCCTTCACCTCTGCGATTCTCCTACACTCAGGAAAAAATTCTCATTCAGAATCAAATTCATAATTCAAATTACAATCTTTATGTATCTTAGAACTAAGAGTCTAAGACTATTGTGGCTTTAAAACAGTTGATGAACCAAAGGAACTGTTCAAACAAACACTAACATGACTAAACAATTTCCTTATGGTATCATTTACACACACAGAAAAGCTCACATCACGTCTCTTTTTCACTTATTACTGTCAACCAAGGTTACATAACTGTATTTAGAGACCTATTTTGATTTACAGTGTGCTAATACTATTAATCGTAACCAAAGTAGTGGTCGTGGGTTATAGCAAACCTGTAGAGAACGATGTCGGTTCCAGGTACGGACGATGCATCCTTGTTCTGTGCTTCAGAGTCTCGGTCAGTTTGTAGCTGGTCAAGCTGCTGTTCAACAGCTGCAGGCACAAGATGAGGATGGCTCAACAAAATCTGAGACAGAAACTGACCAGCAGGTGACTCCAGCTGAAGCGGCGCGATCGGTTTGGAGGACGAACCAGAGGCGGCATCATTAGTCGCTGAAGCTCTAACCGTAAAAGTTCTCCGAGGTTTAGCAGCTGTTGTTGAGCTTTGTAATGGTCTTGAGAATCTAGCAAACGCATTTTGCTGCAAGCAGATAAAAACGAATTTAAGATGACCAATTATTGATATTTCCAGTAAGAAATCAGATACACAATTGTGATACTCTCAATTTCGGCCGATTACGAGTATCTTCCAGGTTAAAATCAGATTGAACCCACCCGGAGCAGAATATTTGGGGGAAATTGATTTTGATCATAAAAATTAGGCTAGTTGAATCTAAGAACAAGAGAATCGGGACATACCCTGAAACGGAGTTGACGTCGGGAACCAGAACGAGTGAAGACAGGGATACTGGCCGTAAGGAACATAGATCCAGCACCGTCGTCGGAATTTCTAGGTGGTAAGACGGGAGATCGAACCAAACTCGCCGTCATAGGCTCCATGTTTACCCTCCTGAGAGTAGAAAGAAAAGAAATCGAGTTTTTGGTCGAAGAGCGATAGAAATTAGAAGGAGAGAAATGTTGAGAATTGTGATCAACCGAGATTACTGATTGTTTGACATAACGCGTGTCGGATCTGATTATTTATACTATAAAATAAAATAATTCGCTATAATATTTGTGACCGAGGAAATAAAATTTGTGACCATGAAAAATTCGTACGAGGCCGTGGCCGTTGTGTGTCCTTCAATGTATAATACCGATATTTATAGACCGAATCATTCTTTTTGTAGCGTCATATAAATCAAATTACAACATCTAAATTTAATCTAATATTAGTTTTCTTAACTGGAAATGTCGGGAAGATAATCTTAATCTTTGCAGTCTTTTAAAACTCGAAACCACAATCGGTCTAAGTTTGTTTAGAGTCAAGAACGTTTTAGAAATTTGTAGGGTTATTAAATATGGTATATAAGCTAGACAGTTCTAGATGAGTCTTTCGGATTTAACATTTAAACTATTTACTAATTTTATAAGACTGCAAAGATTCGTTACACAAACTTAAATGAGAAAAATAGAGTCAAACGGAAGAGAAACAACGAGAGCCACCAGTTGCTGCTGTTGGACAAGTACTCACGTTTTGTTTGACTGTGACGCAATAGCTCATTAGGACCTAATAAACTCATGTCTCTAGACACATCTTTGGCCTCACGGTGGATACCCTTACGTGTTCGTAATCTATACAATTATTTATCGGCGTATAAGATAGAAAAACTAGAATAATCGATTTTTAGATCTTACGGAAAATGTGTTTATAATAATTTTGGCCATTAATTCAGTAGGAACTTTCTTTAGAACTTCATTTATTTTCATATGGCATGAAGTTGATCATGAACCGACCAATTATTAGAACACACTCTTCTCTTTTCTTCTAACCTTGCTCGATTTGATTCAACCAACACACACCCAATACTATCTCTATTGATTTCCCCAGTTTCCCTGAGTTTCACGTTACTCTTCTTCATCTTTAAAGGAGATAGTTTTCTGCAATTCCTAGATTGATCTGTAATCATGACATCCATCGGTTTCGCCTTGACTCGCTTCTCAGGACTCGCCGCTAAAACCAGCTTATCCGTCGACTTCGATCCCTCCTCTCGCCGGAGTTTTATACCGCCGACTAGAGTTGGTCTTAAGATTTCTTCTTCCGCCGCAGCCACCGACTCAGAGCCTGATCTCAGTGTCACTGTAAATGGTTTGAAAATGCCGAATCCTTTCGTGATCGGGTCGGGTCCACCCGGTACCAATTACACCGTCATGAAAAGAGCCTTTGATGAAGGCTGGGGAGCCGTCATCGCCAAAACCGTAAGCTTTCTTCAGATTGGTTCCCGAGAAATTGAAATTTGACTCTTTTTCTACAACTTTTGAGTAAATGATGATTGAATCTGCTATGCATATCTGATCGTTGAGTAAATGGAATCCGAGTTGAGATTTAGAAGTGATCAATCAAATATGTTTCTAGATTATGGTTCTCCAATTTTGGTAAATTACAGTAAGAAGAACAGAGGGTATGTTTGTGTCTGTATGTGTTTGCATATGATGATTGAATGTGGTCTGAATCTGTGATTGGGGTACTTAGGTATCACTAGATGCAGCCAAAGTCATCAACGTGACTCCTCGATATGCCCGACTACGAACTGGATCCAATGGCTCAGCCAAAACAGATGTAATTGGATGGGAGAACATAGAACTCATCAGTGACCGACCTCTAGAAACCATGCTCAAAGAGTTTAAGCAATTGAAAGAAGAGTACCCTGATCGGATCCTCATCGCTTCCATCATGGAGGAATACAACAAAACCGCTTGGGAAGAGCTCATTGACCGTGTTGAACAAACTGGTGTTGTGAGTTTTTGCAAACTCAGATTCTTAATTTTTCTTTCCTTCTTCTTCTCCTTGTTTAAACAGATAATTTTCGTGTAGGATGCTTTAGAGATCAACTTCTCGTGTCCTCACGAAATGCCAGAGCGCAGAATGGGTGCCGCTGTTGGACAAGATTGTGCACTTCTGGATGAGGTTTGCGGATGGATTAATGCTAAAGCTACAGTTCCAGTATGGGCTAAGATGACTCCTAATATCACTGATATAACAGAGGTTTGACGTCAATTTCTCTCAGCATACCTCCTTGGTGTTTCAGTTCCTGGAGACTAATATTTACCCTTTTTCTTAGTGTCCTGCTTAGTCTTTTTCCTTGACAGTATTTTGCTTGATCTAAAATAACCGGTCTGTATAGAAGCCTATCCTTGTATAAAATTTAAAGCTGAGTTATTGCTAGTCTGTTTTGCTGCGTTAACCATGTCCGCTTAATTTTTCATTCGATAGCCGGCTAGGGTATCTCTAAAATCAGGATGTGAAGGAGTTTCAGCCATCAATACAATCATGAGTGTAATGGGAATTGATCTGAAGACGCTGCGTCCTGAGCCATGCGTTGAAGGGTTAGCTATAGCGTTCGTATATTATCGTAATCCATAACAAGAATAGCTAATGTTGTTTCTGTTTTGCAGTTACTCAACTCCAGGAGGCTATTCTTATAAGGCCGTTCGCCCAATTGCTCTCGCGAAAGTTATGAACATTGCAAAAATGATGAAATTTGAGTTCAGTGAGAAAGATTACACGCTTTCGGGTATTGGAGGTGTTGAAACCGGCTATGATGCTGCTGAATTCATTCTCCTCGGATCAAATACTGTACAGGTGATTAAACTTAATATTATCCTCACTTTTATCTTCTAGACTTTGTTCTCTGAGAAACTCAGTTAGTTCCTTTTGTTAAAAGGTATGCACCGGTGTGATGATGCACGGCTATGGCCATGTGAAAACCTTATGTGCCGAGCTTCAAGATTTCATGAAACAGCACAACTTCTCGACGATAGAAGATTTCAGAGGGTAAGGATAACTTCTCGTTGAGGCTATATTTACATCCTTCGTTTCGCTTGTTGAACAACTTTGTCGTGATTGTTGTCACAGGCATTCACTTCAATATTTTACGACACACACAGATTTAGTGAAGAGACAGAAAGAAGCGGTTCAGCAAAGAAAAGCTGAGAGAAGAGGTTTGAAATCTGATAAAGATTGGACTGGAGATGGATTCGTGAAGGAGACTGAGAGTATGGTTTCGAACTAAATTCTAACAGCCTGATGAAACCCAACAAATATTTAATCTTCCTTTCTATTGTTTCAAATAGAAAAGTATACTTTAGTTTAATTGGTTGGTGACTTGGTTCTTATAATAAATACCAAAATCAAAATGGATGTTGGAATATGGTCATATGCCTATTTTAACACATTCGATGAGCAAAAAGGTACGATTTTCGTCATCACAATGACACCTTTTATAACTATTTAATTTAAAACAAAAAGAGTTATTTCACTTCTTACGTAACTGCGTTTACGTGTTCATCAATAATTCTATTTCTTTTGCTTTATTTACAAAATATCTTCGAAATATTCGGAATCAGTTTTGTACTAAAAGACAAACGATTAATTGGAATATTAGTATGAAGGAAATTCTTAATTGTCGAAAGTGTTGAATGCTGATGTGAAAGATCGTTTCGTATTACCAAAAATGCAGACTTTTCTTCACCGTTTGTGTAACGCATGAATTACGTTTTGTATATAATAAACTTTTATTTGCGGCTGCATATAAAATTTTAAATAATTAAAAATATTGTTGTCATATTGCCTTGTAATCTCAGGAGAATCTTAACTGAAGAAAAAAATATAATTAATAAATTTTTTGAAACTTACCAATTTACTTGATGCATATATTGACAGTAATTATTTGAAAATAATAAAACAAAAAACTAGCTCTATAAAACAAACACAGTCAGGAGAAAAGTTGTATTGATCGTCTTCCCTAAACACACTGAATATTTTTCTCATATTCTTCTCTCCTACGCCGCCATGTCTCTACTCTCAGATCTCGTCAATCTTAATCTCAACGACTCCACTGAGAAAATCATCGCTGAATACATATGGTTCGATCTGTCTTCTCTCTGTTTCTCTCTCACGACGACTCTCATTATCATTTTTACATCTTGTTGCTGCGATTCCAAACTATGAATCTATAATGTTTGGCCCAAAATATGAATCTATAATGTTTGGCCCAAAATATGAATCTATAATGTTTGGCCCAAAATATGAATCTATAATGTTTGGCCCATTAGGACCAATCTTGTGATCTGTATAACCATTCACAGTTTACATTGTGTCGGAAAATTTTTAGCGTGTTTTGCTTGAACTCTTTCTCGATTTTCTCTCTTTTTCTTATGTTCGTGGTGTGATTTGAAGGGATAATCTGGGTTTGGAGATGTCTTCTCTCACCTCCGTCGAATTGAATTTTCTTGTTTTCCGATATCTTCAGGAATCAGGTACAATAAGTAGCTTTTTTTGCATTTTCTCCTCGTTGTGATTTTCTGTTGAGTTTGTATTTGTAACGCTTGCTAGAGATTAGGACTCTGGATTTTGTTTCGAATTGTGACTGTCCTTGTCTGAAATTAGCGTCTTTAGGGGCTTTTCTTGGGTTCGTCTTAGGGTTTCAGCAATGGTACGGGAACGTGTAGTTTAACAGGAAACTTCGTAATGTCTACATGGCTCAGGATACTTTAGTAGATCAACTTGTACTGCTACTCACCACTCTAGCTCTTTTTATTCGCGGTCTGAGAGCTTGAATTAAATGGTAGTAGTAAATTATGCTCTGTTTTTTCTTTGGTATAGATATTTAAACCTATATTCGTTTTGCAGGGTTTACACACTCTGCATTCACTCTAGGATATGAGGCAGGGATAAATAAATCAAACATTGATGGGAATATGGTTCCACCTGGTGCTCTTATCAAATTTGTTCAAAAAGGACTCCAGTACATGGAAATGGAAGCTAATTTGAGCAATGTTAGATTTTTTCGTCAACTTTTTTTTTGGGGTGTTCTCTTGTGTTTTTATACATGGTGTTTAGTGTGTTTAGACTGAGTAATGTTCTTTTCACTTGCAGAGCGAAATGGACATGGAAGAGGATTTCTCATTCTTTCAACCGTTGGATCTAATTTCAAAGGATGTCAAGGAATTGCAGGAAATGCTCAAGGAAAGAAAGAGGAATAAGGAGAAGGAAAGAGAAAGAGAGAGATCCAAAGAAAACGATAAAGAGGTTGAACGTGAACTTGAAGGAGATCGGAACCGAGTTAAGGAGAAGGATAGACACGAGAAACAAAAGGAACGAGAAAGGGAAAGGGAAAAGATGGAACGAGAAAAGGAGAGAGAAAGAGAGAAGATAGAACGCGAGAAGGAACGGGAAAGAGAGAAGATGGAACGAGAAACATTCGAGAGGGAAAGAGAAATGGAAAGGGAGAGGGAGAAGATTCATGAGAAACAGCTTGGAGGTGGTGACAGGGATATGATTATTGACCAAATAGAAAAAGAAAATGCTGGGGATGAAGAGGATGGGCGTTCTACTGGTCAGTCTTCATAATTTGTCTTTTGTTACTGTTGAAACGTTGCTGAGATGAGTTCCAATGTGAATCTATGCGTTTTTGTTTGTATGAACAGCCCCAGAACCTATGGATATCGTGATAAGTTCTACATCTCAGACATGTCACATTCCTAGTTCTGATGTTAGAATTTTGGAAGGGCATACTTCCGAGGTATCTTATTATTAAATAGACGTGTTCTAGAATTTTGTTTTTCCATATTCAGTGATATGTATGTTACTGAGCCTAGTCACTCTTATGCTGAGTTTACGATTCTGTCTATTTGGTGATTTAGGTTTGTGCTTGTGCATGGAGTCCGTCTGCTTCCCTTCTTGCATCGGGGTAAGTAGTTTTATTGAGAAAGATGAATGCGCGTGAAAATATTTGTTTACTTATTCATTTTTATACATCTTTTGCAAAATATCAGGTCTGGTGATGCAACAGCGCGTATCTGGAGTATTCCAGAAGGCTCATTCAAATCTGGGCAGCATACTGGTCGTAGTATAAATGCTTTGATCCTGAAGCATGCAAAAGGAAAGTCAAACGAGAAGAGTAAGGATGTGACTACTCTTGACTGGAATGTGAGTGCTGCTGCATATACCTGGATATTCCTGTATACTGCTAATTGCTGGATGTCTTAAATTCCTCAAAAGCTAGATAATAATATAGGAAGCATTTCTGGATTCTGCTAATATGTTTTCTGATTTCTAAAATTTCCAGGGTGAAGGGACTTTACTTGCAACTGGTTCATGTGATGGCCAAGCAAGAATCTGGAATACAAATGGTATGTCCACATTGATTTTTCATGTTACTCACTAGCATCTCTGCTTCCTGGAAACTAATCTCGCAATTCATTTTTTTGTTATGTTTATGTCAGCTAGTTAAAAATATTCTCCTTTTTGTTATGTTTTAGAGAATCAGCTTCCAAATTACAAATTGCTCTTTGATAATTCCAGGTGACCTGATAAGTACTCTGAGCAAACACAAAGGACCTATTTTTTCCCTCAAATGGAACAAGAAGGGTGATTATCTTCTAACCGGAAGTGTTGATAGAACTGCTGTTGTTTGGGACGTAAAGGCAGAGGAGTGGAAACAACAATTTGAATTTCATTCAGGTAACCATTTTATTTGATGAAACATCAATTGAGTCAAATTTTCTCATGCATATGACATTGGATAAAATTGCAAATACAAGGCCCTACACTTGATGTTGATTGGCGCAACAATGTGTCTTTTGCAACAAGTTCCACGGATAGCATGATCTACTTATGTAAGATTGGAGAAACTCGGCCAGTCAAGATCTTTGCTGGGCATCAGGTTTTGTCTCTCATCCCCAAGTTTCTTCCATATTCTTATCTTTATGTTTAATTTTCAGTTTCTTAAGTTATACATCAATCGACAAATGTCTCAAACGAACCATACTCGCAGGGTGAGGTAAATTGTGTGAAATGGGATCCTACTGGTTCATTATTGGCCTCATGCTCAGATGACAGTACTGCTAAGGTTGAATCAACCTCTTAGATATTTACTAATTCCCACTAGCTTAAATCTAACATTTGTGTCAAGTGTTTCTCTGTCTCCTTATATCTCTGTATCTTATTTTTGTGTGCTTCAGATATGGAATATAAAACAACACACCTCTCTCCATGACCTGAGAGAGCATACTAAGGTAAACATGAATCCACAAAGTCTTTGAGATTTTCAATCATGTTTTAAGTTTGTGTTTTGTTAAAAGATAGTGTCTAAAGGACAATACTCTACTTCTTTAGGAAATTTACACAATCAGATGGAGCCCTACGGGACCAGGAACTAACAATCCTAACAAACAATTAACTCTTGCAAGGTTAGAAAAAGCTTCAAAAATATTCATTGATCTTTGGAAAACAGAGTTTGAAAGTAAGATATTTATTATTCATCATCTCTGTGTGTTGTCCAGTGCATCATTTGACTCATCAGTAAAGCTGTGGGATGCAGAACTTGGGAAGATGTTATGTAGTTTCAATGGACACAGGTAAACTTTGAACCTTAATATGATTTTGCTGTTAACCGTTTGGTTCTAAGTTAGTGGTTTGATCTGAAGGGAACCGGTTTACTCGCTGGCGTTTAGTCCAAACGGGGAATACATAGCAAGTGGGTCACTGGACAGATCGATACACGTTTGGTCACTAAAAGAAGGTAAAATTGTGAAGACATACACAGGAAATGGAGGCATTTTCGAAGTATGTTGGAATAAAGAAGGTAACAAAATCGCAGCTTGCTTCGCTGATAATTCAGTATGCGTTCTTGATTTCAGAATGTAGTAGTCCTCCTAACACTCTCAATGCAAGCCTCTTACCTTTTTTGGTTTGTTGCACATATTTATAACACTAAATGGCACGAAGGCAAACAACTGTAATCTGATATTATTTTGTTATTTGTAATCTTCACAAGTAACCAAACAAATTAGAAGAGATACTACTGAAATTGATTGAGCTCTCAAAGACAGCAACTCTACAACTAATAGAACATTAACAACAAACATATTTCAGATTTCGACCATAAACTTTCTCAAACTTTGCTTCGAAATTTTATTGTTGCTGTCCCAGCTAATAATATGCGAATTCGTTAACGAAACCTTGATCCGAGTTTTTCTGTTTGCCTTTTCTTCATACAAATTTGATGCCAGCATACATAAATTTATAACTTACGTGAAAAAGAAAATATTTAGAAGTTGTCACGACAAAGTGTTCTAAAGTTGGACAAAAGAAACATCACAATGGCTTAAATACTTAAAGAAAAAGATGAACATTACCATAATCACCAGAAAGTTTTCAGACAGATTTCCAGAGTTTCACTGACTTCTCATTCGGCTGGTTTCTGCTGCCCTAACTTGGGCGAAGTAAGCGTGCGCCTGTCATCAATATCAACAACCCAATATAAATTTAACTTATATGTTATCCTTTTTAAAGTCAGTTCTTTGTTTGTATTCTGTAAGCAGTCGTACCATGGCTTCTCTTGCAGTTAATCTGTCCTGATGATCATACCGGAGTAGCTTGTCCAGGAAATCAATTGCCTACACGGTTTAGGAAACAAACCGTTAAAAACCAGCCTAAAGAAAGGACTCAAGAAAAGGAGCAAACCTCGGGTGAGACTAAATGCTGATTGTCTACGTTGATGAATTTGGACCAAGGTTTCCTGCTATGCCTGTGTTTGTGTTCCATTTTAACCAAATAATTGCACAGCACTACTCTTAGATTGTAGCTCATTACATGGAAATTAGAAGCTCAGAATTTACAACATAATGTTCAAGATTCACATACCGCCCAACAAGTGCTTCGAGTTGTGGCTCAAGCTCTAACTGGTACTTATTTAGATACGCATTCAATTCATCGGTCCCAAGTACCTTTGTTTAAGAATGAAAGCCATGTTCATGAGGGCAATGGAAACATCAAATCTGTTAAAATTCTAATACTCAACCACAAGTTTTACCTTGGCGATTTTCACTAGTTGATCCTGATTGTCATGGCCGTAGAAGAAAGGCTCCTTACGGAAAATCTAATATGAGACATCACATTAAGAATACTTAGCTAATCCATCAGAAACCACAATAAAAAAATACTGCGAAACAATAAGAGTTTCCCAAATGTTACTTTATGCACTCACCATTCCAGCAAACATACAACCAAGACTCCACATATCCAATGAATAGTCATAGTCTTGTAAGTCCACAAGAAGTTCAGGTCCCTTAAAGTATCTGATACACATTAGTAGATAACATCAGAGCAAAGCTTTGCTTCAGCGAAAAGAAGAAAAAAGGAGAGGATATGATGTAAAATCACTACCTTGAGGCAACACGGACATTATACTCTTTTCCAGGGTGGTAAAACTCAGCGAGACCCCAATCTATCAGGCGAAGCTTACGGAGCTCATGGTCGATCATGACATTGTGAGGCTTGACGTCTCTGTGCATTATTCCTTGTGAATGGCAGAAGTCCAGTGCCTGCAGCAAGTGGACGAATGAAATGTGAGTATGAGCAAGTGGACGAATGAAATGTGAGTATGAGCAAATGGAATACTTATACTCCAACTATTACGAGAAGTTTACCTTCAACAGCTCATAGATATAGTAACGAATGTCGTAATCAGTCAATGTAGGATACAGAACTTTAAAGTCCGTGCTGTTAACATATTCAAATATCAAGCTTGGAGTTTTTGAATGTTGATCTCTAACTACATCAAGCAGCTTCACGATATTTGGCCCACCGCATAGGTTCTGAAGTATTTTAATCTCTCTTCTTATCTACGAGAAAAAGGATCATATAAATTCAAGAAACCACTGCTTCCAAACTAATCAAATCCAAAATCCAAAATCTTGCAAGAAAAATTCACCTTCTTTTTCTTAACAGGCTTGAGGATTTTGATTATGCACTTCTCCCTGCTGTTCACATTAACGCCCTCGAAAACTTCACTATATTTCCCACGCCCGACCTTCCTTACTACCTCATAATCATCTTGCTCCCTGAGGGGGCGAAGATTAAGAACAAGATCAAAACTTTAGCTAAAGCATCATTGCGTTATCAATAATGAAGAAATTTTCACCATCACATAAATCCAAATTTGTGAATTCGAGATAAAATAAGAGTTTGACATTAACCGTATCAATTTCATTAGATCAGCTTTATCTAGAAGCAACTCTAGAGCAAACTCAGAATAAAATGACTAAAATCCTAAAAATCGATTATCTTCCCTTATCATCTAAAAATCCAGCTGAATTCAATGGAATGGAGTATCCGTGACGGGTAAAGTGAATAAAAAAGAGCAGAGTTTTAGGGTTAAACAATCTTACCCCCACTGAACATTGAGCGACTCGTAATCCCAGTAATCCTTGGGTCGAATCACGTTGACATCAGTGTACACACGAGCTTTGGACATCGCCTGCTTCTGGTCAAAAACAGAGATCTCGACAAGGGAATCGGGATCGATCGTAGCACTAGCGGAGACGTCCGAGACAGTTTTTGCTATGGAGGAGCGGATAGGTGAGCGCAGGATAGGAGAGTGCGCCAACGGCGCACTTAAGTTCAAGACGGCGCACACTAACAAGAAACGACGAAGAGGAAATGCAAAGAGGAGGAAGAAGGAGAAGAAGACGAAGAATGGCGCATGTATCATTCACTACACTCTTCCGCAGCAGATCTGAGTTTCTTTTTCCGTTTGCGTAGTTTTTGCGCAACAAAATTTTCCAAAAAGGCCTGAGAAAGTAATATGGACTTTACGGGCCCAATATATAATTATGATTGGATTAGAAAGGCCCATTCGCGTACGCAGATATCAAAGGTATTACATTTGGAATTTTTCGAGATTTCTGATTTCTGATCCGGTGGTTCCGATTTGCAGGCTCGGTTATGTGAATTACGATTTGTAATGTTTAATCGAGGTTTGTATCGGAGGGTATATCGCTATAATAATTGTGATTTGGTGCTGTTTCTGGAGAAAATTTGCAATAATATGGAAGAAAAAGGTGGAAACTTTCGATGTGTCCCCACGATTCGTCTGACCGAAGATTCAGGGGCTACGACAAAACCATTTAACGGTTGATCAAAATCCTATCTCCATCAGTGGGTTCTCCGACAAATGCGACAGCTAATTGGTTGTAGTCGTAGATTGGCCCGAATATTACAGCTATGTTTGTTTTAGATGATGGACATTTTCAGAAACCATTAACGAGATAGAGATGCAATGAGTTAAATGTTTTCTTGATGATGACTATATTAATAACACCAGGCATTGGAGAGTTAATTGATCCATGTGATCTGATGAAGAGTCTCAACGAGACGTCAAAATAGATAGCATGGAGTCCATTACTGTTGATAACAGATTGCAAAATGTTATTAATCTTGAAGTCGTTGAAGTGGTTGATAAACACAATTCGTAGGAATTTGAATCCATTGTTGAGGACTTGCAGGAAGATTTTGTGACCTGGGAGTTTTTCTATAAGACCTCAGGCAAAACAATGGAGGAAGGAAGGAAGTGAGTGGATTTAGCCATGGAAACAACTAGAGGTAAAACTCACATTCATGTAGCATTTTCTGGTTTGTTACCTTGGACTATTTGAAAATTTTGAATTTTTCGTTGTGGACAGTCTTATATTATTCAGAGACATCATTAATTGGAAGATTGAGTTAAGTCTCAATCAAAATGTAGGGACATGTAGTGACTTCAATTATCAAGAAAAAGGAAAATGGAAGATGACAAGACTCTTGTAGGGACAAAGATCCATCATAGAATCCTTCCCTCTCTTCTATTTACCATAAACCCACATATAGCAAACATTTATATTACATTTATAAGAGATATATACATATGTGGAGTGAAACCAATCAATACTTCTATTGATTTGAATTATTATTTGTTTTGGTTCAAAGATGTGTCTGATCCATTTGGACCCTTTTAAAATCTTTAAACCAAACCATTACCACACACATACAGTCCTTAGAGAGCCTCTCTATCTTGTATTCTCATTCAAAACTACATAACTACCCTTCGTTATTCTACCTATCTCCTGTTCATTTCTCTTGGTGGTCGAAATTATTAGAGGAAAAAAGAAGAAACTTTTTTCGGTTGATCTTGCTGCTATTACGTTACGGCACATCTTCTTCATGGGAAGGACTTGAAATAGTGTTCCATGGTGGATTTCTTCAGTGAGATGAAACTGCGAGCTAAATTTTGGTAATATGTCAGCAAAGAAGAAAGATCTTCTGTCCTCAGCTATGAAGAGAACCAGTGAATGGTTCTGCATTCTCTTCTTAGATTGTTTTTTTAATCTCTCAATCTATTTCTTTTCCAGTTTCGAAGGAAAGAAAACATCCTTTTTGTGATAAAACTCAGAAAGTTAATCGTTTTATATTGTTTCAGGATTTCTTCTCAAGAAGTTTCTAGTGATGTCACCGTTCATGTAGGAGAAGCTTCGTTTTCACTGCACAAGGTAAATTCAAACTAAAGATTTTCAAAAGACTTGATCACATTCTTGTCGTTTAATTTTGTTCTATCTTAATCTTGCAGTTTCCACTCTTGTCAAAATGTGGATTTATCAAGAAACTTGTGTCGGAATTAAAAAACGGTTCAGATGCTACAGTTATAAAAATCGCAGATATCCCTGGAGGCTCTGAAGCATTCGAGCTAGCGGCTAAGTTTTGTTACGGAATTAACTTCGATATGAGCACAGAGAACATCGCGATGCTGCGATGTGCAGCAGAGTATCTAGAGATGACAGAGGAACATTCTGTGGAAAACCTTGTTGTAAGAACCGAAACTTACTTGAACGAAGTAGCTCTCAAGAGCTTATCGAGTTCGATCACAGTGTTGCACAAATCCGAGGAATTGTTGCCTATTGCTGAAAGAGTGAAACTTGTGAGCCGTTGCATCGATGTAATTGCTTATATGACTTGCCAGGAGAGCCAATTTTGCAGTCCTTCTTCAAGTAATAACGGTAACAACGAGGTTGTGATTCAGCAGCAGAGTAAACAGCCTGTGGTTGATTGGTGGGCTGAAGACTTAACCATTCTTAGGATCGATTCGTTTCAGCGTGTTCTGATCGCGATGATGGCTAGAGGGTTTAAGCAATATGGGCTTGGTCCAGTGCTTATGCTCTATGCTCAGAAATCTCTTCGAGGGTTGGTGAGTTTTTGTTCCTGCAAATACACATACCATTCAGAAATTTTTAATCTTTTGGAGAGTTCCAATTCGGTTCTTCTTTTGTTGAATTATAGATTAACTAATAGTAAGGAAAGATCCATAATTATTTGGTTCTTTCTATGAAAATGCAGGAGATTTTCGGGAAAGGAATGAAGAAGATTGAACCAAAACAAGAACACGAGAAGAGAGTGATTCTTGAAACAATAGTAAGCCTTCTTCCTCGAGAGAACAACGCAATGTCTGTTAGTTTTCTCTCGATGCTTCTACGTGCAGCGATATACCTTGAAACAACGGTTGCTTGTAGACTTGATTTGGAAAAGAGAATGGGATTACAATTAGGACAAGCAGTGCTTGACGATCTCTTGATTCCTTCTTATTCATTCACTGGGGATCAGTCATTGTTTGATACGGACACGGTTCAGCGCATTCTCATGAATTATCTTGAATCTGAAGTGGAAGGAGTCAGGCTAAGCAACAATGGTGTTGACCTTGCTGCTGATATGGAACGTGTTGGTAAACTGATGGAGAACTATTTGGCTGAAATTGCTTCTGATAGAAATGTGAGCTTGCAGAAATTCATCTGTTTAGCTGAACTTATGCCTCAACAGTCTAGAGTTACTGAAGATGGGATGTATCGAGCCGTCGACATCTACCTTAAGGTAATATTATTTAGTAAAGATTTACATTCATTTGCACTATACCTTATACAGATTCACCATTTATAGAATGTGACTATAGAATTATTTAACAACTATGTTTGCAGGCGCATCCAAATATGAGTGATGTAGAGAGGAAGAAAGTATGCAGCTTAATGGATTGCCAGAAACTATCTCGAGAAGCCTGCGCTCACGCAGCTCAAAACGATCGTCTTCCCGTTCAAACCATCGTTCAAGTCCTTTACTACGAGCAACAACGTCTACGAGGAGAAGTCACTAACGATTCAGATTCTCCAGCCCCACCACCAGCTACTGTTCTTCCTCCCAAACTCAGCTCCTACAACGACGAACTCTCCAAGCTTAAACGTGAAAACCAGGACTTGAAGCTCGAGCTTCTCAAAATGAAAATGAAGCTTAAGGAGTTTGAGAAGGATAAGGAGGATAAATCAACAACAAGTATGAACACCAACCCAAATTCTCCAATCTCCACTGCTTCCATGGATAAGCCTCCATTGCCTAGAAAGTCATTCATAAACTCTGTTTCAAGAAAACTCGGAAAGCTTAACCCTTTTGGCATCACACCGTACAACGCTAGAGGGAGAACCAAACCACCTAAAGATCGAAGACACTCTATTTCTTGAAAACAACCATATACACACTTATAAGTATTTTTAATTCTTGTACCGACTTCTAAGTTCTGTGATTCAAGAACTTTTTTTTCTCTACTTATCAACATTTGATTTTTTTGTTTGTGTGTTTAGTGATGTTTATTTGTAAATTAAGCTGGTAACATGTTTTCGATAAATATTTTAAAATAATACAAAAGCAAGTTTTTCTTCCAAAAATATTGTAGTTTTAAAGAATATTTATATCGAAAATATATAAAGAACTGCTACTCCAAACCTCAAATTTGAAGTGTGTGCATGTACAGAGCTGGTTTTGGAACCAAACGGGACAAGTCCGTTCTTGCGGCCCTTCATATTTTTTTAAAAGAATTAGTCTTCATTCTGAAAATATTATGATATTATAATGTAAAACGGTCCTTTTTTTTGCTTGCGGCTTTCTTAAATTCAGGGTCGGCTTACAGAAAATATCATCATTGTATATGTAAAAAAAAAACATAAATTTGAAGCTTTTTGAAAACATTGAGATTTAGTAATTAATAGTTGCAGAAAAACAAAAACAAAAATCATAAAATTATTCTATCTTTTAGGGTTTTGCTGTAAGAAAAAGAAAAAGAACAAAATCGGCAGAACTTTATTACTTATGATGAGGATGGATCATTTAGGTTCAGAGAACTTGGATTCTAAAAACTGATAATGACCAGACAAGATCGTAGGGTCATGTATCAAAAACAACTAATAAATTTTCAATTTTCAATAATGTTTAGAAACTAGAAAATAAAGAATTCAGATTAGAACAGAGTAAAGTAGGTGATGCTCTTGAATCCTTAAGGGAACATGCCAGCCGAATAGTTTATGGTCTTGTCCCATAACTAATTCATCATTGGTCCCTTTCTAACTTCTCTAATAATAATTCACTTTCATTTTTTTTTCTCCTTTTGACGTGTTTCTAAAGTTAAAGATATAACCGTATACTAGATTTTGACCCACAGGAAAAAAATATTTATAGATAATAATTAATTATTTATTTTGTTAATTTAAATAGATATATTTATATATATAATTTATCTTATATTTAAAATAATTTTTAAAAAATTTTAATATTGGTTACGAAAATGAAATAGATAATAAAATCGGAATATACAAATACATTTAAATTGTATCTATTTTGAATAAAATTATACATATGATAAATATTCAATTAAACTAAACTTTTGTTTTATATTTTGTTTGACTAATTTTTCAAAATTTATATTTTGTTTTATATTATATTTACATTTTATGACAGAATATATTGTATGTCGAAATATTAGGGATTTACATATAATATACTGTATAATGACAATTTTCGTAAATATTTTAGTAAATTATGTAATATTTATCTTAAAATGTTCTAATAATGTGACAAATCAGTGTGACACATTTGTAAATCACAAATCAACATAAAATTAGTTTGTTAAAATGATTCTCAATTAATATATTATAGATATATAATATAAATTTCATCAAGCTCGAAAATAAAGTAGATTACACTTTTTATTCACAAGAAACCTAAAAAGAACTAGTAAAGAAGAAAATTATTGATCAGAATTTAAGGAAGAAAAAAACAGTCACCTGATTAAAGAAAATGATAAAACATTACTATCAGGAAGAAAATCAAAAAAGATAAAGATAGTGCTAATTGCTAAATTGAAAAAAAAAAGAGGAAATGCAAATCTAATTCAGAATATAGTTAATATGAATATTATTAAATATCAAATAACATTCAAAGTCAATGCTTGAAGCCATGGCTGCTTCTCCTTCTCATGTTTCATCAATCTCTCTTGTCTCATTTGTTCTTCAAGATTGTTGTTATTATTATTGCTTGATCCCGTCGAAGACGAAGAGTAACTCCTGTGGTCGGAATTTAAATTTCCATCCATCATCTCCGGTGAAGAACTCTTCTTCTTCTTCTTCTGCTTGTTCACCCTCATCAAATCAGCACCACCGTAGCACGACGGACCAAGCGTTAGCTCAATCTCACTCTCATCCATAATCTCGATATTATTACCACCAGACTCTCCTCCTCCAGGAAAATTCTCCGGCCGGTCAATCTCATGGTTAGCTCTTCTGATGAACGTTCCTAGTCCCGAATTTACACTATTGCCCTTGTTAGTCATCTTGTTGATCTTCGAGTTCTTCATTAATATCTTCTGGACTTGATATAACCTATGAAGTTCATATACCTGGAAATGCATAAAAAAGTTCATATATTCCCTAATTTTTAACATGTAAAATGGATCAGAACATACAAATTATTAATTACCTGTTGCTTGAAAGTTTCTTCGTGTTTAAGCATAGCCATTTTCATGTACTGCTTATCGTACGGACTAAGAAGATTCTCCATGTTCCAAGAATTCGGGATTTTATTTCATCAAGATCTTCGATATATATGACGAACTATGAACTTCGCTTTGTAATAGCCTGTGGAAATTGAAGATTGTTAAGGACAAAAAAAAGAAATTGACTTTTGACTGTAGGTACTGGGTTTAGATTCTGCAGATTTTAGCCACTTTGATGATGCTATAAAATCAAATCTTGAACACACATGCATGCACAAAAATATCTTCATATATCTATACATACAGAATTGCAAAGATATTTTATCGTACTTTGAAAACAAAATTGGTGGTTCATGTTGTTTCCCTTACACGCATGTCAATCTTGTCTTTTCATTAATAAGATTCTTTTACATTCTTATGGACTTTTTCTGGTTCTCTAACAGTAAGAAATGACACGGAAATTAAATCAAATTTAGGAAGAGATAATTATGACTAACCTGAAACAATTAGGTTTTGATGATATGATTGAAGAAGAAGAAGATGAAGTTGAGAAACAATGAAGTTGAGAAACAGATGATTATTAAGAGATATGGATTGTTGCGTCACATTCTTCGTAGTTATATATAGTGAAGATAAATTATTTTAATATAAGTTCACTAATTTAAGGGATGACTCAAAAGAAGGTTTATGTAATATTATTTGTTTAAAATATTAATTAGTCTCTGTCACATATCACAAAAATCAAAGTGATTGTTGCAAACTCATGCCCAAACAAACAACAGTGTCTTTAACCAATAGCCTTCAAAGGTTCTTCTAATAAATATGCCATTTGCCATCTCCACAGACAAATCCAGCAAAGCTTTACTTACAATCTATAATATATATATGTCTAGAAAATCGTATACATGGATACATGCTTGACAGACGAGACAATACTATAGATTCAATTTCGAATCCATCATATACATGATTAACTTTATCCATAGAAAAATATTAATCATGGTAGGTTTTTCTTTCAAGGCTTGGGATCATGATTTTTGTTAGTTTTATCATGGTTGTCTCAAACTATATATTTATATATATATCGTATTTTATTGGATTAAATGTCTAAAATAGTACTTTTCTAAGTTTTTATTCCAAAAATAGTATCATTAGTTTAAATTTCCAATAATAGCACAAATTTAAGATTAAAATGCATTAAAACTATATTTTAATAGAAAAAATTTAAACCCTAAATTAGACATAATGAACTCAAATACAATACTTTAAGTTTATGTATAATTTATTTAGAATAAATAAGTATTTTCACATAAGTATTTGTGCTATTTTTGGGAATTTAATTTTATGATGGTAGATTTGGAAGAAAAACTTTAAAAGGTGTTATTTTAGGATATTACTCTATTTTATTTAATTATCAAAAATACCCAAATTCATTTGAATTTGTAAAGGCTTTTTTCAAAAAAATCTTCACATCCTATGATATTTCAACTCATATGAAACTATACGTTGTCAAATAAATGTGAATTTAGTGGTTGTTGGAGACTTTATAGTTTATATCTAATAAATCTTATAAAAGTATAATTCGATAATAATTAAGATTAAGAAATAACAGGGGAACATCTAATATCATGCTTAGCTTGAATCACATGGAACCCAGACTAACAAATCAACTTGTCTTAAAATAGTTAATAGTTATGTATTATAAAAAGAATTGTGATGAGTAAAAACCGTAGATATGCTTAAATAATTAGAAGAGACTTTTTTGGAGAATAATTTGGTATTATGAAGAGAGCGAATCAGAATCTAAGAATAGGTGGCATAACGTGGGTCCCATATGTATGAGAGAAAGTGATCTTAGCCGTTCGATTTTGTTGATAATGTCCTTTCGAACTGTTCAAAGGGCTTTAAACTGACCCAACAAGATCTGATCTCCACCGTATCTACAAAACACAACACACGGATTTCATAATAATTATTTCACTGATTAAATGTTTTTGGACAAACTTTTTATTTTTCGAAACTGGAAATTTATTAACCCGTTGAGTTTGCATGTTATGGCAAATAGTGAACAAGACATGGCTTTGGAGTTTGCCGAGTCGTTTTGGTTTGGTTGACCATTAACTCCATAAGTTAGGTTCATCGTTATCTACATATGTTAAATCATCTGTCTTAACACAGAACATGTGACAACTAGTTTGTAATTTTATTTACTAATTATTATAACCAAAAACAAATGTTCAAGCTTAAAGTCATGCAACTGGAGAGAGAGAGAGAGAGAGAGAGAGAGAGAGAGATAGAGAGAGAGAGAGAGAGAGAGAGAGAGAGAGAGAGAGAGAGAGAGAGAGAGAGAGAGAGAGAGAGAGAGAGAGAGAGAGAGAGAGAGAGAGAGAGAGAGAGAGAGAGAGAGAGAGAGAGAGAGAGAGAGAGAGAGAGAGAGAGAGAGAGAGAGAGAGAGAGAGAGAGAGAGAGAGAGAGAGAGAGAGAGAGGTAGAGAGAGAGATAGGTAGAGAGAGAGATAGAGAGAGAGAGAGAGAGAGAGAGAGAGAGAGAGAGAGAGAGAGAGAGAGAGAGAGAGAGAGAGAGAGAGAGACGCACGCGTTGCCGGCGAGAAGAGAGACAATGACATGGAGCCGTGGGTCCGATCGACCGCCCGCGTTTGTGGAGTGCTAATTCCTTCATCGGAAATTGTTGCTACAGTTATTTAAATACAATATACAAATATGGATTAGTTGATCTTTCTGCATGAATATAAAAAGAATTAAAAATCTCAACAAGATAACTATAAGAAAACCACTGCAGGAGTATACTCTCTTTATCAAAAAATTAATGTATTGTTTTCTCACGCTAAAAGCTTCATAGTGGCTATAAAAACAATAGTAACTCACGAATTCAAATGCTCTCTGATTAATAAAAATCTATAATTTATAATAGAATAATACTTTAAAATAGCATTTTTTCAATTTTTTCTAAATTTAACACAATAAAACTAAAATTTCAAAATAACACAATATTTTATATAATTTTTTTAAAAATTAATTACAAATAAAACTAAAATATTATATTTGGATTCATTTTTTCATTTATGTCTTATTTTTCCTTATTAAAAATATGTTTTAAGTATTTTAATACTAAAATTTGTGATATTGTATTGGAAAAATAAACTAGTAATGTTAAATTTGGAATAAAAACTTAAAACAGTGTTATTTTTGTCAATTGCTCAATTTAATAACAATAATTAATAAACAACTAATTAGAAAACTTTAAAAAGTTATAAAATAATTTATTTAAGAATTGAGAGAGTATTATTTAGTGTAAATACAAATGAAATTTAGAGTTGCAAAGAAGAGAATTGAATATAACCAAAATTAAATTGAAATAGTGGTGCTTATAGAAAAATCTGATATGTACATAAAAATTGCATAAACTAAAAATCATAAATGATACTAATTCAACGTTTATGTGAAACTAATTCAAATTTTCATATTTATCACAAATTTTGAGATTAAATCAATTATCATAAAGCACATGTTACGAAAAAGATACACGTGTGTATAAACTACAAATGGCTAATATACTTAAAATCGTTACCTCTTAATTTCTATTTTGTTATTTTCCTGCATTACAGTAACAAAAAAATATTCTTAACTTTGAACAAAATCTGCTCATATGGAAACATAGACTGTTCTTGGATATAGGGATTTGAAAAAAAAATCAACTGCAGTTAGTAAAAGCTTAATATGTTTTTCGAATTGTTTTAAAATATAAGTTGTTTATTAAGGAAATGGAAATTTTGTCTTGAGACATGTTGAGAAATCAAAGATCACGCCGTCGGCCTCCTGAAATACTGAACCCCTCGGGCTTCACAGTTCATAATCACGAGTTTGATTATTCAAACATGATTCTTCAGTTACGTGTCGCTAAGTGCAATTATGACGACCAATGGATGACATCTCGATTTTACAAATCCTTTCTTAATTTTACTCAAATATAAAAGTTTCCACTTCGAGCTTTTCAAATAACGACAAAGTACTGCTATATATTTCATTTTTATAATCATTTCGGGTTTTTTTATGACTGGACATTCGTATATTCGGTTTGGTTTTGATCGATTATTTTTTATTTTGGTTTTTTTGGTTGATAAGATCAAAGATCCATTTGGTTATTTTTATATTTCGGTTGAGTTTCGGTTTGGTTATACCTCGGTTTCGGTTAGTTCAGTTATTAAATTTAAAAACCGAAATAACCAAAAATAACTGAAATTAACCGAAAATAACTAAAAAATAATCGAAAATAAACGAAAATAACCAAAAAATAACCAAAAATAACCAAAAAATAACCAAAAATAACCAAAAATACCCGAAAATATCCGAAATATTTGAAATATCCGAAAATATTTTAGATAACCAAAAATAACCGAAAATAATTTGGTTTTTTATATTATTTTAGTTTTTGGTTCGGTTTCGGTTAGTAATCAATAACAATGGTTTTTCAAAATAATATCCGTTCGGTTATTTTTTTATAACCAAATACCAAACGAAATTTATTTTTTTTTTCGGATTTGGTTCGGTTTATTTGGTTCAAATTATTTGCCCAAGCGTAGTTTTTCTTATACTCTTTTACTCGACAATTTTTTTTGGTTACCGAACTACTAATTAATTTGATAAGAACCAAACCGTAAACTCTCAACAACCAATTGCACACCGTTACTTAGATCAGCAGGTCATTATCTCATATCAATCATAATCAGAATCTCCTATCATGAATTTCATAACCCCTAATGAACGCAACTATTCCTATTGAATTATATACCTAAGCTTCTTTATTTCATCTAACAAAATATGACACCTCAACAATTTCACTTGTTCCTATATATGCCATGAAATTTCAGTTTATAAGTCTTTTTTGTCAACAATTTCCGTTTATATTATCCCAAACTTAGCAAAACTTAGCAATTTATGTATATGAGCGTTGTTCGTTTGTCTGCTGCAGCGTCTGCGGCAACGACCTGCGGTCAGACTCTGCGGTTAGACGCAGCAATATTGTTGTTCGTTTGATCGCCGCAGGTTGTATCGCAATTGTTTGATCGCAAACGCTATAATTTCGCAGCGATCAAAAATTTTGATCGCAGCTTTCTGCGGTCGACGGCAGCGTTTGACCGCAGGAACCTGCGGCTGTCAAACGAACAACGTTTGACCGCATGATGCAGCCGCAGGTTCCTGCGGCTACGAAACGAACATGCCTATGAATAAAAATCGTTTTATCCGCAAATATAATTGCAATGATTTTTGGTTGCCGAGTTGTATAAATTCTAAAAAAGTTGTTGCCATTTTTGTCTGCACAAAGGTCACATTTTCAGTATCTTATCCCTTCTTAAATTTCTAAGTGTCAAAAGTTCTCTGTGTTGCTAAGGTTTTAGATTAGATGAGAGTGAGATGGGACCCACATAAAATAATAGTATTCCCTTTATCTATATTTAAACTTTGTACCTAATTAATATATGTATAATTTAATTATTGTACACACTTTTAATAATTATTGTTTTTTTTGTGAAGTTTATAATTAGTTATTAAAATTATAAAATATATCTTTGTAGAAAAATAAATATATCTAAAACATCAATAATATATTAGGAATACAGATATTAATATTTCTACCTTTTGGATGTTCATGGACCTAAATACATGCGACAAGGAAAAGCCCATACAAAAGGAAACTAGAAGAAATAAATATAATAAAACATTCTATAAATTAATATATAAAATAATAAGTTAGGCTTGGATAAGAACTCTCTACCGCTCTCAAAGAAGCGTTTATATTTAAAACTTGTAAACCTATCCACCTAAACTAAAAAACAAGTTTTAAAATTACAATATATCATCAACTTTATCCATATCATTTTAAATCAAAAATATTTACTAATAATTTATATAAAATTAAATCTTTAAATTGTAAAAACTTCACAAAAATTTGATGATTAAACTTACACAAATTAAAATTTATAATCATTAACTCACCTATTATTAACCACTATCACTTTAATTTTTATTATCTTCCCTACTACTATCTCATTTTTTATTGTCCACTACTATCCTAACATTATAAAACATCATACATTTCATCACAAACTTTACACACATTCTTTACAAATTAATCCTTACATCAAAAAAATTTTCTCAACATCATATTTTCGTTTTTTTCAACAATTGTGATGGAAATTTTTGTAATAAATAAATATTGGTGCGATTTATTCATTTTTAGTAAGTCTGAAATTTTAATAAATACAACACGTTTATGGGTTTGGAAATACTTCTGCTCGACAAAGAGATATGTTTTAAAAATTATGTTTGAAATTTTTTTTAAAAAGATAAAAATAATAGAATTTTTATATGTCATTTTGTTTTAAAAATCTTGCGGTTCTCGCAGAAAATCAATTTCTAGGGTTTAAAGATTAAAGAGTTAAATCCAAATCGACCGGTTTAGACAAAGTAATTTTAAAATTAAAAGTTAGGACCAAAATTTTAACTATATTGCGGTTTATTCGGTCGTATCGGATAAGAATTGAGGAAACATTAAAACTCAATAATTTTCATTTTTTAATACTGAAATGTAAAAAAAAATTAGAACATATTGTTGGAGCTGTTCTCCAACGGAATTAAGAGATTTGAAAGAGTATTGATGGGTTTTTTCTGTACAGAGACCATAATGTTTAATCAATTCATGATAAAGAATTATCAAATTTGATGTAATGAATAAAATAAATAATGATGAGTAAAATATAAAGTTTTGAGAATAAAAGAAATATTTTAAAACTAAATTATTAAAAATATATATATAATACCGCGTGTGACCTAGTTATTACAAAAAGGAACAAAGAAAACACACATCAGCTTTTTGTTTTGTATTACACGTGTCAATCAAGCGACGACGCACAGTCGGGTAGACAATAAAAGTTTATTAGGCCTAATATAAAACGCTTAATAGCTCATTTTAGGCCCATACTATACTGGACTACTACAAAATGAATTAATGTAAAACAGATGAATGAAGAACCATGTTATTACTGTTACCCAACCAAAATAGGATTGGTAAAATGAGGTGCCATTATTATATTTTTATATTGCATAAAGGTAAAATTGAATGTGGAGTTATTTTAATGAAATTATTCATTGTGTTGTGAATAACTCTCATACTCATATGCATACACATTTCGTTTATTTTATGAGTTGACAAAAAAAAAGGAAGTTATAAACAGTTAGATGTCATGTACTGTGTAATGTAAGATTAGTCAAAATTTGTCAATTAGTTGGATATATAAGTTCCCGCGATACGGGAAACAGTCACGTGACTTTCACGTGGTGGAACAATGTTCTGTCCTTAATCTCGATTGCTCTCAAATCTCCGTTCGTCCCAAGTGCCCAGATTCTTTACGCCTCTCTTCGTTGTATTTACAAAACTACCCTGTCAGATATACACAAACGCATCTAGAAGAACAAAAATTTTCTAAAATAATAAGTTTCTATTTTAACGATTCAAGTTAAGTTTTTAAAATAATATAAAGTGTTATTTTAAAATACATATTTATTTTAAATAAATTATAAATAAATTTAAGGGTAATTGACTAAACTAACACTATTTCAAATTTTTGTTCCAAATATAGCACTAATCATTTAAATTTCCAAAAATAGCACAAATTTAATATTAAAATAATTAAAAACTTATTCCTAATGAAAAAATTTAAATCTTAAATTAGAAAAAGTGAACCCAAACATTATGTTTTAATTTTATATATAGTTTTCTTAAGGTAAATAATTATTTTTACATAATAATTTGTGCTATTTTGGGAATTTTAGTTTTAATGTGCTAAATTTGGAAGATAAATTTAAAATGGTGCTATTTTAGGGTATTACTCTAAATTTAAAACATTATGTTTGCCATTTAATAAAGCTAATATTTTACTGAGTAATAAAACTATAAGAAAATATAAGAGAATATAATTAACATTTAATATGATTAATAACAACAATGAAATAAGTGCCAAAATCAATATTGTTGAATCCTTATGTTTGTTCGTTTGATCGTCACAGTTTCATGCGGTAAAACGTTGCGGTTGACCGCAGAAAACTGCGATAAAAATTTTTAACCGCTGCGAAATTGTATCATTTGCGATATAACTTACAGCGACAACCAGCGGCGATCAAACAAACAACAATATTACAGCGTCTAACCACAGCGTCTGACCATATCGTTTTACCGCACGTCATTGCCGCAAACGTTGCGGCAGACAAACGAACAGTGTTGTTATCTAATTTTTTCATCTAACCCTTAAAGGATGCACCCTAAACTTTAAAAACTAAACCCTAAACATAAAATAGTAAAGTCAAATCAAAATATATAAATTAAAAATCTTAAATATCATTTTTACTATTTGTGGATTTTAAAAAATTAATGAAATTTTGGAAGAATAAAACTATCAATAGTTTTTTATATATTTTTGTGGTACTTTAAGATCATTCTCTATACAAATTTCTGCAAATATTAAATATGTTTAAATTAATTAACAAAAATTTAGTAAACTAAAATATAAAAATATAAAACAATAAGATATGAAGTATTAGCTGGTTTAAATCAATCCGACATGTGTGGAAGGAATCAATAAATAAACGAGATTACAAATATCATAATTAATATCCGTTGATTAGTAATATCCGTAGTGGATGACGTAATAGTGTAAGTAAATACAAAGTGCGTTGATTAGGAGATGGAAAAAGTTTAATGTACGACCAATAAACTCATTGAAGGGGCATATGTCTCTTGGACTCTCCCACGACGAAGGATAAGGATCGTTTATATTTAAACCCCTAATTGATTTTCAGTGCCAAAACACAAAACACAACTCTGGTAATTAAAATGGCTTTTGTCTTCAAAACTTTCTTACGTTGATCACTCATAAAAGTTATGCAAAGACACAGAAAAGTTAAATCAAATCATTGACTTAGATCTTTCTTTTTCAAAACCTATAAGTTTATTCATTATGATAAGTTGATAAACATTTTGATAACAAAATCATTTTCCCATTATTATTGATGGAAATCGAATGGATAAAAAGCTAAATATTATTAAGTCAGCAAGTGGGCTCAGACACATGAAAATGACTTATTAGGACGAAACGTTGTCCAATTACAACTACGGCTTTTTGCATCCACCACGAGTCATTCTATTCATTTCTTAACATTATTGATTCGATCTCAGTTTTAATTTAACGCTATTTTTCGCAGTTTGTTTGAGAAACCTGCTGTTTGACTTTCTGAAACGAGGCGTTTACAGATTGTTACACAAACGCCAAAATTAGTCATGTCGTTAGCATACCTTCTCAAATCCTTTTGTAAGGGATATTGTCTTCATTAAAAATATATATATATTAGGTGGAACTAATTAGTGATTACTTAGGAAATGGAGTAGATCCAAATGATGGAGGATGACGTGGGACCATCCATCACGTTCCCAAGATTGGTGGAGATAAATCCTCATTTCAGGGAAGATAGAGATACTTTATCAATGACATCGATTTCTCATTTTCATAAAATGCCAAATTGAATAAAAATTGAGAAAAATAAAAGAAATAAACAATAATGAACAATTCCTTAAAATCAGAAATTAAAAATGCTTTCTTACATGTTTTGAACTGAAAATATTAATATCTCAAGAAGTCAGAAAATATTAATATTCAAAAAAGTCAGATAAAAGAAAGAAAAAGCTGACGTGGACAATTACCTTTTGCTTCTCATTGGATGGTTACCAAAAGAAATTGTGGGTCCCATGCATAAATAATATTATTCGTGAGATATAAAAAGTTAACGCCAAATATCCCTAATATATTATTTAATTTTTTTTAACATATTAATTTCATCATTACGTGATAATAACAAAAATACTATGCTGACACATCAATACCACAACGAGTTTTTAGGTTAAATATATAAAAATGTTTAAATTACTAAAATAATTACAATAAATACTATTGATATTAATTTGGTTGGAGAATCAATATATTTTATTCAATTAACCAAAAAATAGTATTACATTTACAAAAACAATAATTTTTATTTCTTTAAACTTTTAATACGTTAATTTATAAATAATTTTAAATAAATATAAATAGATTTAACTTATTATCTAATCCCTAATATATTATTCGAGAAACAATTTAGGAAAATAACTTTAATCTCATGTGTTATTAACGGTTTCATCATTACATTAAATTTCAAATAAATATATAAATAGACTTAACTTATTCAAATAATTACAATATATGTCATTGATATTAATTTGATTAGATTATTAATATATTTTATTAAACTAACAAAAAAATACTATTAAATTTATAAAAAAAATAATGAATTTTCTTTTCTTAGTTTATATATACAAAAATAATGTTAAAATTAATTTTAAAATAAAAATAAAAATTATATAAATATTTAATTTATATTTACTAATAAAATATAATTTACGAATATTTTTTCTCACACATGACGTGTGTATAAATCTAGTATATATATATAACTTATTAAGTCATACAAATCCTCCTGGGCACTAGTTCTTGAAACATAGGTGTTGGCCAATGGGGTTTAACTCCAAACACAAAAATGTGATTGGATAGTACTGTGATTATATAATATCTAAAGATAATATGTTATACGTATATCATTATCACCTTGTGACAACTAGTCAAACAGCCTCATCCGATTAAATTGGATAGCAGAGTCCATCCAAATCACCGAATTAATTATTTTTAAAAAAACAGAAGCCTTTTCCAAGCTTGAAGATTAATAATAATAATACGAAATATGCATAAAAGAAGAGTGAGTTTTAGAGGTTAGTCCATGGGTGAAGAATGTGGCTCTTTGCATCGTCTAAAAGCCGTCTCTAAAACAAAAGACTATGTAATCATGTGTGTCTCCTCTCCAACCATTTGGTCCAACCACATGCTTAGATATTGTTTATTATTATTATTATTTCATATCTTTATTTTATGTACGGTTTCAACTTTACTAATCGTTTCGATCTTTTTCTCTCTTTTTAGTTTTCTTTGTTTAATGTGGTAGGATCCCCATTATCCTGGCCAGGGGGAAAAATTGAGAATTTTATTGGTTATAGTGTAACAACCCATATCCGTGTTCAAAAAATCGGTCTAGATGCCGCCTAAGCGTTCGGTTAGGCGTCTATATGCACATAACCAAAATGATTTTACTAAAATCGATCAAAATAACCGTTATTCCGATTTAAATGGTCCAAATCGGCCCAAATCGGCCCAAATCGTTCAACTCGCTCAATTTCGTTTTTGGTTATTTTGTTTTTGGTTTTTTAAATATTATGCCGTTTATGTAACAAAAAATGCAAAAATGGTGTAGGGTTAATTTATATTCACCAATCACTACCACTTTGTTCTTTTCGTGAACTTTCTTTAAACCTTTTTCGTCGCAATCTAAAATTCTTTATGTAAACCAACTTGTTTCTTCCTGCAATTTTAGAAGTCATGACTAGTCCAACCAAATAATGCATAGTCCAACCAAATAAAAATGGTATTTGCATGGATATACAAGTCGGTCAGTCACTGATTTACTACAAAAAAATGAAAATATTGGACGTGAAAACTCCATTATTGTTTCAAATTGAATGCGTATGTTATTTATCAATATAAATCCAAAGAGTCAAAGGTAATATAAGAAATAAGAAACATTGTTATTATTGGTTTTTTGACATTGTTATTAGAATGAAGAAAAAGCTATAGAGATATAAAGTAAAACCGTCGAAATTTCAACTTTAGCTCAATAAAATTTTACATTGGTTAATAATTCTAAACCGGCCGCAATATCCCGAATATTTATCCACGAAAAACGGAGAATAAAATGTATAGAATTACACTTTTAACCCTAACTAAATCAGAAAAAACCGACGCCGTTGGATTAAACAAAAAGGTTAAGCAGCTTGCCGGTATTCTCCTCCTCCGTTACAGTATTGTCCCAATACGACGTCGTCGTCGTCGTCACAGATTCCTCTGAGTTCATCGACGGTGTTACTGATGATCGTCGTGTGGATGACGGCGTTTTCTTAAGGGGAAAAGTAGGTATTGGAGAAAGATTTAGCTCAGAAGATGGTTGTTGTTCTGATGATAATCTTTTCCGTTTCTTCGGAGAGGAATCCAGCGTAGATCTGGATCTAGAACTTGAAAATCGGGAATGATGGTAGATGTTACGATCAGTTGAGTTCATCTGCTGGAGATTCAACATTTCCGTGCACATCTCGGATGCGTCTGCAGATGTAGGCGATGGAAACCCAGCAAATCCGCCGCCGTGAATGAGAAGCTCCGGGATCGGTCTCAAAGAACCGCCGCGAAGCACCGTCTCAACCGCTGCTTGGCAGATATTCCAATTTCCAGTCCACAACATCCCGATTGCTCCGTTTACCGGATTCACAGTTCTTCCACAAGCTTCGTAGAGTAAAGACTGAAACAGAGCTGCGCAAAATCGAAAAAAAATCCAGGGATCAGAAAACGACATTAAAACTGAAATCAGTTTGTGATCTGGTTTAGTTTAAATTACCAGGACGTTGAGAATCCGGTACGGCGGATATAAACGACATTAGACCGGCGCGGCCGAAGAATTTAGCGACGAAAACGGTGGCATGGCCTTGAGCATCGGCGGTTTCTATCCACTGGATACATGGCCGGAGGATGCAAGTCTCGCTGCAACCTTTCCGGAGCACACGACAACCATTGCAACTCATATTTTCCGATTGGAGATTTATCTTCTGAAATTTGAAATTCGTCTAAATTAAAAACTCTCCCTTTTTTCTTCTCCTGAATGTTGTGTGCTGATATCAAAGGAATAAACGCCAAGAAGAAGAAGAAGAATAGTTGCAGAGAAAGAAAGAGAGATTAAATGCTTCTAAAGAAGAGAAGACCACTTATATATATATATACACGTACATACATATATATTAAAATCCACATTGGGATAATTAATTTATTTTATTTATAAAATATTAAAGACAGAGGAATGAAAGCGTATTGGTGCGTGAAGCTCGCCACCGCAGAAGATTCTTACACTTAAGAAACAGATTAATTAATTTATTGTAAATTGAGAAATTACATTTGAAAATTTGAATATATTTTGTTGGGTAATGAATGAAGTGACCTTAGAGAGAGAGAGAGATCAGTGTAGTAAAGATTCCAAGATGATGGGTGCGAGCGGCTCCGTGTCTCCGCGAAACGTTATGTGTTCTCTCAGCCATTGGTTTTTTTAGTTACTTTAGTTTTGTAATAATTATAAACTAAAATGTATTTTTTGTGATGCGTTGATATTATCCCTGGCCTGCACAGTTGGGGACAACTAGAGCTTCTTATTTCTCCACTAATACTAATAAAACTAATTCAATTTATATTCATAAATTATATTTTATTAATAAATATAAATTAAATATTTATATAATTTTAACATTAATATGTATATAAATTAAGAAATGAAAAATAATTATTTTTATGAATTTAATAGTATTTTTTTGTTAGTTTAATAAAATATATTAATTGTATAACTAAATTAATAACAATGACATATATTGTATTCTAATAAGTTAAACTTATTTGTATATTTATTTGAAATTTATTGTAGTGATGATACGTTATCATGATATTTCTGTTAATAACACGTCAGAGTAAGATTATTTTCTTAAAATATTTCTCAAATAATATATTAGGGATTACGGTAATAATTTAAATCTATTTATATTTATTTGAAATTATTTATAAATTAACGTATAAAATTTTTAAAAAATAAAAAATATTATTTTTAAAAATGTAATAGTATTTTTGGCTTAATTGAATTAAATATATCTATTTTCTAACCAAATTAATATCAATGACATGTATTGTAATTATTCTATTAACTTAAGCTTTTTTATATATTTAAATTGAAATTCGATGTGGTGTTGACACGTCAGTTGATATTTTTGTTATTAACACGTTAGAGTAAAATTAATTTATTAAAAAGTTTCTCAAATAATATATTAGGAATTTTCTAAATACTTGCTATATTTCTTGTGTATGTATGGATTTTTTTTTGGAAAATTAGTTCAAAAGATTTTCCTTGGAAAATTAGTTCAAAAGATTTTTTATGGTTCTAATTTTTAAAATAAATTTGATAAATTACATCTTTTAATGTTAATTATATATGCTAACTAAGTTTTTCAGTTGGAACTTGAAAAACTTTTTTTTGATAAATTTGTTAACTATTTTAAATAGAGAAAAAACTAACGATGGAGATAAAAAGGAATGTGACAACCGAAATAAATTAGAAAGAGAAGAATTTAAAGGACTCTTAGCTGTAAGAGTTTGTTTAGGATTGTTCTGTCGACATCAACTTGGAGAGAAACTATGATAGAACGATTCAATTTTATCCCTTAAAGCTCCGTAAACAATTACCAAATCAAAACATCATCAACGTAATCCTTATCCCTTAATCATTCAACTTTAATGATTTAGTAGATTATGATACTTGAAGTTAGTCGATAATTGCTTCCACATTTGGTTAATGATTTGGTGATAATGAATATTAGGCTTTTTCTTTTTCCGCGGATGTGTTAATCATTATCATCATTTTTGGTATGATATTTAAAAAGCTCACATGAAATGCAATACCAGATATATATTAGATTTAAAAAAGACAAAATAATGAGATAAAACATAATAATTTAGAGGTTGACCTCGAAAGTCGACCTTCCAAGAAAAGGGGAAGTTATTGACCCTATAACATCCTTAAGAGACCTATTTATAATTATAAGCCTTACTCTATTGTCATTTGTCACTCCACCCCACACAGCTCAAGCGCTATGCATGCACAATTAATTCCATATGATGTCATGGGTGACGCTATCAACCTTTTCTTTTCTCCCAATAATATTAAGGTCCATGAATTCTTATTTGTAGCTTAGAATGACATGAATCCAATACCAATATTAAGTTAGTTCAATTTTTTATATTGTGACAAAATTTGAAACAGAACTATATATGATAAAGTGTCCAAATAATCCAATATAACCCGAACTGCTTGATATCATGTATTATGTTTCATGTATAAGCCTTTACTCAACTGAGCACCAATGATCTATTTAGAATAATCATATTAACTTGTCGATCAACTTGACATGAACACTATAAATCGTCTGTAACTTTTGATTTAGAGCTCTGAATAACACGAATCCAATGCCCATGTTAACCAAACTCAATTTTCTATATTTTGACAAAATTTGAGACATAAATAGAGATGACAAAGCGTCCAAGTAATACAATCTATCCCAAATTGCGTGATGTGAAGCATTATGGTTCATTAATAAGCTTTTAATAAATGAGCAGCAATGATCAGTTTAGAATGATCATTTTAACTGGCCGTTCAACTTGTCATGTTGGCACTAAATCGTCCATAACCATCGTTTCTTTGTCCGAGCTTGCGTGTAGTCCGTCTGTTTTCTTTGCTTAATCCATAATCTAGTGGGCTGAAATGTTAGATACTTAATGGGCTGGCCCATTCTATTCTAGACTCATCGCACTATGTGATATGATATCGTAAATTTCGAACCAAACCGGCATTTCGTATTAGATTTTTGTAACTATTGAAAACACAGATTAACAAGATTGCTGTGTGTTAAGTATGAAATTGTCTGTTGCAAAGCATAAAAGATGTAGAATCTTTTAGACAAGGACATAATTGTTTGTTATAAAAATATTTTTTTATCATATATATCACAACAGTTCGATCCAATAATTTAATATTTTCATAAAAAAATTTAATATTTAAAAAAAAAGATGAAATTAAATTCTTGTGAGATAAATGTAAAGGTGGAACCATTGGACACTTGCTATTTCAGTCTTATAAATATATTTATAAAGATAGTTGTTGAAATTTTAATTGCTACACAAATTTATTTATGGTCAATTGTTTAAAATAACAGTATTTTAAGTTTTTTTTCAAATATATCACTAATCATTTAAATTTTTTAAAATAATATAAATTTAATATTAAAATAATTAAAATATCATCTTAATAAAAAAAATTTTAACCCTAAATTAGAAAAAGTGAATTCAAACATTATGTTTTAATTATATATAATTTATTTGAGATAAATAATTATTTTCACATAATAATTTATATTATTTTAATAATTTTATTTTTAATATGTTAGATTTATAAAATAAATTTAAAAATATGTTATTTTATGATATTACTTTTTATTTATCTAGAATATAAAATTATTATTTTAAATCAATTAAAAATAAGAAAATATCTTAATTGATCGAGACCACGTTTTGTTTTTTTACTATACTTTTATATAGGATTATAGGTTTGGACAAAAACAAAGTTCATATGAAAATTCGTTAATACAGCAATAGGCTTCAGTTACACACTGAAGAATCAGTCTGTCAGACTAATTCATGCTGTGATAACTTCTCAAATATATTATAAAGATAACTTTTTTTATTATAAAAGAAAAGACGACAGATAATAATTAGCTTATAATATATCAATAATTATAATTGACTAGTGAAGGAACAGATCACTAGGAGCTGTGAGTAACAGAATTCAAATGGCTTTCCTTTGATATTCCAAAAGTAAATGAACTATAGATAATTTAATAATAAAAAATTCAGTGTTACAAACAGTCCACTATATAATAACATCTATAATCCAATCATTCCTCTCTGTATTATGTTTTTCTCAATAAAAAATGTTTCCTCTATTCATTAACAAATCCAACAACAAATCAACATTTCTTTTTAAATTAATAACTAGATTCATACTCACGCTATCCGTGGGGAAAAATATTCGTAAATTATATTTTATAAGTAAATATAAATTAAATATTTATATAATTTTAACTTTTTTAAAAAATTATTTTTAACATTAATTTTTGTATATATAAATTAAGAAAAGAAAAATAATTATTTTTTTACGAATTTAATAGTATTTTTTTGTTAGTTTAATAAAATATATTAATTATATAACCAAATTAATAACAATGATATACTTGTAATTATTCTAATAAGTTAAACTCATTTATATATTTATTTGAAATTTACTTTAGTGATGACACGTCAACATGATATTTCTGTTAATAACACGTCAGAGTAAAGTTATTTTATTAAAATGTTTTTCAAATAATGTATTAGTGATTACGGTAATAACTTAAATATATTTATATTTATTTAAAATTATTTATAAATTAACATATAAAAAATTTAAAGAAATAAAAAGTATTTTTTTGCAAATGTAATAGTATTTTTAGTTTAGTTGAAAAACTTATATTTATTCTCTAACCAAATTAATATCAGTGGCATATATTATAATTATTCTGGTAAGTTAAACCATTTTATATATTTAAGCTGAAATTCCATGTGGTATTGATACGTCGGCATGATATTTTTGTTATTAACACGTAAGGGTTAGATTAGTTTGTTAAAAAGTTTTAAAAAACATAAATTAGGAATAATAGAATGCAATTGCAAGATTCAAAACTCAAAACCGAAGCAACTGGAAATAAACGACCGTTTAACTTCACCGTCCACTAACTTTTCTTCGCTTCGAAAGTTGACTTTTTCTTAACCGAGTCAACGTTAAGAAATCACTACCGATACTTGGTCAGCGGGTAAATTTAAGTCAAATCGACGGTAGCCAATGGCGCTGCTTTGCTTCGACGATTTTTCATCTTCCAAATCGCTGACATCATTGCCAGTGATGACTTCTATGCTGTTACTATTGTTGCTGCTACCACCGTCATAGTGACACCGTTTATGTCCACCTAATGCTTGACCAGACGGAAACGACTTGAAACAGATAGAACATGTATGACTCTTTCCGTCTTGACTAACAACGGCTTTACTATTATTACTGTTACCGTTGATAACAACGGAACCACCGTTACTGGTAATGTGACTGTTGTTGGACGACTCGTGAGTCGTCGGTTTCCGGTGACTCGTCTTGTGTCCACCTAATGCTTGATACGACGAAAACGACTTTCCACAAACCGTACACTTGTAATCTCGACGATCGGACAGTGATGTATGTGACGGAATGGACAGAGGAGGAGGAGGAGACGGCACGGTGGATCCACGAGCCAGCATGAGGAGACAAAGCGCGAGATACTCTTCTTCAGTAGGAAGGTTCGTATTCGTTTCTTGGTTTTGGTGATTCTGATGATCAAGACGTTGACGTTTTGTACGTTTTCCTTTAGCCCATTGCTCGAGATTCTCTGAATCCATTTCTTCACGACACGGAAAGTTGATAAGAGGCCGAGTGGTGGCAGTGGCTGAAGTCGGAGAATTTAGGGTCTCAAGAGCCATGATTTTCAATTAAATTTTGAGATATATAAGATGAAGGAAGAGAGTGAAGTGTGTGAGGTATTGTGAGCACGTCTTATGTGTTTGATTTATATATTTTTGGTAAGAACTCTTTTGAAGGAATTGAGAGTGGGAACGTGGGCTATGAGTGATCAAGTGGTGCTGTTCTTGCTTTCTTCATTCCATTAAATTCCTTTATTTTATTTTAACTTATAGATTATATAGATTTAATCTGTTGTCATTAATTTTGGAATATTAGACGACTTTTATCTTTAAAGTCAATGCACTGTTTCTAGTTAGAAATTGCTAAATTTAATTAAAAAAATTCTATATACATGTTTACACTAAGATTTCATGTTTATTTAGTAAAGCTATTTCTGTCATAACTTTAAGCTTTTTATATTGATCCTATAACCTTTTTTCCGGTGCTAATTTTTCTATTTATTTCTTTCTTTTTTTAGTTTTCAAAGTTTATTAATAAAATATATTGAAAATTTACAACTTTCAAGTATAATATATATTGCAGTTTTCGAGTTAGTACACTAAATACTATTTATTTATTAGTGGCAGTTTAAGCATAAAAATAGGAATGTAAAAATTGAAATTAGGAAGACATATCTTTGGAGTTGTATTTAAGAAAAAAAAGAAGAAGCTTTTGCCACTCTGGAGAATCATCTTTTATTGCTTATCTGGCAAACTCTCATTAGCTTAAAAAGAATGGATTCTTTTGGTGGGCCACGTGGCGTAATAAGAATGGAGAAACCTTTCGGTGGATAGTTAAAGACGGAGTTAAGGTTCAGCCTATATGACGGCGACACTTCGTTGCACCACCGTCAAACACCGTCATATACACTGTATGTGTTTGATTGTCTTTTTTTGTACTTTTGACAAAGCTTTTTCTATTTTAATGCATGTGAAATGTTAAATGTTTTTGGCCCAATTGGCTAACTCTTAAGTGAATTAATAATGTTTAACGAGAAAAACCAGATTTCAAGTAGGGCTGGGGGAAGCAAGTAATAGTGATCATCTAGTTACGAAAAGAAGCAAATAGTGATCATTCGGTATAAATACGAAGTACTGAAGTAGCTACAAAGCCCACAAGCATTGAGAGGTAGAAACAAACTTCAATATAATATTTAGTTATATGAGTCTATCAACAAAATCGGAGTGGCGCAGCGGAAGCGTGGTGGGCCCATAACCCACAGGTCCCAGGATCGAAACCTGGCTCCGATAAATTATAATTTTTTACTTATTTTTCGCATACTATATAAAAGCCCATTAACAGCAAGAGGGATTTTAACAAAGGGATAAAAGAGTCCACGAACCATAATTCAATTACAACATTAGAGATTAAAACTTCTTCACTACTGAATAAAATATCAGGAAAAAATCTTCCTTGTTCTAGCTTTCCGACTTCCATGGCGGACAAAATCTCAAGTAAGAACAAACCGGCAATGCTGATAACCTGCAAGAACGAAACAAAAGTATAAATTATTTATCAATGGAATCCTAAAGTACATCTGAATTTTTTTTGTTTGGTTTACTTGGGTCAGTTGTAATAAGCATGGCGGTGCCACCGAAAGAGCAAGTGCCACCGTTTCGTTTGGTCTTTTGCCAATAACTGTTGAAGGCATAAGATGCGTGAGCCATGGTTGTGTCTGGGTAGAAACATATCCCGTGAGGTTTAATCTCATCGCAATTGGCTCCTCCTTCTCCGCACGCAAAATTCAAAGATTGCTGCAACGTTTCCGCTGCTACGCTCGGTTTTGCCACGCACCATAGCCCTTCAACGTTCTTCTTATTCAACGGAGTTGGAGATGGTGTCGGAGTAGCAGGAACGCACGGTGAAAGAGAGAGATCTGGATTCGAAAGAGGTGATAGCTCCGGCGAAATTTGGGAAGGTGAGGAGATCGAAGGTTGCGGAAATGGGGGATTAGGGTCTCTGGGTAGTGTGGGTGGAAATGAAATTCCGATTGAGGAGTGTGCGTTTTCCGGTGATGGAGAAAATCCGATTGAGGAGTGAATTGGTGCGTTTTCCGGTGATGGAGAGGGTAGCGTTGGGAAATTGAATGTGAATTTTCTGGTAACATCTACTAATGATCTAAGACTTCTTCTTGTCATAGTCAGTGTAGCTCCTTCTGGTTCAGGGTTTAAGAAATTCACCTTGTTGAAATTTAAAGATCCGAATTTTTGGACGGAATGGAGCAAATCAAGATGATAATCAGGCTTAGAAAGGAAATTTAGGGGTGGGTTTACCGTGAAAGTGGAGTCAATGGATTTGAGGTAGAGAAGGACAGGCTTCATATGTGGATTTTCTGGGTTGTTTAAGCATTGGTAAGAGAAGCCAGAGGAGACTTTGATGTTCTTCTCAAGACCCCATCTTGTAAGAGAATGGTAAAGGTTCTTCAAAGAAGTTAGAACTAAATCAAAGCTGGGTTTGTGTTGTGTGGTTTGGCAAGAATCAGGGGAAAAAACAACAATGGTGGTGAGTTTGGTGGAAGGGTAACGAGAGAGGACATGCGTTTTAAGCCAATTTTCAGCTTTAATGATACTCGAGGAAATCTCAGCAATGGTTTTGCTGTCGCTCACAGAAACAGCAAGATCAAGATCTGTACTTTGAGGAAGCTGAAGGAGTGTGTGATAGAGATTCAGAGCTTCAATGGGCGTTGATTCTTGACCAGCTCCTCCTGCATACAAATTATATCTATGAGTTGCAAAAAGAATAATCAATCTTTATAGTTTTCGTTTGTGGTTTTACCTGCAAAACCGTGAAAGGGAATGAAGAAGAAAATGTAAAGAAGATGTTTCATTTTTGCTTAGGCACAGTTTACTTGTGTTTGGCTTCTTTCTCAGCATATAAAAGATGGATTTTTTTTAAGAGTACTGAGGAAGAATCAACACTTGGTTATCTTTTACTTTTAAGGAAAAAGAAAAGGGGTAAATGTTACATAGTGACTGTTGTTTCTGCACATGAAAAACAATGAATGCCGTTGAGATGTTGAACTGTTCTGTTTTACGAAACCGTACACACTGTGACATGTGTCTTTAGAGGACAAACACACAAAAAAGTTCGTTACTTTGTGTTTGATTACTGAGTCTTTCGTTTGGTGTTTTAATTCAGATTTTTGGTTCGAATTATTCGGAATTTGTAAAATTCAACTTAGTGTTTAATCGGTTTGTTTGGTTTCAGAATGTGTTAGATATATTACTCAAACACACTGTTAATTTCATACACATTGGCACTGTCGTTAGAATCCATAGAAGACGGAACTTCACGGAAGGCATAAAATGTCGTGGGGCCCGTGGCCCCCTAATGACGTGGGGAAAACTTCTTTGAAACGTCGTCGTATTATAAGTAGGATAAGTGCCTAAGTGGATAAATAGTATGACATATCATGGGCTTTATATGGGCCCTTATAATAAAGCTGAAACATGTGTAACCAATAATTTTTTAATAATGATTAACGCATTAATTAATATTAGATTTACTTCAGTTGTGTTGATGAAGAAAACAAATTTAAATTATATTTGGCAGATTTTTATGGTTACGTGGAATAGAAGAAAACCTATCAAAAGGGATACTTGTTTCTTGGCACAAGCAATTTCTTAAGGAATACACATAAAAGTTAGGAAAAACAATTATATAAACTTCAAATAACTATCTAAAAAATAATGGTAAAATTATTGGGCAAATGTTTAAAATAGCATTTTTCTAAGTTTTTTTCCAAAAATAGCATCATTAGTTTAAATTTCTAATAATAACACAAATTTAAGATTAAAATGCATTAAAACTATATTGGTCTTGTTCGTTTGGCAACCGTAGGTTCCTGCGGCTGCGGCTGCGGCATATTTTTGTTCGTTTAGCTGCCGTAGATACCTGCGGCAGACGCAGCGGTCAGACGCAGCGGTCATACGCTGCGTCCTGCGTCATAATTTTTTCGACCGCTGATTAAAACAGTGGTGCGACTAAAAATCTGCGATCAACTGCAATCGTAACCACCGGCGGCAGACAAACGAACAACATCTATCGCAGCCGTAGCCGCAAGATTGACCGCAGCTGTAGCCGCAGCCGCCTACGGCGACCAAACGAACAGCACCATTTTAATAATAAAAAAAATTAAACCCTAAGTTGGAAATAATGAACCCAAATACAATACTTTAAGTTTATGTATAATTTATTTAGAATAAATAAATATTTTTACATAAGTATTTGTGCTATTTTTGAGAATTTAATTTTATGATGCTAGATTTGGAAAAAAAAAGTTTAAACTGTATTATTTTAGGGTATTACTCAAATATATTATTTAAACTGATTTTTTCTCTTTTTCAAATGTCCCTAACGTTCCGGCATGATTCGTTAGCAAAAATGATATGAGACTGAGGACACAATCGTAAATGTGAGAAAAACAAATGGACATTTCCATTTTAAGCATAGACAAATGATAAGTCATTAAACATAAACACTAGTTAGGAATTAAAAGACAATAAAAAGATAAAAGATAGGAATGTAAGCTTAAGCACGTTTGTCACTTTATTCCAAATTTACATGTATGGTTCTTCTTTCTTCCTCTTTTTTATAAATAATAATATCCTTTAATTGATTCGCAATGAACTTGATTTATACGTAATTACTATCACATGTAAAAAATGTTTCCCTTGACTGTGAAATTCGCAGCAAGATGAGTAAAGTAAATCTCGTTTAGATTTTCTAAAATTCTCAAGTAATATAGTTGTTGGAAGTAGGTTACACCTTAAAAGAAATTTGAACTCGTCCCATCACGGGTGTTAGAACCTAATAATTCAGCTCTCACACAAATAATAGTCTGAATAGTTCTTGTGCTATTTCTCAAAGTTTTTCTTCTTTTTATACCGTTTTAGGTAATTAATTCCTAACGAATTAATTGCACTTTAAATTACAAATGTATTAATTGCAGCAGTAACAAAATAAACAGGTTCAACCAGATCGGTTAAACCTGGTTTGGTTTAGTTCACTTGGTTCGGGTTTTTAGAGGAGAATCTGGTGCCCACAACGGATTCGAACTATCATGTCGAACGCCTAATATTAGAAAGTAAATACATCATTACATAAGAGTCGTCGAACAGTTTATCGACACGTTCGATCTCACCAACTATCGAACACACTAATAAACTTTCTTATGATAAATATTATTGGACATTTATAAATGGGAAGAAAAGATTTTAATACCTCGTAGGTACAAGATAAAAATTATAATCGACCTCATTAATCAAATATTCAAACCTCTCTATTCTCCCTGATTTCCTATTCGATTGTAAAAAAATCAAGGTTGATGTTATACGTTTTAACCCAAAAATCTAGATCCAACAATAATGGAAAATTTGTGACATACCTATTAGTTTGTTATTCATTCCAGAAAATGTTTGTTGATACTAATAATAAAATACAATAAAATCGAAACAAAAATAAAAATAATGAATTAAGAAAGTTGCAGACCGAATGGTACGTAAACGTCAAATTCCAACACGTCTCGGAATCAACCAAACAGAATCAGGATTTTATACGTTAGTCGGAAAACGACGGTCACATTCCTTCATTAAATAATTCAGAGACAAAGGGACATTTTCGTCTCTGAATTAAATTGTTGAATCTCTCACGTGGCGAGGATTTTCCAAATTCTATATTTTTCTATATAAAAAATATTAAGTATTATTTTAAAAAATATATAAAGTAGTCCTCATGTAGAGAATTTGTGGAGCAAAGAAATATAATGTTAAATATTCAAATTATAATTAATGTGGTAATTAAAGGGAAAATAGCTAAATATTTTAATGGGCAAATGACTAAAATAATATTATTTCAAATTTTTGTTCTAAATATAGCATTAGTCATTTAAATTTCCAAAAATAGCACAAATTTAATACTAAAATAATTAAAAACTTATTTTTAATGAAAAAAATTTAAACCCTAAATTGGAAAAAGTGAACCTAAACATTATGTTTTAATTTTATATATAGTTTATTTAAGGTAAATAATTATTTTCACATAATAATTTGTGCTATTTTTGAAATTTTATTTTTAGTGTGCTAAATTTGGAAGATTAATTTAAAATAGTGCTATTTTAGGGTATTACTCTATTCTTCTAATTATAAATTGGATTTTGTCGATGTAAAACAAAAGTAAATAGGTTAAAGAAGATAAAAGAGTAATACTCTAAAATAGCACCATTTTAAGTTTATCTTCCAAATTTAGCACACTAAAACTAATATTCTCGAAATAGCATAAATTATTATGTAAAAATAATTATTTATTTTAAATAAAAAATATATAAAATTAAAACATAATGTTTGGGTTTACTTTTTCCAATTTAGGGTTTAAATTTTTTTTATTAGAAATAAGTTTTCAATTATTTTAATATTAAATTTGTGCTATTTTTAGAAATTTAAATGACTAAAATTATATTTGGAAAAAAAATTTGAAATAGTGTTATTTTAGTCGGCCAAGTTTAAACGATCCCAGGATGGTAACGTCATTATCTTAATATCAGATCTCGACGCCAATCGAACTTTCGCTTCCCCTTCTGTGCAGCTGTGCTCTTACTTTCCCCTTATCTCTTTTTTTCTCTTTTTTCATTTATTCCATTTACCATTTCTTAATTTGCTTTCCATTGAAGGAAGATACACTCTGACGAAGAAGATGAATTTGGAGAGAATAGAGAATTGTAAATAGTTAATTCGCCATGAGAGTTCTTCAATCGAGATTCTTCTTCTTCCTCTTCTTCTCATTCTCTGCATCCTTATTTTCCACCTCTATTTCCGTTGGTGGCGTGAATTTTAATCGATTTAGTAGTGAAGTTAATGAGATTTATCGAAGAATTCTTCATGAGCCGCTTTTCCCCGTGACTTCTACTCCTCCACCAGATTTCGAATCGACGCCGTCTCCTCCGTTACCTCCGGACGCTCCCGATCAGCCATTTTCCCCGGAGGTTCCGTCTACACCTGACCAGAGTCAGTTTCCTCCTTCTCCTCCTGCTTCCGCCGCCGTCAATGGATTACCGATTCCGAAGGCTGCTACACAACCAGCGAAACCTGGGAAAAAAATTGCGATCGTCATATCTGTTGGCATTGTCACGTTAGGTATGCTTTCTGCTCTTGCTTTCTTCTTATATCGACACAAAGTGAAGCACGCGAGCGAGACTCAGAAGCTCGTTAGTGGAGGAGGCGATGGTGGTTCCCGTAGATTCCAGGAAGAACCGAGGCCACCGACGTCGTCTACATTTCTCTATATGGGAACCGTTGAACCGAGCTGTGAATATGCGAGCGAGTCTAATGGCGGAACTAGTGTACCGGTCAATTCATCTCCATACCGGAAATTGAATTCGGCTAAAAGATCGGATCGCCATCGGCCGAGCCCGGACCTTCAACCGCTTCCGCCGTTACCTAAGCCGCAACCGTCTGATGACTCTCCGTTGGCCTTGACTCCTTCCTCATCATCTCCCGAAGAGGAATGCCGCGACACGGGGTTTTATACGCCGCACGGATCTACGATCAACAGCGATTACGGCTACCACACGCCATTTCCTCGGTCCGCCAACAGCAATGGCCATTCCTCTGAATCAACTCCTCATTCGAAGAGAACTTCTCCGAGGTCGAAGTTTGGATCAGCTGCGGCTGCTGGAACGGCAGCATCCAGGTCGCCGGAGATGAAGCACGTTATCATCCCGTCGATAAAGCAGAAACTGCCGCCAGTACAACTTCCACCTCTAAGGGGTTGTGAAACTGATGAACAAGAACTTCCTTATTCACAGAACAAGCTTAAGTTCTCGCAGCCACCTCCACCACCGAATAGGGCGGCGTTTCAGGCGATTACAGATAAGTCTCCTCTCAGCTCACAAATGCCCCCACGGCCGTCTCCTCCTCCACTCCAGACCCCACCTCCACCACCACCTCCTCCTTTTCCTCCTCCCCAACCACAGAAACAGCCAAGAGATTTCCAGATAGTGCGAAAACTCAGCAAACCAGGAGCAACAACCAATTCAGCAATGTTGGACGATCCTACTCCAAGTCCTAAATCGAAGGCGCTTGAAGATGTCAATAGCAAATCAGCCGGTTCTCTAGAGAAAACAGGAGAAGGGGACACAGACCCAAGCAAGCCAAAGTTAAAACCACTCCACTGGGATAAAGTACGCGCGAACTCAGATCGAGCCACCGTTTGGGACCAGCTCAAATCAAGCTCATTCCAGTGGGTATCATTGTTTACTACTTTGTTGTGCAACATACATTTGAACTTTACGTTTTAAATAACTTAGATCTTCCGGTATGAAACAGAGTGAACGAGGATAGAATGGAGCATCTGTTTGGTTGCAATTCAGGAAGTTCAGATCCAAAGGAACCTTTGAGAAGGTCTTTGATGCCTCCGGTTAATAATGAGAACAGAGTGCTTGATTCAAAGAAATCGCAGAACATTGCAATCCTTTTAAGAGCACTGAATGTAACACGTGAAGAGGTGTCAGAAGCTCTTATGGATGGTTAGTACTTGCCTCCTATTTGATGTATTCCGGGCGTGAATTGCCACATGCAATTTTCTGGATCGTGATAAGTTAGTGAACTAATATTTAGGTTCCTCTGTTTGTCACATAACCCGTTTTTGAGTATTGATACGTTGATGGGCTATGGATATCTTTCTGATACTAGGAATAGTCATAGATCCTCGTCATGGTATTAATGGTGAAAAGCTAAATAATACTAAAATGGCTTAGTCCACAAGATACAATCATTGCAAAGAACAATGACATGTGAAATGATTTTCTCTGCTTTGTATTGCTTCTAACATGATTGTTCAACTTATGAAAAGACCACACCTAAAGGGAGAAAAAGGGCAATTCTTTAATCTTACAGGGTGTAGTGTTATATAGTTGACATTCATTATAATTCTCTAAAAGCCTATTGATTTCGTTATGCAATGTTCTTATAATGCATGAGCATTTGTGGTCCGTATTATTTCAATCCAACTAAAAATTTGGCATGGTAATAGGTAATCCGGAGAGCTTAGGCGCCGAGCTTCTAGAGACTTTGGTGAAGATGGCTCCAACAAAGGAGGAAGATATTAAACTCCGAGAATACTCGGGGGATGTCTTGAAACTAGGAACAGCTGAAAGATTTCTCAAAACCATTCTCGATATCCCTTTTGCCTTTAAAAGAGTTGAAGCAATGTTGTATAGAGCCAATTTTGATGCAGAAGTCAAGTATCTAAGGAACTCTTTCCAAACACTAGAGGTTAGTTGGTTACAATTAGAGACGCATAATGATTCAAATTGCTCAAACGAATTGTCCTAATTTTGTTATCCCTTGGTTGCTTTGTAGGAAGCAAGCTTAGAACTAAAAGCAAGCAGGCTATTTCTAAAGCTCCTTGAGGCTGTTCTAATGACAGGAAACCGGATGAACATTGGCACTAATCGCGGAGATGCCAAAGCATTCAAACTCGATACGCTTTTAAAACTTGTAGACATAAAAGGAGTTGATGGCAAAACCACTTTACTTCACTTTGTTGTCCAAGAAATCACAAGATCCGAGGTAACGACAACAGCAGACGAAACCATCCTCCATGGAAACAAAGAAGGTTTCAGAAAGCAAGGATTACAAGTAGTCGCTGGGCTCAGTAGAGATCTCGGCAACGTGAAAAGATCAGCCGGAATGGATTTCGATGTACTGAGCAGTTACGTGACAAAGCTCGAAATGGGTCTTAATAAACTCAGATTATTTCTCGAGACAGAGACAACAACAAGTCAAGGGAAGTTTTTTTATTCGATGAAAACGTTTCTCAAAGAAGCAGAGGAAGAGATTCGAAAGATCAAAGGAGGAGAAAGAAAAGCTTTGTCAATGGTTAAAGAAGTAACAGAGTATTTCCATGGAAACGCTTCAAGAGAAGAAGCACATCCTCTAAGAATCTTCATGGTCGTGAGAGATTTTCTTGGAGTTCTCGATAACGTTTGTAAAGAATTGCAGACGATGCAAGAAATGTCGACAGTGATGAGTTCGGCTTCAGCTAGATCCTTCCGAATTTCATCTACAGCTTCGTTACCTGTTCTTCATAAGTATAAAGCAAGACAAGGAGACACAAGCTCAGATGATGAACAAAGCAGCAACTCTTCTACGTGATTCAACAAACAAACAAATATGCTGTACAGTTTTTCTTATACCAGACACAAGAATTCAATTGGTGTTACTCGAACCGGCAGGACGAGATATCAAGTTGGTTAGATCCAAGAACACGGACCGGTTAAAAAAATCTGAAAATATATATAAAAGTAATGGGATTTTGGTGACAATGGATTTTTTCGAACATCACTTATTTAATGAAGTAGAAACATGTGATGTTGAATGAGACCTATTCTGTGATACTTGTACCACACGTCTCTCTCACCAATCTACTGTTTCCCACCACGATCTTTTTTTGTCTCTGTTCTTTCTTTTTTGGTGATATTAAAGACAACAAAACAAAGTTTCTTTTTATTTTGGGGGTTAAATGTTAAGTAATAACAAAACAAAGATGGGCCCTATTAAAATTTTGGTAGATTCTTGTGCTGTTTGTTTTCTCAACAAGATGACTCAGCTTATTACCAATGTTGCTACTGACTTACTGAGTTACAACAACAAAAGTTACAAAACAACTAAATCGAAAACAAATACGTTACCAAAAAAAACAAATAACCAGGCTCCAAACCCTTAAACCGGATTAGTTTCAGAAATTTAAAACTCGCCTTCTTGGGACTGAGAAAACGACGAAAATCTTGAGACTACGGTTTAAGACACGGAACTAATCACAGGTATAAAGAACGGAGAGCCTCCGATTTTCTTACTCCCTAATACATTCTTCACCAGAAGTTTCCATCTCACTTCATCTTTCTTGCTCGGTTTCTCCATCTTTTCCTTAAAGCTCCTGTTCCCAGGAAAAACCCACACAAATATCAAACGCAAGATCCAATTTTCTAGTCTGAATAGTAAATCAACTACATTCTATAAAGTTAACAGAGTTTGTGGTATTTTCATTGTTTTTTTGGGGGGCTTACCTGCAGAGAGGTACTCTACATTGATCAGAATCTGCGCAAACACGTGAATGCAATTCAAGGAGTTGCCACATTCTCTTGCAATGTATGCAACCTCCGGGAACTCTAAGCTTACAGCCTGCAAAATGCCGGATTAGTGATTCTAATCCCTTGCAAGTTTTGTAGTTACATAGTGCGTGGTTCGGTCTGAAATCTTTGTCGTGTGGTCCTATGGTTTTACAACCGTCTCTGCATATATGAACAAGAGCTTCCATTGCTTCGTATAGCTGAGAATATATCTTCTGCTCGTTTCGTTTTCTGATTCTCTCTTTTCGCCTCTGCTTATTTGGAAAACATGAGAATTATTTTGGATGAAGGAAGTTTATTGAATATAAAAGAAAGAGACTGCTTACATTTTCTTCGATGATCACAGTCTCTCTAAGTTCTTTCTCGAGAAATGGATGGCTTTTCTTCATAGCAATCCATGCTTCTGTCACGTAAAGCTCCTTAAAGTGTTTCATGATCAAACGGTGAGATATGACGCTAAGCCGAGGGAAATCACAGAGCAGGGAGAGCTGAAACACATCAATTACATTCTCAGTGTTAAGCAAACCATGTTCTAGATGCCATTCACATAGCCGTTTCAGCTGAGGAACCACATACGCATGCGACATAAGTAGCAAATGCATGATAAACTCATTCATTTCTTCCTTCTCATAGCTACAAAACAAAACAAATCAATTTTTATCAGTACTAACTAATACAAAGACGGATTTTTTGAAGATGCATCGAGCAAGTAAGCAGTGGGAAATGGAAATTTATACCAAGAAGAGTAGAGGAAACGGATAAAAACTCGCACAGCGTCGTGAGGGACACCTCGGATTGAGATTGTATGCCACTTGCCATGTCTTTTGGCTTGCTTTAACATGCCTTTGATCACAGTGGAAGCACTTCCCTGTTAACAAACAAGTGTAGAGCTTTATGAAACAAGCAATACTTTCAAATCTAAGCAATAAAAGTCCAGCTAGAGATCCTGACTACACATTTATAAAAGGAGAGCTTACAATTATGTTGGCATGAGCATAGATGATGTGGCCATTATCTGTATAGATCACAACATCAGCTTTGTATCCATCGTTGAAAAGACGATCCCACATATCTCTCGTGGCTGTTGATACACCATTGCCGTTAATTTTCTTTTTTCCATCAGATTTCGATGGAGCAGGTGGAGGAAGTGGCACATTTGAATCTCCAGATTTTAAGGATTCATCACAACCAATCACCATTTTACTTTTCTTTTTGGCTAATTGATCAGAACTTTCCTGCATCATTCAAATGGAAATTCAGAAAATGATTGATAGCTTCCCAAAGGAAGAAGAACCATATCTAATTTACGATTAGGAATCGTAGAGAATAAAGAACAACATTCCACGAAATTCTATCAATCAAAAACCAGGAATCTTCCTCACAATGAGAAGAAACCAAACCAAACAAAAAAAGACTCAAAACAGATCAATGGAAAATGTATGAACCAGCATCAATCGTTGTTCTGATTTAGAATCCTCCAAAAGCAAAATTAACTCAATTACGTTATAAAAGTTTCCTCCTTTTTGATCAAACGCGAGCAGGAGGAGAAGAAACTCTATAGAGAAGCTTCAAAGATAACAGATCTCTTTTCATCATATAAATAAACACACTCGCAAAACAGCAGAACCCGACAAAGGTTCGGAAAAAAACCAGCAAAATTTCTTTTTTTTACTTGATTCTCAAATTTTTACGTCAACATTTAAAGATAATTTCTTCTTCATGACCATCCCCTTCGAAATTACCGACGGGCACGTGGTGCCCACGGTTACGAAACGGACGGCTGAGAATCCACGCGCCTTAACGGAACCTTTTGCTCGTTCTGATTTCCATAAAAGCCTCTTCAAGTGGTTTTAATATCGCTTTAACGATGGAGACACGACTCTGCATGTTTTTTTTCTTCTAAAAAATGTAAATTAATAAATTTAAGAGCCGTACAAAAGCAGATCGATTTGTTCTTGTCCGACACTTCACAACTCATAATTAGCTGTCTATTTTTTTTTAGATTTTTATCCGTATAATCATCCTTTCTTGTTTATAGATATATTTAGATAAATTTGTTTTTCTGGTTTGCTCTGTAAGAGATTTTTTAATCAGGATGTCAAACAAAATCACATTTTATTTTAGATTGAAGGTTAACTAATAATATGGGCCACAAGATTGGTAAACATGTGATATTTCTTACGTTCGCTTGAATTGATTGTTTCCTAACTTATGGTTAGTCTTACTTGTCTAACATCTTTCCTTCATCAGAATCAAGTAAAAACCAAAATGCTTTCTACTTAGCATTTCTGCATGTTTTTTTATCATTCTAATTTTTACATTTTAGCAGATGGAATTATTCACCAAAAAACTATTTTTTTGTTTGAGTTTACTTCCGTCCGTCGACTACTTATTTCCTTATGTACTTTTTGAATATTTATTTAACTACATAAACTATATTTTTTTTATAAATTACACAAAATTCATAAATTTTTCTAATTACAGAAATTATGTTAATATTTATACGTTAAATAGCTGGTTGTAATTCGAAAATCTGGTTTTAACTTAGATTTATTTTGAAATTAAAACCAGATTTTCAAAATAAATCAAAGTTTAATAACAATTTATCGTGTAAACATTAACGAAATTTTTGTAATTGGAATAGTTTATAAAATTTATGTAATTTACGAAAGAAAAACAAAGTTTATATAACTTATAAAAAATTTAAAAATTATAGATAAAAATAAATTTATTCATATAAATAAATTTAGTTGATAAAAGTAAATCTTTTTAGGTTAAATATTATTTTTGGTTCAAATTAACTTTAAATTTAATAATTCCAATCCAAGCAAGGTATAATAAGCACACAATAAAACAAGAACAATCCAAGTTTGAAGTTCTCCTCAATCTTCTTCAAAGTTGTCCATAATTTTGCAAGTACATCACATATAAAACGAATTTATTTCCAACTAAAGCACCGACTCAGAAATCGGAACATCGACCACCACGTTCCCAATCGCCGTATCGAGTCGGCTCAGGACCTCTAGGCCCTCCGATCTCACCGGTATCTTTGTTCACGAACTCCACATCTCCCTCTTCTTCTTCCTCTTCCTTCTGCATCTGCAGATTCTCTTGAAGATTCTGATCATGCTTTACGGTGTGGTTCAGATCCTGATTCGGAGACGGAGATGAAGACTGCGACGGAGGAGAAGTACCTATGCTTAAAAATCGTGACATAGGCTCAACGAATCTTGTGGAGGCGGATCGGTTTGCTGCGATCAAAGAGACGATTTTGTTTGTCGCCATTGTTAGATGTCTCGGTGAAATCAGATACCGACAATGGCTACTGGCTACGATTTGTGACAGTATAGGATTCCAACTTCTGATGTTCATTTATTTGGGCTGTAACTTGATAAAAAAGGCCCAATGGACTTTACTAAACCCGAAACTTATTATTTAAAATAAAATAAAAAATAATATGGGTCCGATGTGTAATTTGAGGCCCAGTGGGTTTTACAAGCCCATACAAATATTTTGCTTTGCTTTTGTGCCACATGAAGTGTTATGAGTGGATTGTCATTCAAGAAAGTCACAGGCTGTTATTATAGCGATACACGAAATTCGCTATTTATTTCGCCTACCACGGAAAATAAACAAAAGATCAAGTCGTATTTTCTCTATCCTCACCGCTCTCCTCAAAATCGTCGCCGATCTATCTACATCTCCGTTAAAACAATGAGCAAAGGTCCAGGACTATTCGCAGATATCGGCAAAAAAGCCAAAGGTAACTCATCTTTTGACTCGTCTTTTTAACTTGCTTTTCTCGCCGCTTCTATACCGGTTGAAATCCCGAACTTTTGGCGTGCATTAATGTAAGATGTTGCTGCCTGTTCATTGATTCCAAGTGCTGGTGTTTTGATTTTTTCTGGGAGATTCTATTGACTTAACTTGAGTATGTTGATTTAACCTGATTCTGTTGATTTCATGTTTCCCTTCGCTGTAGATCTGTTGACGAGAGACTACAATTCTGATCAGAAATTCAGTGTTTCCACTTACACTGCATCCGGCGTGGTACGTATTATATAGATGCATCCCTTTCATATCCCCAGGTTTTCTTTCCATTTCGAGTTGATATATCTGAGTATCATCGAGTATTGCTTTGAATGTCGTTTTCTATCATTGTATATCTGTGTCGTTTGCATTTTAGCAGCTTCTTGAGTATGCGTTATAGGATGAAATTACTTCTGTGTAAGATATAGATGTTTTATGATGACTTATGAGTGAAAATGAGGCCATCTTTGGTATAACTTTGACTCTGGATTGAAAATTTATCCCTCAATGGTTCTACTGTATGAATGTACAAGTTCTTCGTAGAAGTTAGTTATTGTGTGAGGCAGTATCAGTTAGCTAATAGCATTTTTCTTGTTAGGCATTTTTCAGAAGCCTAATGATGTTCTGCAACTGATCTATTAGTATGACCCTATGGTTGATTGTTTGTGTTTTGTTGTTAGGCCCTTACATCTAGTGCTCTGAAGAAAGGAGGAGTTCATGCTGCTGATGTTGCGATACAATACAAGTACAAAAATGCTTTGTTCGATGTCAAAATCGACACTGATTCTAGTGTAAGTGTTGTAGTTGAGATTCAGTTGATTGCAACCAAACTAGTCCGTTGGAGCATGTTTTTATGTTTTGCTTGGCAGGTTCTGACAACAGTCACATTCACTGAGATCCTCCCATCAACAAAAGCCATCGCCTCCTTCAAAGTCCCTGACTACAATTCTGCCAAGGTTAAAAAATTTAAATCCTTTTTTATATGAAATCAAAGATATTATAGTTTTCAGTGGCTTGAAAACTAATCCTCCAATTGAAATTGAATTCTGTTAAACAGCTCGAGGTCCAATACTTCCATGACCACGCAACAGTTACTGCTGCTGCAGCTTTGAAACAAAACCCATTAATCGACGTAACAGCTACTCTTGGTTCACCAGTCATCTCATTTGGTGCTGAAGCTGGATATGACACAACCTCCAAAACTTTCACCAAGTACAACGCTGGAATCAGTGTGACAAAACCAGATGCATGTGCTTCCATAATATTGTAATAACCCAAATCTCAAATAAAGAAATCACTAGCTGTGTCTTGTGTGTGGTTCTGATCTGAAGTTTTCAGGGGAGACAAAGGAGACTCAATCAAAGCCTCTTACGTTCACCACCTCGACGAATTTAAAAGAAGTGCAGCGGTTGGTGAGGTTTACAGGAAATTTTCGACTAACGAAAACACAATAACGGTTGGTGGATTATATGGGATTGATCATTCGACCACAGTGAAAGCTAAGCTCAACAACCATGGCACACTCGGTGCTCTTCTTCAGCACGAGGTCGTTCCTAGATCGGTAGTGACTGTTTCAAGTGAGATCGATACTAAGTCTTTAGACAAGCATCCAAGGTTTGGTCTTTCTCTTGCTCTCAAATCTTGAGAACACACACAAAGAAAGTAAGACCTTTTTTCAGTCTCCGTACCCTTTTTCCCTTATTCTGTCATTGTTGATTTTTTTTGGCGGGACCCGAGAAGCTTGCGTTTCCTTTCTTTATGGGAATAATTAGTTCCGCAGTAAAATTGACGGATAATTCTTATGTTTGAATCTGTTTGTTTACAGTTTTCATTTCTCCAAGCAAAATATTCATGGTAGATTTTTCACTGTTTTACCATTTTTGCGTCTTGTACCAAAACCAAACAAATAATTAATTTGCAAAGCTGATGTCATTAAATCAAGAAAGAAACAAATGATTTCTGAATTCAATTCTTCAATCACTATCTACAATCAAGATAAGTACGAATTCATCTCAATGTAATTCTTCAATCACTAGCATAGTCTCAAAACCACAAGAAAAAACTAAGTTCTGGACAACCATCATCGTCATTGGTCACATATGGAATCAAAAGTTTCAATTAACTTGGTTAATAAAAAAATTTGTAAGGTTGACAAACCACATTCAAGGTCTTCCTCTTGTTTTCTTAATCTACGCTCCGAATAACCTCTTCCGCCGTGAGCTTCGTTCCCTTCTACTTATCTGCGACGTAGCGTCCATTAGTCTTACGTTCCAAAAGGTATTTCCTATCCTTGTCGAGACGGAGTTTGGTGATTACCACATTTGGACGCATTGGGGTGTTGTGTGCCTGTAGAAATGGACAGGTGTCGTGTGACCCAAATCCGTAAAATGCTGCCGTTTGTATGGTCAGCCCAGATTAGGTCAGAATGGCTTTGACAAGTTTTATGTGGGGAATGGCTTTGACAAGTTTTATGTGGGGAATGGCTTTGACAAGTTTTATGTGGGGAATGGCTTTGACAAGTTTTATGTGGGGAATGGCTTTGACAAGTTTTATGTGGGGAATGGCTTTGACAAGTTTTATGTGGGCGTTACACGGCCCAACCTCTCAACATCAGATAACGAAAAAAGGCGGTTGAGATGGTAATGATTACTGGTTAGTTTGAGATAACCTAAACACTAGAAGACTTTCTTTTTTGGGTTAATAGATGGTCCATTCTAAAAACTACAAATATGAATATCTTTTTGATGAATAAATCCACATTTCAACTAATACTTAATTTAATTTCATTATGATAATGTTTTTAATCAACTAGCTAACAAAAGCAAATAATATTTAAAATCCCTAACCAGCGGATTACGTGTATCCGACAAAGGCACCGATGTCATCACGTGCCACGCTCCTAATATAGCGCGTCGATAAAACTCGCGTCCATCGTGGCGAACCACTCGGCTTCCACAAGCTAAATAATGAGTAATAAACAAAAATAAATTTCATTTTATCGTTTATAACCGACTTTAAAGAAAACAATAATTCAGATCGTTTATAAGCTTAGAGAGAAACATTCGTTGCATTTTATTCAGTTTCCATTGATTCACAGTCACGGTTGAGTCTGTTTAATTGGATCGAATCTCGCGGTGTCGTAATCTTTTTAGCTGAACCAGTCATATTTCAGATATGGATGTTGCGGCGGTGGCGAGATGTATGGGGAGGTGTCATGTTTCGCCGGCGTTCGAGAAAACTGAACCGTTTCGGTTATCGGAGCGGCGGTTTCTGGGATTATCTTTATCTACTTCCTTTTGTCTGGATCTCGCTCGTAGTAAAGGTTTGAAATATCGCGGGAAAAATCATCGGAGACTAAGCTTCTTCCATCCGATCATGGCGACAGATGAGTCGATTTCATCGCGTTCCTCTGATTGCGCTGGTAATACTTACATCATTCCGATTTGATTCATCTGGGATTTTGGTTTGGGTTGTTATTGCTCGAGTCTTTAACCTCACGGCTTAAGCTAGTTATAAGTTAATTTCAAATGCTGAGAGTGCTTGTCTTTTGCTTGTGTATTCATTTGCATATCCGTTTGTATCTTTTCTAGAGTTCTCCAGAGATTCTTGAAAATTATCTCTGCATTGTGAAAATTTGGTTCAAGTTTCTAGTAACAAGATCAGAAATTTTCAAATTATGGATCTCTTATTCGACAAACATATTAATGATGAGACGTTTATCTGAATGGGTCTAATCTCAGGTGAAACACAACGAATCAACGGAAAGCAAAAGAACATTGTCTGGCATAATTGTCCCATCACTAAACTTGACAGGCAAGAATTAATTAAGCAAAAGGGATGTGTGATCTGGATTACTGGCTTAAGTGGTTCAGGTTTGATTCGTAGTCTGATTCATCTATACAGCGTGAGGTTTCTACTGGATTCATTGGTTTAAAAATAAAATTTCCTTACAAAAAATTTCAGGGAAAAGTAGTTTGGCATGTGTTCTTAGCCGAGCTTTGCATAATCGTGGAATGCTTTCGTATGTCCTTGATGGTGACAATGTTCGACATGGTTTAAACAAAGATCTTAGTTTCAAAGCAGAAGATCGAGCTGAAAACATTCGAAGAGTTGGTGAGGTGGCCAAACTGTTTGCAGATGCTGGAATCATTTGTATTGCAAGTCTCATATCTCCTTACAGAAGAGAACGAGCTGCTTGTCGTGCATTATTACCACAAGGAGATTTCATTGAGGTTTTTTTTTCAAAAAAAACTCTTATTTTTATGGAATGTGTATACAAAGTCAACATCAAAACTTAACTAAATGTGTTTAAATCTTTGATTCTCTTGTTAGGTGTTCATGGATGTGCCACTACATGTTTGTGAAGCTAGAGATCCAAAGGGCTTATACAAACGTGCACGCTCTGGTCAAATCAAAGGTAACCTCTGCAACTGCTTTCAAATTTAACCCAATTTGTTTAATCTTGTTTATCTTTTTGATTATATGGTTAACTTATCACCAAAACATTTATTCTTCAGGTTTCACAGGAATAGACGATCCATATGAACCGCCTCTGGATTGCGAGGTTCTTATACGTTTTAGTGATCATATCCAATTATTATATCATACTCAAACTTGAATTTAATGTTTATTCTAAACTTGCAGATTGTGATACAAAGCAACAAAGACAGAGATTTTTCTTCTTCGTCATCTCTGCTTGAAATGGCAGAAACTGTTGTGTCGTACTTGGAGAAAAATGGATACCTCAAAATGTCTTAATAACACTCCACAAAGTCACATAAGGATATGATTTATACTTCTCTTGTAAATACAAAAGTGTTATCTCATCATGTATCATTATTAATTGTTTGAGTGCAATACTGATTAGCAATAAAATAACGATTGGAAAGAAAGGAAGAAAGTTGAAGAAAGGGTATGTTCAGTTTCACACAACACATGAAGATTTGAACGTATATAGCTCTAAGAGCATGTGAGAATTTCATCACTCTTTGTCAACGTGGTTACTTACTAGTTACTACAATGGAGTGACCGTTCACAGAAACATCAGAGGTATTCAGATATCCCTCTCTGAAATCTGGTTTTTTTTTTAAGAGGCTATTACCGATTAACAAAAACGTGATCTTTTCACCGTTCTTCTACAGGGTTTAAAGATTTCTCTAGCTGGTAAAGTGAAAACAGTTTCTACCCACTTTTAGTAGAACTGTTCTGTTGACTAGTTTTGGTAAGAGTTCAAAATTCACAATAGCATTTGTAGTACAACCTAATGTTCAAAAGCTGAAACTGTTATTAGAAAATATACCACGACAATACGAACCATTTATACGTTTCACTTTTAATGTGAGAAAACGTTTTTGTGTAAAATCGGATGTCGGGTTAACATTAGACTCTGATACTGTATTAAAAAACATAGGTATGCAATTCAAAACTAATTGACAATGATTTCAGTCTATATTTTTTATATAATTGTGTGCAAAGCTTATAATGTGAGAGTTTTACACATTTTAATAGATGTACCTGAGCTCCTTCAGTAAAAGATTTATTAGAAATAATAATCCTTACAATGGTGTGTATGAAAATGCGTCTAATCTACAAAACACATCAACAACAATGATCATCACAAGCGATCGGTGAACATGTTGTTGTTTGTTACTCTCTTTTGTTTTCTTTTTACGGAAGCTGCCATTTACTGTGCCAGTAGATAGACACCCTGGACCACATCGGGAATCCGAAACTGAACTCCAGAGGCTGATCAGCAGGTCCGCCTATAACTAACGGTAACCATACATATCTCGAATCCCGCAGATCAGCTGGGTTCCACCTATCTGCCATGAAGATATATACACCTGGAACACCCGGTAATGGAATCACATACGTGCTCTGGGCAAAGAATGTTGTTAACCGGAAAACTTTGTTACCGCCGATACATGGATTCCCTAACTTCTCCCATGGACCCATTATTGATTCAGCCGCATGAGCCAAGGCTTCATTTGGTGCCCAACCAGTGCACCAAGAAGTAATCATGTAATAAATATTCTCATGCTTGAAAATAGCTGGAGCTTCCCTGTGTTGTCCAATCATTACTCTCTTCATAACCGGCTTCACATCGAGATAATCTTCGGTTAAGGGTCCAATATGAAGCACGCTGTTAACTTCAGACGAATAAATCAGGTAAGCAACACCATCATCATCTTTGAAGACAGTCATGTCCCGACTATCAAACCCGTGTGGACGTTTGCTGTATAAATACTCGAACGGACCTGTCGGGTTATCGCTAATGGCTACACCAACTGAAGCTTTAGTGTAGTTTGCATCGTCGATATGCATCCACATAACATACTTTTCCGTCTTATCATTGTAGATCACTTTGGGTCGCTCAAGAACATTGGATTTATGCAAATCATGTGACTTGTTTGTTTCTTCAGCTCTGAGTACAATGCCTTCATTTTTCCATGTCCATAAGTCCTTTGAAGAGTAACAACCAACCCCTATAATATCAACCTGACGACAACACGAGATACAAAGATTTACCCCAAAATAAGGACACATGCTAACTGGAGCAAATCATAGACAGGAGTTAAACCGAAATAGATCATAAATCTTAGGGGCACTGATTTAGTAAAACAAACGGGTTCTTACTCTAGCTGGTCCTTTCTTGTGAGCATGGTAAGTTGGTCCATCTTTATACTCTCCATACCAGTAGTATGTATTAGATCTCTCATCGTGCAGAATCCCTCCGCCATGGGCTTGAATTGGATTTCCTTCTGTGTCCATCCAAATTTTCCCAGGGAAGTAATGCAATGTATCGTTCCCCATTTCCTTGGTGGGACCAAGGGCAGCAGTTTTCATATCTGGAAAGAAGAGATGCCGGATTGGTGACTTCTCGTCAAGAAACTCCTCAACCAGAGGGATCGGTTTTCTTGATCTCCGTTTACTTGTACGAGGAGAACGCTTCCTAGGTGGCGGCATTCTGAGGCTCTCTTCTTCGACTCTTACAAGTTCATGAATAACAGAATGATGAATATGAGGATGATGTTCTTGTAACTGATCAGAAGAAACTTCTTGAGCAATATTATCTTTCCTGCTATACAGCGAGATAAGATGAGCCACCAGGAAAAATCCCACAACAGCCCATACTATAGTAAGCAATGAATATCTGCAACCACCTGCATCATCACAACCCAAAGATGTTGGTTTCGTATTGTTTTTGTTCTTCTTCTTCTTCTTCATTATCCCCATTCTTTCTTTTTTATCTCCAGAAAACACTGTAAATAAACAGCACCCAACCTCTGTAGATTCTCCAAACGATTATCTAGTGCAACAGATTAGGCCTTAATAAGCTCACAATACACTAAGAGATTCAACAACTATAAATTCAGCAACAACCTATCAGATATTAAGTTCCTTTTGCCTAATTACGTTAACATCTCTTTTCATCTATTATCTTTTCACTTACATGTTCCAAGTCTTATTCAAAGTTCATTAGAAAGATATCCCCAAGTGTGGATGGAATCTTGAAGTTCATGTTGGTAGGAAGAGCGGATATGATGCATTTCAAATTGATTAGTGTTGATTTACTAAACTAAACAGATACAGCTCGATAAGCTCAATTTTGGATTTCAGATCTGAAGCGAAGCAGAAGCTTAACACTTGGAAAAAATTACAAAGCCGAAATTAAGTAAGCTCGATAAAACTCATCTGTAATTTTACCTGAAATCCCTCGGAGACCGACAAGAGCCGAATTTCCCGACATGTGTAATACAGAGGATGCGCAACTATCTTCGCTTTCTCTGGAGCAAAGAACAAACTCCAACACTTGTCTCAGATTCTACGCAGCAAGAAGTTCGGTCTGGGAACGAGAACGAGATTACAAAGCTGAATCGAGAGAATCCAGAGCTAGAATTTGGATGAGAGATAAAGAAAATGGGTAAAGTAAAAAAGTCTACTAGTTGAGATGGATCTATCAAAAGATGAATGAAGAGTGAGATTCTTTGATGATTCCGACGTGCGAACGAAGGCGAGATTCTAGTAGTCTCCTTCCTCTGATTAAGGTTTGATACATTTCTTTGCTGTTTTCTCGGATGAACTTTTATTAAAAATCTTTTTAACATTTATTAAAATGGTCTTCGTTTGTTATCTACTCAAAGTTATATATATATATATATTATATAATTCATGCACATGAGATGTGGCTTCTTAAGTAGTTGACAAATTCGTTTTCCATTGTTTTCTCTCTATTAATTCTTTTTTTAAAATGACAAAAAATGAATCTGTTATCTACTCAAGTCATTTTAAATGTCGTTTAAATAATTTTAATTAAATGTCTATTGCACTAATTAATATAGATATATAAGTTTCTTTATATATAAAAGAAGATGAAATAAAGAAATTAAACTATTATTTAGGGCAAATGTCTAAAATAGTACCTTTTGAAATTTTTGTTTCAAAAATAGCATTATTAATTTAAATTTTCAATAATAACACAAATTTAAGATTAAAATGCATTAAAACTATATTTTAATAAAAACAATTAAACTCTAAATTGGAAATAATAAATCCAAATACAATACTTTAAGTTTATGTAAAATTTATTTAGAATAATAAGTATTTTCACATAAGTATTTGTGCTATTTTTGGAAATTGAATTTTATGATGCTAGATTTGGAAAAAAAACTTTAAAATGTACTATTTTAGGGTATTACTCTATTGTGTTTAAAAATCTGTATTAAAATTATCAAACGGAGGTAATACTGTCAAATGGTATTATGTTATTGAATGAATGCACACAAATGGTTATTACAAATATTTGATACATTGTCATATTTACATTTCTTAAATTCAAACAAATCGTAATTACATAAAAAATAGCGTACATATAACCACTATATAATATTCACTTGTCGTCCTTCTGCAGGAAAAGTTGGATTGATGGAAAACCAAGCAAAAGTATTTCCTTTCTCTTGGAAAGCTTTAGCGAGAAAGAGCAAACCCAGAACCTTCATGATAACAGCGAGAGCAAGCATCGATGCCCAAAGCCGATAAATTGAAGCTCTAAAGGGTTTACACTGATTACTGACGATGCTCGATAACGTGTCTTTGACGTCAAGACATTGTGTTAGGTTTTGAATAGAAGGTAAGATGTCGAGCATGTCTTGAGCTGAGTTACTGTAAGCATACACCTTGAGGTAAGCTGTTTCCGGGATGAATTTTCCGGTGATCCTGCAAGTTTCTGGTGGATCTTTTTCGTGGCATGTGAATCTCGAAAGGATCTAATAACAAACAAGAAAGGGTTTTTCTGTTCATTTATATGTTTAGAGAAAGATATATATTCCAATACAGAATTGTTAAAAGACTTACATTTGGGAATTCGCCGATTGGAATGGCGCCATTGGAGCATCTCTGTGGCGTATAGCTGTTAACATTTTGTCCGACAAAGGGATCACATATCAGTCCAGATTCAGGCGCAGACGATGCAGTATTGCTCCGATCAGTCAAAGCATAAGAACGCATTGAGTCTGCTACTTTTGAGTTTAACTGAAAATAACAGAGGATTTACATTTACCATTAGCCAAAGTTCGTTCTTCTTGGAACTAAAGAGATTTATCGGGTAATCATTATACCTCCTTGATAAAGTTATGAATCATTAAGCTTATCACGATTAGGGTTTTATCAGAATGAAGAGGATCCATACAGGGGAAAAGATTTGTCAATGTGTTGTTTTGTGGGTTTTGTACAAAGCCATCGAAAGCTGAACAAACGTCTTCTGCGAAGCTGCATGAGGGTGAAATTAAGGAAATATGGTTTAGAAACGTGTGGAGATATTGGTTTTGAGGTTTTGATTGACTTACGTGTGAATGAAGAAATCGAATCCAGTTAACACCCAACAAAGAGTGGTTAAGATCCAACACAAGAATATGACCCTTTTTAACAACAATGAGAAAAGAAGAAGAATTAAATCTTGTAAAGTTTTCAAAACCGATTTGACAAGAATCAATGTTAGATTGCTTACATGATGAATCCAGGGTGCCAGTGAAGCAAAAGAGGTGCTGAAAGAGAAAAGTTCCATTTAAAATTAGTCTAAGAAAACCTAATAAAACCTTAAACCCATAAAAGATCATAAAAATTTCACAACACGTTAAATGATCTCACCAAAGGCTAGAAGCAAAACGAACAAGTTGGTCGATGCAATCATAAGATGAGATACATACCTGAGAACCCAAAAAAAACAATGTTCAGATCCTCGCTAACAAAAAAAGAAGAAGTCGTTTTGTGATCGTACGAGATTTTGATGGCGAGATCAATGGAACGGCCGTGATGATGAACAAAGCTTTGAATAAGCCGAGATCCTTTACTGAATCGATGGTTAGTGACATTGAGAAGATGAGTCGTTTTCTGATCGTACGGAAGCAATAAGTACTGAATCTTCGTTAACGACACAATCACTGTACGAATGTTTCTCTCAACATCTTCTCCTGCTTTGTCTATGGCTTCTTTCATCTCCTCTGTTCTGTTCTTCGAGCTCTCGTTCGCTGCTACAACTATCCCTGTCGCTGCCCTGTTTTTTTTTTTTCAAATAAAATACCTTTATGAAGAAACTATAACGCATACCAATCCACATAACATTAAACTATTTTTTGTTAATATTTTTATAGCAAACCAAACACTTGATTGGTATTAATGTTTATGCAATTTGGGAAATAAAAAGGAGAGTGTTTTGATTTAAAAGCTTACATGGCCAGAAACATGAAGAGGAGGAGAAGTAAGAAGAGAGGAAGATAATAATGGTCAAGACACCGGCGGCGCGTGGAAGAAACACGTCTTCTGTCGGAGAAAGCTAGGTAAAGTCCCAAACAGACGCCGGAAATAATCAACACTCCGGCGACAACGTAACCGTGGATTCCGGTAAATGCCGTAGCCTGAGATTCCATCAACACTTAATTACTATATTAACCTTAATATTAACCACAAACATAAGAAGAAGAGAGACTCACTGCCCAATAATGTCTGTCTCGTACATTGAAACCTCCGTCGTAATATCTTAACCTGTTAAGAGGATCGCGTCTCTTAAACCTCTCATAATCTCCGTCGTCTGATAAACCCGAAACCAACCCAATCTGAGAGATAACAGCCGTTAAAAGGAGCTGAGACAGAACTCCGATTATTATTCTTGAATTTGACATGTTGAAGAAGGTGATGATCGAAAATCATGTTCCTTGTTTATTTTTATTGGATTCTTGAAAGAAAGAAAGATTTATGGAAGTTTTATATATATATATATATTAATTTTGTCTTTGTTCTTCGTGTGTCTGGCTTACTTACTAAGGTAAGAATAGCTTGTGGGTAATGGCTATATTGTTCTTTTACAAACAAAAAAAATTGAAGAAAGGAGAGTGATTAGAGTAACGTATCTTGAGCCGTTTTTTCTGGATTTTTATTTGACTCCACCTTTTTTGTTTATTTTCTCACTATAAAGGTAAAAAAGAAGAAAAAAGGGTAAAGGCTGGGAAAATATCAAAATACAGATAATAGAGTGCATTCTATTTTGCTGTTTTTGAGATAAAATAAATTTTGATAGCGGAAAAAGTCTTATGATATTCAAAAATTATTTTTATAAATTCTATTGCTATTAGTTACGAAGATTATAAATCCGATGCTATTAAAATAATGATTTGAAAATTTACTTAAATCTACTATTACTGGATTACTTTTATCAAAAATGTTAGCTATTTAGCTTTTAATGATTTCAAAGTGTTTAGAGATTTCTTAATTAACTTTTCACTAGATTTATATCAACGTCGTGGAAAAAATATTCAAAATTATATAATATTATTTATTAGTAAATGTAAATTAGATATTTATATAATTTTAATTCTTATTTAAAATTATTTTTAATATTAATTTTTATATGTAAATTACAGAAATAAAATAATTATTTTTACGAATTTAATAGTATTTTTTTGTTAGTATAATAAAATATATTGATTGTCTAACCAAATTAATAACAATAACATATATTGTAATTATTCTAATAATTTAAACATATTTATATATTTATTTGAAACTAATCGTAATGATGATATATTAACATAACATATCTGCTAATAACACGTTATCATAAGATTATTTTATTAAAATATTTTTCAAAAAATATTTTAAGGATTCTAAAAGCTCATTAAAACTCAAATCATTCTAAATATTAGGTTTAATTCATCTTTTTACTTCTTATTGTAATGTATATAAATTTTGGTCAGTTTATCTTCACTCATATTTCCAAATATCCTTGTAACTTTTTAGTGGTGTTCAAATAAAAATAATACAATTAAATTCCTGATTTGATAGGAATGTTTTACTAGATAGATCATTGAACTTATAAACATGAAATATTTGCATTCCCCCTTGAAACAAAAAAATCATGGATGGCCCATACATACTGGGCTTTATAGGCCCATTAAGAATCTAGACAAACCCTCCACGATTGCCAAAAACGCCGCGTATGGGCTGAGCTTCGAATTGCTTCGCCAATTTCTCCTGAAGTCGCCACCAAACAGGTAGTCATTGGTTTGTGATAACCACGCGCCTCCATAAAAGCGAGTGGTGGATGTAATCTACACATTCTTCTTCCGAACTTCTCTCTGTCCCATCGAATCTTTCTTCTGATTGGCTAAACACAAATTGATAATTACAATATAGCTCCATGGATTTCGCTCTGTCACATACATGGCTTCAGTTTCCCTAATCTGATCTAGACCGCTAATCGTATGACTCCAACGGACCCACATAAATTTAACGGTCTAGATTTCGTGACTTCTAATTTTAATCCGCCGGCTCTCTTGCTGTGTTTTGACAGAAACAAAAAAAAAACTTCGATGAGATAATACAATCAGCAGTGAAGGGCGGAAGAAGACAAGAAAAAAGAAGAAGTGAAGCTTCCTTTTTTTTACCCATAGAGATCCGTGGAGGAGAATTTCTAATAGATCGATCTGTCGTTTCTGTTTCTGCGGATCTTTGTCTCTGTCGGAATTTGAGTTCTCTGAATCATAAAAATATGGGTTTGTGGGATGCTTTTCTCAATTGGCTTCGCAGGTCAGTTCCTACGGTTTCTGCTTCAATTTCTTCTCTCTTTTTTTTGGTTCGTGAGATTTTAATTTGGATTGTTTCTCTTGATATCTGAGTTCATTGACAGGAAAAATCGAACTATTTTCGGAAAAACTAATTCTGGTTTAAGGAAATTAGGGCTTTTAGAAGAGTTTATTACTGATGCATATTTGATGGTTCCATTGAGAGTGTCTAAGGAAACGTTCTGTATCTTTTAATCCATATAAGAAATAGCACCAATACGACCACATTTAATCTCTGATTAACAAAGCAACAAACTTTCTGCCTTCTTCAGCTTTTGATGTGATCTTCATGTCTACGGTTTCGACTTTATAATCAAGTTTCGATTTAGACAATACAATTGGGAAAATTTATCTTGGATCTAGATGGTTAATTAGCAGATGAAGATTGCTTCACACAGAGAGGGAATAGGGTTTTGAATAATGAGCTGTATAAAGATCCTACGGAAAAAGAGCTATTTGGTTCTAACCTCTGAGTAATTCCTCTGTTTTCTTAGGCGCGTCGAACGAGTTGGGCAAAATCTCAATTATCCCAAAAAAATGACTCAGTTGTTTCAATATGCGTTTTTTTGCAGCCTATTCTTCAAGCAAGAAATGGAGCTTTCGTTGATAGGACTTCAAAACGCAGGAAAGACATCACTTGTAACCGTTCTTACAGTAAGTAGTATGCTTCCACACAAACCGTTCCCTTTATATCTCTTAAACACTTGTTGATGGCTTCTTCTTATCTTTTCTTGTTCAGTCCGGTGCATACAGTGAAGACATGATCCCTACGGTTGCTTACACTACTCCCTATAATGCATAATTCAAGTAACAAAAGATTTGCTTGCTTTTGGATTAACCCGTAAAAATGTGTTCTTTTACTCTTCTCAGGTCGGTTTCAACATGAAGAAAGTGGTAAAAGGAAGTGTCACTATCAAACTTTGGGATCTCGGTGGTCAACCTAGGTTCCGTAGCATGTGGGAACGCTACTGCCGTTCCGTTTCTGCGATTGTGTAAAGATCCAATGACTTTGCTTTCGTACCGTCTTTAATGGGTAGCTTTAGGTTTTCAGATGATAAAAACTCGTGACTCTTGCTACAATTTTGATCCTTCTGCTGATTCTGATTTCAGGTATGTAGTTGATGCTGCTGATCATGACAACCTTAGTGTCTCGAAAAGCGAACTCCATGATTTGTTGAGCAAGACCTCGCTTAGTGGTATCCCTCTTCTAGTCCTTGGTAACAAAATCGACAAGCCTGGAGCTTTGTCCAAAGAAGCCTTTACCGAGGAAATGTAAGCCTCAAAAAACACGACTAGAAGAGGGGGCTTTTAGCTTTTTATCTGCGATTCTGATGACGTTTTAAACATTGTTTGCACAGGGGACTCAAGTCAATTACAGATAGAGAAGTCTGTTGCTTCATGATATCTTGCAAGAACTCTACGAACGTTGATCAAGTTATTGATTGGCTTTTAAAACACTCCAAGTCAGCAAGCTAAAATTTGCGCCAAAAGAACAGAAAACTCTTGCATTTCTTGATCTTTTCCCAGTCTTCCTGTGTTATGGTGATGGTGGAAGAAGACAGTTTTTCTCTTATCCTGTAAAAACAAGATTTGTTTTCCTCTTGTTCTTTATCGTCTTTCTTCTGCGTCTGTTGCTGTTTTGTGTATACTAGATTTGATTGGTTTTCTTCTTATTAAGCGATGCGATTAACATTCCTTCAGTGTCGGATTTTCAAATTTACGTAATTTGGAAAGAACAAAACTATTTGTGGTGTATTTCACAATTTTTTTAAACATGAGGCCAAAACGGATATTTTATAAAAAGGCGACAGGATAAAATCATTAAGCATTACACTCGCTTGCACCAACCTTGCAAGTCGCAACAATGGACGCTTCGGTGGTGAGATTTTCTAAATCGCCGGCAAGAGTTCCGCCGGAATTTGAACCAGATGTGGAGAAGATTAAACGGAGGCTGCTCAAGTATGGTGTTGATCCTACTCCTAAAATTATGAGGAATCTCCGAAAGAAAGAAATTCAAAAATACAACCGTAGAACGAAGCGCCAAATCGAGTCGGAGGCGGAGACATCAGAGGTATATACTGAGGCGCAGAAACAATCTATGGAGGAAGAAGCTCGCTTCGAATCCTTAAGGCGTGAATACAAGCAATTCACGAGGACAATATCGGGGAAAGGGGGAGACGAAGGAGGAAGGATGGACGGTGGTTTGATGGTGGGGAATCCATGGGAGGGAATCGAGAGGGTGAGACTGAAGGAGCTCGTTAGTGGTGTCCGTAGAGAAGAGGTTGCTGGTGGTAAAATGAGGAAAGAGAATCTAAAAGAACTTAAGAAGGTACTCGAGCAGGATCTGCGTTGGGTTCTAGAAGACGACGTTGATGTGGAAGGGTACGATATGGTGGAAAACGAATACAGAGACTTTGATCCTGCAAAGCGGTGGCGTAACGAAATAGAAGCTGTTAGAGTTTTGGTTGACAGGTTTTTTCTCTTTTTCTTTTACATTTTCCTTTCTGGATGGTTTCAAAACTTTGATTCACGAGGAAACTGGTTACCTTTAGGTTGAGTGGTAGAGAAATCACTGAGAAGCACTGGAAGTTTGTGAGGATGATGAATCAATCAGGGCTTCAGTTCACTGAAGATCAAATGCTTAAGATTGTTGATCGACTGGGACGTAAGAATAGCTGGAAACAAGCATTAGCTGTTGTTCATTGGGTGTATTCTGATAAGAAGCGTAAACATCATAGGAGCAGGTGATGTTTCTTGACGATTTAATCCCTTTGTTCATTAATATCATGGAGTGCGAACTATTAACCGGAAGATTGTAACTTTTATGGCCATCGTTTTTAAGGGTGAATCTGTAGAACTTGTTTTCTGATTTTGTAAACTTGGACTACACTGATCTCTACAGGTTTGTTTACACCAAACTTTTGTCTGTCCTTGGGTTTGCAAGGAGGCCCCAAGAAGCTCTCCAGATATTCAATCAAATGCTTGTAAGTAACTTCTGATGTGAGTTATTCACTATAAGGTGGTGAAGATCATGCAATAGCATTTTCATCGCAGTTTTTGGATTAACTCTCATCCCTTAGTCACTTTAGGGTGATCGCCAGTTGTATCCTGATATGGCGGCATACCACAGTATTGCTGTGACACTTGGGCAAGCGGGTTTTTTAAAGGAGTTGCTGAAAGTAATTGAACGCATGAGGCAGAAACCGGTTAAGTTAATTAAGAATTTGCGCCAAAAGAACTGGGATCCTGTGCTTGAACCGGACTTGGTTGTGTATAATGCTGTAAGTGAGCATTTCCGAGTTGTGAAACTTATTCCATATCTGTATGCAGAAAGGATCATCATATATAATTGCTAAGATCCATTCATGACTTTAACTGGTTCCCAGATTCTCAACGCTTGTGTTCCATCATACCAATGGAAAGCTGTTTCATGGGTATTTGTAGAGCTTAGAAAAAATGGTCTGAGACCTAATGGAGCCACATATGGACTTGCAATGGAGGTAGAGTTCTTGTTGTCCAACACAAACTAAATGTTTTAGGATTTCAAGTAGTTTTAGTAGGTACCCTCGATATGCATTCGGAGTAGTCTTTAAAATATGCTTGTGACAGGTTATGCTGGAGTCAGGAAAGTACGATCGTGTTCATGAATTCTTTAGAAAGATGAAAAGAAGTGGCGAAGCTCCAAAAGCAATTACATACAAGGGTAGGTATTGTTTCTCTGTATTTAGATTGTTTTTTCTTTTTGGTCCCTGTAAGATGAGATTATTCTTATATCACCTGATTGAATCTCAGTTCTTGTACGAGCTCTCTGGAGAGAAGGCAAAATCGAGGAAGCTATTGAAGCAGTCAGAGATATGGAACAAAAGGGAGTTATAGGAACAGGTTCTGTCTACTACGAACTGGCATGCTGTCTCTGCAATAATGGGCGTTGGCGTGATGCAATGCTCGAGGCAAGTTCCCTCATACCTTACCTATTTTGCTTCTCAGAGAAGCCTGCAATATTAACTTCGTAAAGATCCATCAATGCAGGTGGAGAGGATGAAAAGACTTGAAAATTGCAAGCCGCTTGAGATTACCTTCACAGGACTCATAGCAGCTTCATTGAACGGTGGACATGTTGGTGATTGCATGGCTATATTCCAATATATGAAAGATAAATGCGACCCGAATATAGGAACTGTGAACATGATGCTTAGAGTTTATGGAAGGAACGATATGTTTTCAGAAGCTAAAGAATTGTTTGCAGAGGTTATCAAAGAAAAGGAAACTCATCTGATCCCAAACGAGTATACGTACAACTTTATGCTTGAAGCTTCGGCTAGATCTCTCCAGTGGGAATACTTTGAGCATGTGTACCAGATGATGATTCTTTCCGGGTATCAAATAAATCAAACAAAGCACGCACCAATGCTTATAGAAGCATCGAGAGCCGGAAAGGTGACAACCCCTCCTAATAGTTATGAATTCAGTTAGTGTTTATGGAAGCATGAGCTGTGCAATTTTGTTTGTTAATGCAGTGGGGTCTTCTAGAGCATGCCTTTGATGCAGTTCTTGAAGATGGAGAAATCCCTAACCCATTGTTCTTCACCGAAATGCTGTGTCACGCAACAGCTAAAGGCGATTACCAAAGAGCAATCACACTGATCAACACAATGGCTCTCGCTTCTTTCCAGATTAGTGAAGAAGAGTGGACTGATCTTTTCGAAGAGAATCAAGACTTGCTTACTCAGGAGAATCTTCAGAAGCTCTCTGATCATCTCCATGACTGTGATTATGCAAGTGAGCCAACGGTCTCTAACCTTTCAAAGTCATTGAGATCTCTATGTGGGACTTCTTCTACTTCAACAAAGCCATTGTTAGCCACTGATGTAATAACTAACAGTCGCAGCGAGAAACCGGAGGATAAGTTGCTGCTTCATGATGCAACAATAGAAGATGCAAATGATGTTAATGGTAAAGCTTGGGAGTTTACAGAGACTGAATTGGAGACGTTGGGTCTAGAAGAACTCGAGATTGATGATGATGAAGATGAAGAATCCAGTGGATCTGATTCATTTTCAGTTTACGACATTCTGAAAGAATGGGAAGAGAGTAGTATTAAGAAATAAACTTAAAATATTTTGTAAAATTTTTTCTCAAAATCTTCAGTATAATTTCGATTTGGTCTAGTAAATAAATAGAACAAAAATCCAATTTTGTTTCATATTCATCTCTCTTCTAACCAGTTCAAGATTACTTCCCAGATCATCCACAAACAAAAAGGACCGGTATACAGAATCTCAGACTCATTGTTAAGAACATACATACGATCAAACTGTGGAGTTACACTATTACTAACACCAAAAGAGCAGAAAGGTTTTCATCTTTAGACTCTGCAGCTGATGAGATATCGCCTGGTTCAAGATCGAAACTCTTGAAACAACAAACCGGAATGTATGTATATATATATGGCTTGCTCTGTTATAGAATTGGCCATGGTGAGTTTTTTTTCTGTTTTACCAAGGATGATTATGGATCCTGAACTTCAAAGCTTTCATAGCTGCCTTTGCAAATATCTGAGCAGCTTCAGCTTCGGCTTCGGCTCTCTCAGCCTCTTTTGCTGCATCTTCAGCCTCCGCGATAGCAAATTCCGCTTCTGCAACTGCTCTTGCTGCAGCTTCTGCTGCTTCTTGAGCTGTCATGCCTTTTGTCATAAGTAACTCTCCATCTTCTCGGGACTTGGTGAGAATGGTAGAGCCGTTATCATCGGGTTTTGGTGGGTCTTTCTTGTTGTTTCCTTCTAAAAGGAGTTGAGGAGATCTCTGTCTTGCTCCTGCCGTAATAAAATTACTAGAAGAAAACCTGTACTTGTGCTTCACCTGAAAGTGAGAACAAGAGCGAGGAATCCTAATGTAAGTGTATAATAAAGTATTTGTAATCGTGAATCTTTGAATCAAAAGTTGTGTGTTACCTTCACTAATGTTCCATTTGATGATAAATGCTTTAACCTTACTGCCACATGCCTTTTCATATTCGGCGGAGTCTTGAAATTCTCCTGAAATTTTTACAGCTACTAAGTAGTAAGTATACAGCAAACCCCAAAGAAACATAATATTCTAATGTTAAGAGTTACCTCTATATACAGAAAGATAGATGTTCTGTCGGAACCGCGTGGTTCCTTCAAATTGTTAATTGCCTCCAAAATGATCTTATCCAAACTAACAAGAACAGACAAGCTCAAGATCAAATCTTGATGAGCGTAAGAAAAAGTCTTTAAATGGTGCATGAATCAGGTAAGACAAACCTTGTAATTGATTTCTTTGAAGTATAACATCGTGATGACCCACCACCAGAACCTCCAGGAAAAGTTGAATTTGCCTGTTCTTCGTCATTAGCCAGAGGCACAATGCTAAGTGGTGTAGTGTTATTATCACCCTGTTTAGGAGCTGGCTGATTCCTTTTAAGTGCAAGTTTAGCCTTCTTCCTTGAACCCCATAAGGCTGTCACGCTTATATTTCTCCACTTATCCTGTTACGCTTTGAACTATTAACATGATCCGAGACACTCAAATCACAAACTCAAACAAAACAGATCTCTTTAGCCAAAACCCAACAACTAAGTGTGGCAGTTTCATGTTTCAGAATGTAATGATTTACCTTGAGATCAACATTAGAACGAGATTTTAGAATTAAACTAAACTCAGGATCCGAGAGTATCGTACGCCACTTCCCAGTCCCATGCTTAAGTACTCCAGCTTTTAGGGCTGATTCTTCTTCTGGTGTCCACTTCTGCTTTGGGGCACCCATCCACAATTGCCAAAAGGGCTCCACAAATTTTCTTTTGAGAAGTTGAAATTCTTCTTTTCTCTCCCAACAGATGAAAACACTACAAACCCTTAGAAAACTGTGATATGGGTTTATCTATGTGAAGCTTAACACTCTTGCTGAAACACTTAAATGCTATGCAGCAAACTATTCTTCTTTTTGAAGTTTTATAATCAGTAAACATTGTTGTTGAAACATAATCGAAATCAATCTAATCCAGCTGATACACAAAGACACAACATAAACATGTAATCACTGAAATCGGAGAAATAAATACGCCCAAAGCTCAATTCAACAAATCAACGAGTGATTCAAGCAACCAAAAGAGGGTCAAATCCCATGTTTTCCAGTGATTTCACCAAGAAAAATAAATCCACTAACGACGTCGAAAATCAACAGGAGCATGGAAGTTTCAGCCAGCAAAAAAAGACAATCATAAGCGAAATCAGCGAATACATCATCGATCAGAATCAAATGCGACGATCGGAGACGACCATATATCTCAAAATGGAGCCCCAGAGAACAAAAATAAACAGAATTGAGGAAGAAGGAGAAGAAGTATGCCTGATCAAACAGAACCAACGGAGAGTTTACGAAAGAGACACTTGATGATGAAAGCTAAATCCTTGTGTAGATATGGATCAAATGTGAATCTTTAGAATTTCGTTGAATAGAACAAGGAAGAATATCCACAGAAATGAAAAAAAGACCTGAGCTTTCTTTTGTATCCAAGCTACGGAGTATGTAACCCTTTTTTTTACTTCTCCAGATTCACAAATTGCATAATAACCTTTATTTAACTCTAAATGAATTCACTCTTGACCAAACAAAACTAAATGAATAAGATAAGCTTTTGTTGGAACAAATATTACATTTTTATAAATATGATTATGTAGTTTACTGTGTACAAATTGAGAAAATTTTTGATTCTTTCATTTTTAATGTTTCCTTGGTACACACTAATATGTTGACACAGACATTCCTCAGAGATGATTCATTAAAGTTTTCTGAGACATTCCTCAGAGATGATTCATTAAAGTTTTCTGATCATTCGCTGGTTTACTTGTTAATAATTTCGATTCGTGTGGATTAACGAGAGAGAGAGAGAGCTGATCATGATCAAGTCAATAATCGATAAGACAGCAAGACAGCAAGTCAATATAACAAAACAAGAAAGATTGTTGAACGAGATTAAGTATGTCTTTAACATTACATATATATATATGAAATAGAATGGTTCACTGAGTCAACGTAGAATTCTCCGATCAGAAACAAGCATCCAAGAGACAGCAACAACAGAGAGCAGCCAAACTGTGATGTAAACAGAGCATGTCATATTAATATGATTCGATCAAGAACTAAAAATAAAATCAAAATAAAGAAATGGGTTCAATACCATCCTTCAAGCATGCCGACTTGTTGCTTTTGCGGCGGAGCCTGAGAATATTGTGGAGGAGGATAGCCTTGCGCAGGGTATCCCTGAGCATATCCCGGTGGTGGATAACCAGCCGGAGGATAACCTTCCTTAGGAGGATATCCTTTAAAATTACATAATAAAAAAAATCACCATCGGAATTCAAGACCAAAACATAGCAGAAAATATTAACAAAAAAATGTAAATAAAAGAAGAAAAAGATAACCTTGGGGAGGAGGAACACCGACAGGATGTTGTTCTTGATGATACATCTTTCTTCTGAGTTCTCTGTTTCTCTCTTTCTCTTTTTCACCAAGCTTTTGTTTCTTTCCTTTATAGCGAAGCAATGCCGGTGAGGGATAGTATAATTCTTTTTCGACTACAATTCTTCTTTTTCTTTATTGATGAGTCATATTATAATCAAGAAATAAAGAAAGTATTGTAATAAAAGGTTTTTCTTGCATCATAAAGATGGCTAAATAAATTTAAAGTATCTGATCTGTCTTTGAACTGAAACGTACACAGCCGGTACAGGTTTTAATTTTACTAGTAAATTAGTTAAATCCTTATTTGTCACATTGCATTGTCTGCACAGAAACATGACACAACCTAACCGGGACTTCTGGGCCTTGTAAATGGGCCTTTTGGGCTCAATTATGGGTCATCTCCTGGATAAATTCATAATCCGCTCTATTTCATACTTTTCGATATTCTTATTCAATTCATAGGTGACTCATTTACGTCGGTCTTAATATTTTTGAAGCTAATTTGAATTGCAGTAATTAACTGAGATTTTGTGTTCATTCTCTTAGATGTTTTTGATTTGTTTCGTTATTTTGATGCAAACACGATTTTAAAAATTTTATATTGCTCTTTTAATCATATCAAATAATCGGTTTTTTAAGAAATAGATTAATTAAAACTGATTAATGATATTTGTTTTTAAATTTATTAGTTAATTTTACACATAAGGTATTTTGTAACTGGGTTCGTGAGAATTAATGTGAGTGTAACTAATAGGAAATATACTTTTATAATAATAATAATAACTAGATTTATATCGACGCGAAAAAATATATTTGTAAATAATATAATATTATTTATTAGTAAATATAAATTAAATATTTATCTAATTTTAATTTTTATTTAAGATTAGCTTTAATATTAGATTTTGTATATGTAAATTATGGAAAAATAACTGTTTTTTACGAATTTAATAATATTTTTTGTTAGTTTAATAAATATATTGATTTTTAAATCAAATTAATAACAATGATAATAATTTATTTGAAATTTACTGTGTTATGACATATCAACTTGATATTTCTGTTAATAACATTTTATTGTAAAATTATTTTCATTCTATAGAACACTAATAGTCAACTAGTAACATTCTATAAACTCGAATTTTTGTTTTAATGTATTTTTGAAATAAATACTTAAATTAAATTAGTAGGGAAGAAAATTAACTTGGTTATTGGTACCTATGTGTGTATATACTCAATGCATGATGATGCTTGAAAATATGGTTGGTTCGATAATCACATGTCGGTTATTAATGAAATTGAAAATGATTAAGTCGTTAATTACTTCAAAATGTAGATTATTAATGAAAAATAATTGTTAACTGATAACTATGATTGATGGTGAAAGCACTTCCACATATTGGTTCAAAGATTAAAAGCTTTACATATTAATAGATTTAATGTTTGTTGGAAGTTGATAGTTCCTAGAACTCACCATATTCAATTGATTAATGATCATTTGTAATATGATTAGTTTGATTATCTCTGTAATAATTGTTATAATAAACTATGATTTGATGGAAAAGGCCGACCAAATGAGCTGCCAAACATTTATATTTATATTTTTTTCGGAAAATATGATTAATTTTTGGGACCATACTATTTTACTACACAAACATGGCTGTCCATGGTTTTTTTACATGAACTTTTGATCTCTCTATTATACTACATGAACTAACAATGCACACCTTAATTTTACATGAACTATTGACATGTCTTCACAATTCTCCAAATCGCTATTTTTTTGATAAATCGCGATCAATTGAAATTAATTGCGTCTACCACATAACTCATATAACCCAAATCTTTACAATTGTGTTTACTCAATTGGTTAAAAAGAGTAAACTCGCCAACCACAATTACTCAATGGGTCGGTTTTCGGGTTATATGGTAAATATAATTAATTTCAATTGATCGCGATTTATTCAAAAAATAACAATTTGTGGAATTGTGAAGACATGTCAATAGTTCGTGTAAAATTAAGGTGTGTGTTGTTAGTTTATGTGGTGTAATAGAGAGATCCAAAGTTTATGTGGAAAAACCGTGGGCAACCATAGTCTATCTAGTAAAATAGTGTCGTCCCTTAATTTTTAAATAACAATAGTTGGCTTAGAAATCGCTTAAAGCTAATCATTTAGTTAGTTGAACGGTGGTTTATGCTTAACATCTTGACATCAAACTTTATAATTGAGTGTCTTCAAATTTTATGGTATGACACAAAAATCTAATTAGATTGAACACAACAATAATATCCCAAATGCATAAACTATAAAGACTTGTCAGAATATTTAAGTGTTGTTCGTTTCGTAGCCACAAGAATCTGCGGTTACGTCATGCGACCAAACGTTGTTCGTTTGACCACCACAGGTTTCTGTGGTCAAAAACTTTAATCGTTGCAAAATTGTATCGTTTACGATCAAACTATTGTGATACAACCTGCACCGATAACCTGCGGCGATCAAACGAATAATAATATTATAACGTCTAATCGTAATGTTTCACCGTAGGTCGCTGCCGCAGCGTCTGCGGCAGACAAACGAACAGCGTTTTACATAACAAAAATATGTATTTCATATGTTTTCAAATATTTATTTCAAAAATAATACTCGTGTTATCTTAAGTTAAAATTCATGAGATTACTGAAATTCGATTTTTCTGGACTTCTAAACATTTACAAACCTAAACTATTAGAACAAAAGCACTTAGATTTCCAATCTCACTAAAGCATATTTTTAGAGATTTCAAATATAAGAACAACTGAAATAATTAAAGTTCTTGAACATAATTTTCGAGATTTCAATTTCATTAAAGCATTCTTAATTATAACATCGCTTTACATAAAACTTGTCTGATAGTGCTTTAAGAATATCTACGCTTTTTTTAGAATTATATCATGAGGATCCAAATTCCGGAATGCTGTGTAAAGCTGGCCTCCACCCACCTCCGTCGTGTCTCCGCCCCATATACACATTTCCGCCGTCTTCCCCGGCGACCTATAAGATCGATCGAACCCATACGGACGAAGTAATTAAAAGTTCTTCATAATGATAAAATGACAGAACAATGAGATGAAAGCTGTCTCAAATTATTTGAATCGGAGTTCTTACCGTATGATCAGCGCCATCTATGTTTGGATCCGGATCCGAATTCGGGTTGACTCGACCCGTTTCCTGATCCGTCTTCTTCTTGAGTTTCTTCTTCTTCTTCTTCGTCAGCTCAAGCCCTCCTCCTTCTTTCAATAGCTTCCCAAGCTTCACACATTTCTTCGTCGCAAACTCGTTCAAAACCTCTTCATATAAAACAAAGCTCTAAATAAATTAAGAAAAACAGAGATAACTAAATCTGAATGTATATACCTTCGAAGCTGACGAGACGATAAACATGTCCAATGAGTAAAGTCTCGTCAGGACGAAGGAGCTTGAGCTGCTTCAATGGTGAACCTTCCTCGTTCTTCAGAGTTGGTGATGTCACCACAACCGCAACGTAATGACCAGGGTTGGATCTCATGATGTCACTCGTTGTCACCGACCAGTAAATCCTCTCCACCTTGTTCTCCGCCGGATGATGGATCACAACTGTCGCTGCCTCAGCCGCTTGACAATTCCCCATTTACAAAAAAAGTGAACGTTTTGATATTTGTTTGGTTCTTGTCTGAAATTGAAGTATATAAGGGAAATAAATAAAAGCGTTACATGTTTTTTTAATAAACAGTGACGTCAGAATTCTATATCCTTTGGGAATGTCAGGTTTGACAAAGATGTCGCTGGAGATAAAAAAAAATATTTATGAGATTAAACCAAATTTATATTCACGCCATAAATATAAATTAAATATTTATATAATTTTAATTTTTATTTAAAGTTAATTTTAACATTAATTGTTGTATATATAAATCAAGAAAAAAAATAATTACTTTTTATGAATTTAATAGTATTTTTTGGTTAGTTTAATAAAATATATTAATACTTTAACCAAATTAATAACAATGACATATATTATAATTATTCGAATAATTTAACCCTATTTATATATTTATTTAAAATTTACTATAATGATGATATGTAAACATGATATTTCTGTTAATAATACGTAAGAGTAAAATTATTTTTTTTAAATTGTTTCTCAAATAATATATTAGGGATTAAGTAATAACTAAATCTATTTATATTTAATTAAAATTATTTACAAATTAATGTATTAAAATATTAAAGAAATAAAAATTATTGTTTTTGCAAATGTAATACTATTTTTTGGTTAATTGAATAAAATATATTGATTCTCTAACCAAATTAATATCAATGACATGTATTGTAATTATTCTAGTAAGTTAAACTCTTTTATATATTTAAGCTGAAACTCGTTGTGGTGTTAACACGTCAACATGACATTTTTGTTATTAACAAGTCATGATAAAGTTATTTTTTAAAAAAAATTCTCAAATAATATATTATGAATTAGAAAGAGAAAAATGAAAGAGTAAATGAGTTATGTTTGGGAATAAAGAGGGAGAAGTTGTAAATTAAAGATGTCGACGGAATAGTAAAAAAAAGAGTTTTGGGTTTGGGGGTTTGCAATCTACAAAAATTGACTTTATTCAAAAATTTATGTATTTTTAATAATTAATAATAATTAATAAGTAATACCATAAAATAACACCATTTTAAGTTTTCTTTTTAAATTTAGCATAATAAAATTAAAATTTTCAAAATAGCATAAATTATTATGCAAAAATAATTATTTACCTTAAATAAACTATATATAAAATTAAAACATAATGTTTGTATTTATTTTTTCCAATTTATGGTTTAAATTTTTTCATTAGAAATCATTTTTTTATTATTTCAATATTAAATTTATGATATTTTAAAAATTTTAAATGATTAGTGATATGTTTGCAACAAAAACTTGAAATAGTATTATTTTAGTCAATTTTCCATAATTAATTTTAGAATTTAAGAAATATTAATTGAGAATGTTTGAATTTTGGAATTTATTGGTTATAGACTTATAGTTATAAAATTTCTGTAAAAGGAAATAAAATGTACATTATTACTGAATATTTATGTTTCTTAATTTGTTTACAAAAATTCAAAAAAAATTATTTTTAAATTAGATGAAGTGTTTATTTTATTTTGATGTTTAATTTTACGGAGCAGTCGATTAATAATTGCTAATAACGATCTTGCATATCGCAACTAACGAAATGATTATGTTTTAAATATTTTGAATTATTAAGTTGACTATAGCTTTATGTGCTTAATTAAGGCTAAAATATAAACTGTTAATTTAAGAACGAGCATCGTTTTTACCAATACCATTAAACAATTTAAAGTAGAATTTTATTTTCAAATCATAAAACATTTAACTAATATGGATATATCTTTTTTTAAGGTGATGAAAGATCTTGATGGTGAAGATTGAATATGTTATTCGATTTTATAATTGCGATGTTAATTGTTTTACAAGTTCCCTTTCCATTTCCGTTTGGTCCGATCCTATTTTGGTTCTATCTCAGATAATAGGTAGGGAGCAAACAGAACAGTTATTTTGATTCCTAACTTTTTTTGTCTTATTCCTATGTGTTGGATCTTAAATTGGGGGAATGTAATATAACAAATCTAACTCTTATGCTTATCAAAGTTTATTTAGGGTAAAAGATCTTATAATCAAAGAGAAATTTGTATTGAATTATTTGAATTGATTACTAGTAGTTGGAGTTCGGTGCGGTTCCGAGCTATTAAAAGTGTGTTTTAAATTATGACACAAACTTCTAATTTTATACTATCATCTAGTCTAATTTTCAATATTGTAATCATTACTATTATTAAATCCTCATAAATGATATTTAATGCTGACAGGATTGCCGCCGTCTTCGATAATCGGTGAGATCGGACAGTTCTCGTACATGCTCAGCAGCTACTCGACAAATGCGTATAAGAATAGGCTTTCGCCTTGTTGGACCTAACTTGTTTTGTGCCGAGTTCGAACTTATTGGGAAAGCGCAACCCACCTCCAACACTATGCCCTAAAATCTTGTGTTTGAATTTTCTGTTTACTTCTCAACCCTACTAAAAAGTAAAAACTATGTCCGTTTTCGATGTTTAAATGTAGACGAAAATTGAAGAATAGAAATCTCTCTATATAATGTTGTTTCCTGGTGAAAAAAGAGAGTAAATGTTGTTCCAAATTTATAGAGGAAGTGTGTGTATTAAGGAGTTACAGTAACAGTAAGGCATAGAATGTAGTGTGTGGGACACAATAAAGTGTTCAATTAGATTGTTTTACGACCGTTGGATTAGATAGTTCTTTATTAGAGAGTGTCGGATTAAGACTGATTCCCTATCACTGCAAACTCTTCAGTGTCTGTTTCCGATAGATTTGTTCGAATTTTTAAATAGAACTGTTAGTTTTGTTTTAACTTGCAAGCAATCGAAATATAAATGAAAATCTCAACTCTTGGAGTTTGGAGTTTGGATTCATTTGTGTTGGCGACTTGTGTTTAACTTTAGTTAAAAGTATATATATGATTAACAACCGAATTCAATCAACTTCGTACCAAACTGACCTATGATAATTTAGGATTTATATGACAATTTTCAGTATTTGAAGAAAACTAAAAACGTAACTGAGTTCATAATTGGATATGTTAATCACATATATCATAAGCAAAAAAGATCAGTTTCGTACCAAACCAATCTATACATGTTAGACAATAAAAATCAAGTTCGTACCAAACCGATCTTGGATAAGGATTTTAAAGAAAGGAAGAATGCGTAAAAACCTAACCGAAATCATATTTAGATATGCTAATCACATACATAACAATAAATTGAGTTTTGTTGAAATTCTCATATATATATATAGCCATCGTTTTTGGATTTATATTAATAAGTGTTTTAATTACTTTTATAACGGGTAAAATTATCATCGGAAATTTGAGATTATATACAATGTGCTCCACAACTTCGAATATGAGTTCACAAATCTTGCATATGTTATAACCAAGTCATGTGTGAGAAAAAATATTCGTAAATCATATTTTATTAGTAAATATAAATTAAATATTTATATAATTTTAACTTTTATTTAAAATTATTTTTAACATTCTTTTTTGTATATAAAAATTAAGAAAGAAAAAATTATTTTTTTTTATGAATTTAATAATATTTTTTGGTTAGTTTAATAAAATATATTAATAATCTAACCAAATTAATAACAATGACATATATTGTAATTATTCAAATAACTTAAGCCTATTTATATATTTATTTGAAATTTACTGTATTGATGAAACGTAAGCATGATATTTCTGTTAATAACACGTGAGAGTAAAGTTATTTTCTTAAATTGTTTCTAAAATAAAATATTAGGAATTAGATAATAAATTAAATTTATTTATTTTTATTTGAAATTATTTATAAATTAACGTATTCAAAATTTAAAGAAATTAAAATTATTATTTTTACAAATTTAATACTATTTTTTTGTTATTTGAATAAAATATATTGATTATTTAGTCAAATTAATATAAGTGACATGTATTGTAATTATTTTAATAATTTAAACATTTTTATATATTTAAACTGAAATTCGTTGTACTATTGACATATCAACATGATATTTTTGTTATTAATACGTCATAATGTTATTTTATTAAAAAAATTCTCAAATAATATATCAGAAATAATTCACAAATCTTGATGGCTAGATTATGATTGACTATGAACCATATGTTATAACCAGTTACAACAGATTTTGAAATAACAATCTACAATTCATTTTTATGAAACAAGCAAAAACCAAATCAAATATAAATTTTAGAAGAAACCATACAAATTGATTAGAAGCATATCCCAAAGTTGATTAGTCATACAGTTGCTACAACATTTTCAAAGCTGAACTCAAATCTAAGATAAGACATCATATAGAACCATCCATAGATATGAGAAAAGATAAGAAATAACGATCGATCTTTAGGTTTGCATAGCATCTTGTTCCTCTTCTGCAGCATTTTCATCTGTTTTGATTGGTTCACTGAACATATACTGACTCTGATATTCAACAAGGTACTGCATCGATCTCCTCACATCCAAGAACAATCGATAAACTCTCTCAATATCCTCAACCTCCACGACTTTCCCTTTCCGCTTCTGGCAAGACAACGCAGACGCCGTTATAAGATGAATCGCGTACCTTAGAGAGGTATCACGTCCGATCAACGTCAAAAGCTGTTTCGCTTCTTCATTCATCTCAACATCTTCTTCTTGGCAACGGATCTCTAAGATCTTCCTTATGTCTTCCTCTGTGTAAGGTTGAGTTGTAATGATGAGAAGACGGTCAAGGAGATCGATTGGGATTCCGTGTGGTGATTTCTGGTTTGTGCCACGGATTGTGGTGACTCCTCGGTTTGTTGCCACGACCAGGATTGGTGACATTTCGTTTTCCAAAGCTCTGTTAAGGAATGAGAAACATTCGATATCGAGCATGTGAACTTCATCGATGAAGAGAACACCTGGAACTATTTCAGCTTTTCCTTCTTCTCTCCATTCTGCTACTTTTGTATCGATTTGTTCACGGACTTCTGATCGGATTTCTCCAGTATCGCCAGTGAAAAGGGCTAGAAACCCTTGTGTCCTGCAAACGAACAAAGAAAGCAACACGAAATTCTAAAAATTACTTCTTGTTATACAAACTGATGTTTCAAACCTCAATTTTGTAACCTACATTGGTTCTTATAATGCCACAAACAAAACGTCTTAGTTATAATTATTGAGGTAGCTCGGACTACACACTGAGCTAAGAGATGGAAAACAAATTAAGCAATGAAGTAACCTCAAATTTGAAAAATATATCATCCAATTTGGTAAACCAAATCAAACCACTTAACAACAATCTTGCCACTAAAAAGCCTCAATTTTGCAACACTGGCCCTGCAAACAATAAATCAAGATGAGCAAACGTCACGATTCAGGGACAGTTAAATTACCTGCTGTTAATAACATCAATCTCGTGAAGTGTCACACAATGTACAACCTCTTTCCTTTTCTGCAACTCACCTTCAGGACACTGCACGAACTTAGTTTGTGCACCCATAGCATCATAATCACGGGACCTCGAAAAGGATCTTCCAAGCTTCGTAATTTTCCCAGTCGCCTTATCAATGGCAATCACATCTCCACTCTGCACTTTCTCCTTGTTCAAAGCTTCAATCATCTTCGCTCCCATATCATACACAGTTTCCATATCCGTCGTCTTCATTGTCATCTTTCCTGACTTAGAAGCAACGCCGGAAGAAGCAGGCCTATCAATCTGAACCTCCACGACTTCTCCTTCTATAACCTCTGTTTCTTCTTTAATCCTAACACCAATTGCTTTACGGAAAGACTGAGTCAAAGCTTCTGTTTTCGACATCTCTAAGGAGAAAATCTCACTTCCTGCAATCATCGCAAAAGGGGTTTCCAAGCCAAGCGATTTCGCCATACCCATCGCAATCGCGGTTTTACCGGTTCCGGGTTGGCCCGCGATTAGAATAGCCCGACCCGCGATTTTCCCTTCCTTAATCATCTGAAGGATTACCCCGGCGGCTTTACGCGCCTTAACTTGACCTACCATTCCTTCAGAGACGGCTCGCGGCTCGAGCGCTGAGTCGAGACCCAGTCCTCGGATGTGTGAGTGTGCACCGATTCGCTCGACTCTAGTCAAGTCCCGACTCTCCGATAGCTTTAGTTCCGCCATATTTCGATGATCGTCTTCGGCGACTGAGGCGGAGGAAGAAACAGTTGAGGTTTCCTTAGGGTTTAGACCCGATAGTATGATATAAATACTCTTACAATTAAGGGCATCAACGGAATTTCAGGGCTATTCGAAATGAAGATAACTGCTTTAGTAATGTACCCTTGTATTATTACAGAAAAAAATAATTAACCCTCACATACAGATCTGTGCTTTTTAAGCCTAATTGGATTTTTCTGGGGTTGGATTATGGACATGAATTGGTTTAGATCTCTCTTTGGCCAGTTTCTTTGCCTCTCTTCTCTTCTTGACTTTTCTCTTCTTTTCATTGGCATCGAATTTCTCTATGAACAAAACGAAAAGATTCTATCAAAACAAAACAAAACAAAAACAAAGAAGTCAGGTGTGTAATGTATTAATACACAAAAAAAAAGAAGACAGCTTTGAATAATCATACAATACCAAACTATTCCAACTAGTAGAATTTGATTAAACTTTCAAAATCCTTGATCTGAGGTGATTATGAAATATAGTTAAACATGAACGAAATTTTTAGGGTCTTCGCAAAAGATTTGAAACTAATGAAATGATAAAGTCAAGCCGTACCTTCTTTCGCTTGGGCATTTGGTCGAACACGTTGTAAGCAACTTGCCTCATCTTCGCTATTGCTAGAATCTTCTTCTACGTTTCCCCCATCGGTATCTGCAGATCTTTCGTTGAGAGTCTGAAACATATCTTTTGGAAGAAGAGGTCCGATAATTTTCTTTCTTCGCGCCGCTTCCTCTTTAAGCATCTTCTTCCTTAACCTCTTCCTCTGCGCTCGACTTGGTTTATCTGCTGTCTCCGATTCGTCTCTCTTTTCGTTGACATCGCCGTGAATTGATGAACCGATTTCCACGTAATCATCTGAATAAACCGAATTGAATGTTATTTTAAACTATAATACTAATAACTCGAATGTCGACACAAAAATCAGGTTCAAGTACATCGACCGCACCTGGGTTTATGAGTGTCACATCAAATGGTTCGTCATCAACAACCTCTACCTGCAAACTCCGAATCAAACAATGGCGTGAACACTTATTGATTCAAAAACCCAAACCAAATAAAGAAACAAACAAATCGACGCATACAAATAAATGAGAATATACAGGAGACGGAGAAAATGAAGGAGGCGATGGCGATGAAGGAGGATAGAGAGTTTGAAGAAGAGCTTCGTGAAACTCTCGACGCTTTTCTTCTCGTCGTCGCATCTTCGAATATTGCTCAACACTCTGCAGCGAAATCTCCATCCATGTGCAACTTTTCAAATTTTAATAATTATTTTACACCCCTATACTCTAATGGTAATTTTGTTTTAGCCCCGAACATTTTGATTTCGTAAATACACACACAAAGACAAACAAATGTATTATATATTACGTTGACGTTGTATCGTGCAGTGGAAAGAGACAATAATCATTTTTTGTTTGACCATTTTTTGGATTAACATATTTCATTTCATGATCTAATCTGTCTCCTGTTGGTTGAAACGTAACTAAAATGTCGAAATCGACACAATGTTGTTAACTGCGGAGTAACTTGAGTTAAAATATGAACAAACTAAAAGATCCCAAATAGTTATAATAGACTAAACCCGAGAATACCGTTTAATTCCACCCACAAAATTTCATATATGTATAGATACACACGGAATTTAGATTTTTTTTTATAGTTGTTGTCAAACAAATATTAAATGTCGAATTTTTCCAATTTAAAATTTTCAGCCTATTTTTACACGAAATTAAATTTAGAGAATTAACCAATTATTTAATTACTAATCCGACGGTAAACCAAATTTCATCGGTTTTGCCCCTTTTTGATAAGTTTTTGATTTGGATGATCCGTTTTAACCTGTTTTAATCCGTTAAAATTCGGTCAAAAAATAAGATACAAATCGAGTCAAAAATCGAGTCAAAAATAGATTCAAATCGGATAAAAAACAGTTCAAAATTGGGTTAAAATTGGTTTGACTTTGGTTAAATAATAAAATAATTAGTTAATTCTCAAAATTTAATTTCGGGTGAAAATATTAAAAATTTAAGATTGGGAAAATTCGATATTTAACATCTATTTGATGATAAATAGAAAAAGGTTCAAATTTTGTGTTTATCTAAACATATATAGAATTTTGTCAGTGTAGAATTATACAGTTTTCGACTAAACCTATACAAAGTTCTACTCTTTTATGTTTGCAACAATCTATATATATGTGTGTTTCATATTGAAATTTATACACAGAAAAAACATGCACTCCAATCCTTTAGTACTAAACTGGAAACAGAAAGGGGAAATAACGAAAGTTTAAGATTGTCATCAAATTTTGTTTTATTGTTGATGAGTAGAGAAAACTTCACCTATTTTCCTTCTTTTACCATAATCCAATAACAAATTCTCATCTTCTTCAAATTCATCACAAATCTTCTCTTCGTCAATCCTTCCCATCGCCATACAAGTATAATTTCTCCGGAGAGCCAACGGTCGTCTCATCGTCGTCGTCTCCTCCGTAATTTCTCCACCGCCGCCGGGGCCACGTGATGAATAGCTTGTGACAAATCTGCAACGTTCACGTGTTGTCGTGGACGAATTTAAGGTGAAGCTACGAGGGAGAGTGGCGTTCGGCGCTTCGCATATTTGAAAATTACAGGCCGGTAAGCCGAAACCCCCGGACCCATCACCACCTCGGACGAAACCAGCGGAGCATGACGTCATACTACGTATATATGCGTCACGTGCCATGATCAAGAAACGAACAGGAGATTTCACCAGCTTAGCTAAGTTGCTCTCTTTCTTCATCTCTTTAGCTTTCATGATTTAAAGTGAAACAAACATAAAAATCAAAAAAGGAAAATCAGATTGAAATAAAAGCAGTTTATATAATAGAGAAGAGGAAGAGATGAGATAAGAGAGAAGATGCCGTCTATGGACTTGGTTATGGTTATAGAGAAGTAATGATAATGAGATATATAAATGGATATAGTTGGATGTTTACAGTTTGGTGATACTTATCTTATTAAATAAATTTAATTTATGGGTCTAATTTTTTTAAGTCCCTTTAGTGTTGATGTTGCAATCTACAGGCCGGCAGACTTTTTTTTATTACTTTTTTTTAGAGATTATGGACTATTAATTTATCGTGGACTGCTTAAGTTAATCTATATCTCTAATATATTATTTGAGAAATTTTTTAACAAAATAACTTTATCATGACGTGTTAATAACAAAAATGTCATGTTGACGTGTCAATACCATAACGAATTTCAGGTGAAATTTATAAAAAAGTTTAAATTACTAGAATAATTACAATACATGCCACTAATATTAATTTAGTTAGACAATCAATATATTTTATTCAACTAACAAAAAAAATAGTATTATATCTGGAAAAATAATAATTTTTATTTATTTAAATTTTTAATATTTAAATTTATAAATAATTTCAAATAAATATAAATACAATTAAGTTATTACTTAATCCCTAATATATTATTTGAGAAATAATTTAAGAAAATAATTTTATTCTCATGTGTTATTAACAGAAATAGCATGCTTAGTAAATTTCAAATAAATATATAAATAGGCTTAAGTTATTCGAATAATTATAATATATGCAACTGTTATTAATTTAGTTAGAGTATTAATATATTTTATTAAACTAACCAAAAAATACTATTAAATTTATAAAAAATAATTTTTTTTCTTCTTAATTTATATATACAAAAAATAATATTAAAAGTAATTTTAAATAAAAATAAAAACTATATAAATATTTAATTTATATTTACTAATAAAATATAATTTACGAATATTTTTGTCACACATAATATGGATATGAATCTAGTATAAGCTTAACTTTGATTATAAAATTAATTTCTAATAGTTAAATAACAGTTGCCAAGTACACGTCCAAATGTCCTTAACACACGTTACGAGAGAGTAACAATAAATATATAGGAAAGTCGAAATTCTTATTATTATTAGATGGATTGAGATTCTTTTCATTAAAAAAAAAACTATTTTCTGTGTTTATCATTTCACAATTTTCACACATACTAATATATTAAATATTTTTTTATAATTAATAAAATAGAAGTATACTTTTTTATACTTTTCTTTTCTTTATAAAATATAAATTATTATTTAGTATTTTATTTTCAAACAATCATCTAATCATAAAATATATGGCATTATAGAAACAGCCATAAAATATTAAATATGTTTAAATTTTTGCATAAAATTTCGTGAACATCTAATAAAGTGAAATAAATAAAAAATTCTAAAACATCATATAAAATAGAATAAAAATAGGGCAAATGTCTAAAATAACAGCTTTCTAAGTTTTTGTTCCAAAAATAGCATCATTAGTTTAAATTTCCAATAATAGCAGAAATTTAAGATTAAAATGCATTAAAACTATATTTTAATAGAAAAAAATTAAACCCTAAATTAGAAATAATGAACCTAAATACAATACTTTAAGTTTATGTATAATTTATTTAGAATAAATAAATATTTTCACATAAGTATTTGTGCTATTTTTGAGAATTTAATTTTATGATGCTAGATTTGGAAAATATTTTTTTAAAAAATGCTATTTTAGGATATTAGTCATTAAAAATATATAAGATTGGTTATCATGATGATACCAATTTCATTACCAAAACCAATCTGTGTCAAATAAATGATTTTGAGTCAAATAAGTGTTGCTTTTAACTTGATTTTTTCTAAAAGATATTTCCATGAGTTATTTATGTTGTCAACTTGAAATGTAAGCAATAAATTTGTAAACTTTTTGATGTCTGAACGCAATAATTTCCTTGGTGACATATCAACAGATTATATTTTCTAATTATAACTTGACCCACCTATAATAAAGTCTCGAAAGTCAATTTGAAACTTCTTTTACGTATAAGGTAATTGGATACGAAATGTATTAAATATGAATTTGCATCTTCGACAACAAATAAATCCAAAATTTTATGTATATCTTTGGGTTCAGATCAAAGAGGTGAAAGAGCAGAAAGAATCAAACGTCTCCAGAGACTTCAAGATACAACAATCTTGTGTAAAGTTAAGACGGTGTCGTTTCTCTTCTTAGTACCTAATGAACTTACTCTTACCGTCGGCTCTACCGCCACGAGCTCTGTTAAACTTATTAACCGGTTCTCTCTTCCTCCTGTACCCTCCTCCTTCTCCTCGATCTATCTTCAGAGCTACTTTTGGAGGAGATGAGAAACCAAATGAAGCTGCAACCTCCTGCAAATAAGCAATGATTTTCCGGTTTAGATTGCAGAAATCATATTAAAAGAGCTACTTCTGTAATTCTAGTTTTGATTTTATGACACTGCAGATTTGGTTACCTTGAGATCGAGACGGTGAACATTAAAGACATCTTTCATAGAGTGAGAATCATATCCTGAAATGTAAGTCTTGTATGCTTCTTTTGCTGATTCGCTCAATGCATAGTTTTCAGATATTATCTTCTCCTGCAATAATATTAGTTTAAATAATTCTCTTCATTTTTGACTCTTCAATGTACATTTTTAGGAAGAGCAAAATGTTTTACCAGAAAAGACTGCACATTGAGTAATTTCCCTTCCTCAAATTCATGTAGCTGAACAGGAATCTTCGCCCCCTGCAACATATTCAGTCGAAAACAGATTCTTTATTCAAAATTTCTTTACTTTGAATGAGTTCACTGTTAATTGGATGAAAACAATTACCTTGAGATACTGAATAAACTGCAACTCCTCTGGAGTTAGGACGAGCAGAGCCTTCCCTTTGGCTCCTTCTCCACGAGCTGTTCTACCAACTCTATGAATATATTCCTAAATCAAAAAGATTAAGTCATGATATTAAGTGATTTCTCACCCCCTAATTCTCACACGCATTTGCCAAAAAAAGCTAGAAATTATAAACAACATACCGTAGGGTCATCAGGAGGATCATACTGCACAATCCAGTCCTAAACAAGCAGACAATAATCAATGAGATTTGATTATAGACCAGCCAATTCCGATTATTTCAACATTCAAATTGTTAAGGAAGCATACCACATGAGGAATATCAAGACCACGGGCAGCAACATTAGTACACAACAAGATACCAGTTTCCGCCTTTATGAATTGGAAAAACGTTGAAGTTCTTTTGCTTTGGTCTATCCCTCTACGGATTTCAAGGCAATCTATTTTGATGTATCGAAAGAGTTCGGCATGAAACTTTGTCGATTTGCACGTAGAGAAAAACACCATGATTTTCTTTTTCCCATGGAATCTCTTCAAGAAGGTTAGTAAGAAAATTAACCGCTTCGCATTTGGCACAATGCAATAACCTTGCTCCAAGCCTTCATTTGTAACCTACAATTTCCAATTAAATTGATAACATATCTGTTTCGAGGAATGGCATATATGTGATGACATATAAAACAAAATGTTATTATCGCTACCTCTTTTCTTCCTTCATCCACATCAATGTAAACAGGTGAAGCAAGTGACACACGGGCAAGATCTTCAACCTATTGGTTTACCCAAATGCAGTCAATCTTAATAAACTGATACTAATGAAGAAATAAGTGACAGAACTATACTGATTGGTAAACAAACCTTGGCAGTCTGTGTGGCAGAAAACAGCGACGTCTGCCTTGTCTGCAACAATAAAGATGGTTTTTTTATCATCAACAATATGTTGACATGAACAGAAATTTACCTCTATAAGATCCTGTTAAACATGAGACAATGTCTTGGTATTGAAATTATCAGTTACTTAGCTAGTCGCCGGAATACCTTTGGTAGAAGCTTAATGATCTTCTTCATGTCTTCTTCAAAATTCTGTTCCAATATCCTATCAGCCTCATCCATCACAAGAAACTGCATTTAACACAGAATAAGAGTTGCATTAACTCAAAACCATGACAATACCAAAAGTAGACAAAACTGAAATAAGAATTTGTTTTTTACCTTCAAGTTCTTGTATACAAAACCATCTGTATTTTCAAGGTGGTCGAGAAGTCTTCCAGGAGTTGCTACTAACAAATTAACACCTTTCACAAGAATTTCAGCTTCTTTCTTCCTATTCTCACCGCCAATAACCTTCCCCACAGTCTGTGAATGATATCTAAGAAGTTCTTTCGCCACTCCATACGACTAAAAGATCAATGATATATATCACTCAGGACAGATCCCAATGACATAGAGAGCTGAGAAAATTATAGTATTGACAAATAATATGGACCTGAATGGCAAGCTCTCTTGTTGGGCAAATAACAATAACACCAGTTCCATTGCGAGGAGTAAATCGGACATGGTATAGAAGTTCAACGGCGGGTATAAGAAAAGCTAAGGTTTTTCCAGAACCGGTCCTGGCAGCTCCAAGCACATCTTTTCCCATCATTAACGGTGGAATTGCTTTCGCTTGTATCTGCAAAGGTAATTTATAACTGGGCAATATTAAAAGGTTCAATCTTGCTCTACTATCATATTCAGTTCCAAATTATTACCTGAGTCATGCGCGCAAATCCCATTTCCTTAATAGATTTAAAAGTGTTATCAGATAATCCCAATGACTCAAACGTTTCGTTAGTCATTATACCACTCCCAGTAGCTTCCACCACTTTGTCTCCGTCGTTTTCTTCTTCGTCTTTGTCTTCTTCTTCAAACTTCACTTTCTCATTCTTCTTTTTCTTCTTCTTCTTCCTTTTAGGCTCTTCGTCGCTAAACCTTGTTATCTCTTCGCTATCTCCATCCTCAATTGGTCGCTTCACTCTTTTCTTACTCTTCTTCATCTTCATCTCTTCCTTTTCGGATGAATGCTGCTCCAAATCCAAATTCGCCATGGATGCTTATTACCCTCCCAGTCCAATGTACTTATCGGATTTAAGAATCCAAAACCGCCTGCTAATTATATAAATTAGGGATTCTCTCACTCCAGCTCAAAAATCCTAGTCAAATTCAACAATTTACTTCAACAACCAGAGCAGAAATTCGCAAACCAACTGGGGACTTTGAGTCAATAACTAGAACGACACAGTAGAACGACATCAAAAATATAACCTGCAAAGCTTGAGATGAATGAGCTAGAGACTAGAGTCAATAACTAGGGCTTTCTACTATTTCTTCTTGAAAATCGAAATCTCGAGAGAGACAGAAAAGAGATTAGGTTTATAAAGGTCTCTATTTTTTTCAAAACTTGTGTTTCCTGTTATACCCTCGCCTTGCCTCGTTAATTACGTCGATGACAACATAACGATTTTCGCTTTGGTGAAGACAAAACGGAATCGGTATTAAAAAATCAATTAAGGTTTTTGTCAGTAATTATTAGGAAAAGAGGTAATTAATTTTCGTTATTTCAATATTTTTGGTACAAAAACTGACTTCCAATTTTGGAGAACTGATTTACGGTATATTTCTTTTTATCTATAGTCATATATATCGATTTTAAAATACATTTGGCTTTATAATTTGTTAGAGAATGATTAATTGAATCAAAAAAATTTGTTATTATCACCATCTAAAGACAATCATTCGAAATCCGAATTTATTTTTACTTTGCAAATATAATTCACATGTATTTACAAAAGATAATCACGAGAACGAACTGAACGCTAAAGAAGCAAGAGTAAAACTCCAGTCTAAATCAACTAAACATTTCACAACGATCTAATGGATGTCGACAATCTCCCTAATTTCGACCAAAACAATCTTCCAATCGACAATTTAGCTTTGTCTTGTTCCACAGTATCACTCGACGAACCCATCGTCGTCGACATCATCTCAACCGCCGACACCACCGCTCCACTCATTTCTCGTACAACTGCTTCAACCGCTTTGGAATCCGTGTCGCCACAATTCACATCAGTAACATATAACGAACCAACCGCATTCTCCCCTTGCGTACTTATCTCAGCTCTCGTTATCGACAAACCGTTTTCTCTGACAATTCTCGTTACTTCAGACAACAAACCCATTTTGTTCTCTGTCCGAATCTCAAGTTTTAAACCGCGTGAAGCGCGTCTCGAAACTGCAGCCACCAAACAATGCCGTAGTCTCTCTCTTTGCACTTCCGTCTCTAACGTGCACCCATTTTTCTTCCTTATGAAAAATTCTTGCTCCGCCGTGGAGCCTTTAGCTCCGGCGACGGCGTGAAACACTACGAATTGTAACTCTTTTAACGCACACACCGTGTCGAAAAGTAGTTTTGGTCTGTCTCTACATTTTACGTTCACCACTGAATAACCATTACAAGCTTCGATCGCCACGTGTATCCTCTCGCATTTCCCTCTCCACAACTCTTCACACCTGTTACATGTAACGTGGTATGTAAATTGAACCTAAACCAAATACGATTGGTAACATTTTTTATACCAATCAAACTAATTAAATTGAAACAAAACTTAACAGAAAAAATGCCTTCTAAACTTTTTGGATCAAATTTTGTATGTGATATTATTAAATGAAACTGTTTGTAGCGAACAAAAAAAATTGATAACCGGAGATTCGGGACTGAACGCCATCATAAATCTTTGTAAACCAAATCAAACCAATATTTTTAGCAAACCAAAAACTGGAGATGTAACCGTCGGTTTAAGGGGCTTAGCGAAAGTGCAATGACGAAAGTCTTAACCCCATTTATATTTAGAAGGGCAATTATTGGTTAAACTAAACCAAGTTTTCTAAATATGTAGGGTAAATAAATATGACTTGTTATAAAAGAAAACGCAAACGCACCTGTCTCCGTTGAAGCAATCACAGCCATAGCACGTCTCGTAATCTCCTTCGGCGTACATTAGCTCATGAAGCCGCCTCTCAGTGTGGGCCCATCCAACTGGAGCTCCTTTAGCCTCGACCACACTAACGATGACGCGAGACTCATCGCTGACTCTGTGATGGGCCTCCATGACTGTGTCCAAATGATCCTTCACTTCGGCCTTTCTTATCGGGTCAATAATGGGCCCACCGTTAAACCCATCCTCCAGATAAATCACCATCGCCGCTCGCTCGTGGTGGGTCCACGCAACTGCGGCCGTCACGTGACATCCAATGTCGGCAAGTACAGCAGAGATTTCGGACAGTAGACCCGGTCTGTCGGTTCCGGTTATCTCAAACGCCGTCTGCTCTGTTGACACGTGGCGCTGTTGCACTTCCCGTTTTAAGTTCTTCTGCATCTCTTTCGTTATACCTCCAGTTCTACTGTAACATATAGCCTGAAAATCACAATTGACAAAACCGAAAATAAGCACCACCAATTTATTATATCAAATAAGCACTACCAAATTATGAATTGGATAATAATAGTATTATTCGTTTGGTCGCAACAGACGGCTGCGGCTGCGACTGTGGTCAACCCTGCGGCTGCGGCGACAGATGTTATTCGTTTGTCTACCGTCGGCGATTGCGGTTGATCACAGATTTTTAGTCACACCGCTGTTTTAATCAGCGGTCAAAAAATTACGACGCAATACGCAGCGTCTGAACGCTGCGTCTGAACGCTGCGTCTGAACGCTGCGTCTGAACGCTGCGTCTGAACGTGCCGCAACTACGTGCGCCAGCTAAACGAACAACAATCTGTCGCAGCCGCAGCCGCAAGAACTTGCGGCTATCAAACGAACATGACCGATATAGATACATGATTGGCACTCGAGAAAAAAACGATTTTTTTCACTATGATATATACGAAATCTACGTGTTATTTTTTACAAACGCTAAAATATAGGTTGTCCAATCCTAAATTAGGTAAACACTTGGTAGTTATATAAGATTTTCCTTTTATATAATTACCCCAAGTATTGACCTAATTTTAAGAGACCCGTAACAATGATTAAGTTGATAATATCAATGATTTTATTTTGTGACAAAAACATATAATGATTATTATTTGAACCTGTTGAATGTAGAGAATAAGGCTTCGGTCGGTGAGCTTATTCCCAAGTTGGTCCGTCACGTGAAACACTATCAAAGAGAAATCTTAGATGTTATGACAAATATTTGGCCCACCATGATTATATGTGATGATGATGAATGATGACGACGACGACTTACCATCCATGAACCATTCACCATCAGATGAGATATAAGTTTTGGAGATAACGAGATCGAGATCGGCCAAAACTTGAACCATGTCCAGTAATATCCCGTACTTGTTCGGGCTATCTACCTATTTATATCAAAAACATGATTACTTAAGACTAATTACTCTTTACTAATTACAAAGTAAATTCTCAAAACCTCTTTAATACCTTAATAAGTGTGCACTTTGGGTCTGAGTCGTTATCTACACAAACCCTAATTATCACACAAAACCAGCAATTCAATCAGACTATTATAATAATTAGTTAACAAATCCACGACACTTACAAAAAGAAAAAACCAAACCTGGGAGGATTGATTCTCTCGACGAGTGATTCGATCTCGGAATCAACCCGAGGCTGATAAGCTATTTCCATCATCCTATTATCTTACAATCCAAACTAAACTATATGTACACAGATATACCTGTTTTGTTTGTCGAGGAAGAAAGATAAGGATCATTATAAATATAATTTCTTATTACATATTTCCACGAAATAAACGAGGTTTTAAATATAATTAAACCGTAACTAAAACGTTTAAAAATTGATTAAAACGCAATTTTTTCGTTTCAGATTTTAAACGCAAATCTAAAACCATTTTTCTCTTAAAATTGATTAAACCAAAACTAAACTGCTGAGATTTTTCAAAACTAAGCTTATACTCTGTTTTATTCCCTTTCTGGCAAAAACTTAATTTAAAATTTTCTCGAGAATTCTGGGATTTTCTTAGATTAAGATAAATCACAACTTGAAAGAAAAATTGTTCGCATTGGAAAAAAAAATGGTGACGAAGGAAAGTAGATAAGACAAACCTATGTAAATTCAGAAGAGGGGAATTTGTGAAGACATATAAGAGAATCTGAATTAAAATCGTCTTGAAAAAACTAGAGAGAGATTGTAATAATATTCTCAAGAATATCAAGACGAAGAAGAAGGGAGAACGATATACCTGAGTTGAGATTCTAATTAGGATTAATGGAAGAAGAAACCTAAAAAAGGATAGATTCTCTTAAAGAAAATATTTGATATTTTTTGTTTGCTATTATGTTGGTGGACGAGAAAGAGAGAAGCTGCAAAAAAGAAGAAGTCGAAAGTGGATCTTTGTTATCATCAATTTGGTATGTATTTATACGTATATACATAATAATTGACCTCTTTTTTAATGTCAAATGCAACTCATCTGTTTAAACCTAGTTTGGAATATTTTCTTATTTTTGGAAAAAATAATTTATGACCTTATAAAGCTGAAATGTGTTTAAATGTTATAAGATTTTTTCGTAGCAAATATTTTAAGAAAATTAAAACAAATTAAGTAGAAAAGCAGATATTACCCTTTTCAATTATTTTCTTGTAGCAAATATCAAATTACCTTAAATTCGCACAAAAACGAAAAAAAATATCATAAAATGAGAGAATAGAACTATAGAAGACATGCCACGTTGGGAGCTACGTGTCAACTTGGGTGGACTTTGAGAGGCGCGACGACCTGCCTCCTCCGAAACAACCTGCCACGTGTTTCTATTTCAGGTAATTTCGTCTACTAAATAATAAAAATATTATTACTTCTACACTAATTTATTAAAATTTCAGCGAAAACGAAAATTGTGGCATAGGTAAATATTATATGTTCAATTATTTATCGTAGTTTATAAAAAAATAGGTTTTTTTAGCTGCAGTAAACGCAACGATCAGACGCTATATACTATATCGTAATTTTTTTATTGTTAATTAAAACATTAGTATAATTAAAAATATACGATCAACCGTAACTGCAACCATGAACAACATGCAAACGAACATTTATTATAATCGCAATCGCAATATTGACCGTAACCACAATCACCTGCGACGACGACCAAATGAACAAAACTTTTATATCTTTTTTTTAATATATGAATGTTTTAAGTATTTCTTTAGTTTCATAAAGATTGATTTTATAGGTTTTTAATGCATCTTTATAAATGATCATAAATTAAAAATATTAATTGAAAGTATTTTAATTATTGTTTTATAGTTCTTTTAGATAAACATTTATTGGTTTATAATTATTAAAAAATATGTACGATGATTAAAGAATATTTAGGATGATAAAATATTTCTTATTAAATATTATTTATTTTAATTTGTGTGAAAATTCAAAAAAAAATTATTACTTAGGAATAAGAGGAACTTTTATTATTTAAAATTTGATATTCTTTGGGTCGTTGGAAGAAATTATTTCTTTTGGCGTGGGAGAAATTAGCTATAGTGTTTGCTAGACGTTCCATTTGGTAACAGAAGTGTAATGTTACTTAGTTGTTACAATTAATTATTGGTTATAAGAAAACACTATATTTTGATCCACGTCCTGCGTGGGGAAAAAATATTCACATATAATAATTAATTATTTATTTTATTAATTTAAATCACATATATATATATAATTTATTTCATATTTAAAATAATTTTTTTAAATTTTTTAATATTGATTATGAAAATAAAATAGATAATAAAATCGGATTGTACAAATATACTTAAATTATATCTATTTTGGATAAAATTATACATATGATAAATATTCAATTAAACTAAACTTTTGTTTTATATTTTGTTTGACTAATTTTTCAAAATTTATATTTTGTTTTATATTATATTTATATTTTATGACAAAATACATTGTATGTCAAAATATTAGAAATTTACATATAATATACTGTATAATGGCAATTTTCGTAAATATTCTAATAAATGATGTCTTAGGTAATATTTATATTAAAATGCTATAGTATGACACATCATCATGACACATTTTTAAATCATACGTTAACATAAGTTATTTTTTTAAAATGATTCTCAATTAATATATTATAGATAATCACGTATTTAACATGCGAAACGCCGATAACTAGTTTACATGAGTCACCATTTTATATAGTTCATAAGAGTATATTGTTGAATGTCTTTTCATCTAAATATTAACTAGATTCATACCCACGCCATGCATGGTGAAAAATATTCGAAAATTATATTGTATTAGTAAATATAAATTAAATATTTATATAATTTTTATTTTTATTTATAATTATTTTTGATATTAATTTTTGTATATATAAATTAAGAAAAGAAAAATAATTATTTTTTACGAATTTAATAGTATTTTTTGTTAAGTTTAATAAAATATATTAATTATATAACCAAACTAAATAATGATATACTTGTAATTATTCTAATAAGTTAAACTCATTTATATATTTATTTGAAATTATTTATAAATTAACGTATAAAAAATTTAAAGAAATAAAAAATATTGTTTTTGCAAATGTAATAGTATTTTTTGGTTAGTTGAATAAATTATATTTATTCTCTAACCAAATTAATATGAGTGGCATGTATTGTAATTATTCTAGTAAGTTAAACCTTTTTATATATTTAATCTGAAACTTCATGTGGTGTTGACACGTCAGCATGATATTTTTGTTATTAACACGTAAGAATAAAATTACTTTGTTAAAAAATTTCTCAAATAATATATTAGGGATTCATGATATATAAGATGTCTCTAGTTTTGTTCATATTAGTATTTACCCATAACCCAATAACAAAAATACACCTATATAATAAATAACAAAACAATATGATTAGTTCGTGTGCTCTACGCCCTCCTACACAAAGTAGTCACACTTTGCAACGGCTTTTGACATCATTCCAATGTATTATTTATCCAATACCAATTTTCTTACGGGTTTTCGAAATTAGTCAACTTGTTGTTGGTTATCATTAGAAACAGAAAAACCTCAAATCGAAAAGTTGTTTGGCTTTTTATTGAAACTCGTGAAAGTGAAGATGGGAGAGTGGAGAGAAAAGATAAATCTGATGTATTAATGATAGATATTGTTACACTTTCAACAAACTTTTGGATTTCTGCAAAAAAAAGGTTTTTAAATGTAAGACAACTTGTTCAATTAAGATTCAACCGGAACAATTCAACTCATGGATAACAATTATAAAAATAGATGAACGGAATATATTGTATTAATCAGTTCGGTGTTATAACAGTTCGACGAACTATTAAATGATAATTTCTCTGATGACTTTTCATAAATTCACCTATATAAACCGTAACTAAAATGGCAAATGATTGAACGTAAAACGTTTGTAGGTAACTTTTTAAGTCCGTTGTCAAATCTTATTTATATCATATGTATGGCGTTAACGATCTTCTTTATACTGTTAATTCATTAAATCTTAAAAATATTCGTTATTAATGTTCATTAATATTTCTCTTCAAAAAGCTCATTGTCATTTTTGATATCTGATGTGATTGGACATTTTGGAAAATCTTTTTGGTTTCTAAAAAAACGGTAAAGATTTTCCATTCTAACGAAATTTTTTTTATGGTTGTTAGACCGATTTTTTATTCGACCGAATTCGATATTAGAGAGAGGAAGGGACGAAGCCCACCTCCAATATACGTCCATTGTTACAACTTCACAACAAACAATGCTTCATTCTACAATTGCATAAAGAGTAATGAAGGCTTTAATCTGAGCTCTTTTCAATGGCTTCCTTTGCAGCAACTTCTCCTTCGAGCTTCTTCTTCCCCTATTGATCAAGGGGAAACAACACCAACTCTGCAGAAGAATCCAATACAATGAACAATGAACATATGTGAGATGATAGGAAAATGAGAATCTCAATGCAAATTTTGTATTTCAAAAAACATTAAAAGACCAAATCACTCTTATATACAATAACAAGCTAAATCAAATAATAGTACATATTATACGTTCATTATTTTTGTTAAAAACATTTCTTCCAATCATTTCTCTTCACCAAAATACCATTTGCTTGCAAAAATAATGTTTAGACTAAAATATATTTCTCGTCAACATAGCATTTTTAAACGTTTTCTTGCCAAAATTATGTTTTCTCATAAAAAACAATGTTGTCCACCAAATATCATTTTCAATTAAAATAAAGACAAATGTCTAAAATAGCACCTTTCTAAGTTTTTATTCAAAAAATAGCATCATTAGTTTAAATTTCCAACAATAGCACAAATTTAAGATTAAAATGCATTAAAACTATATTTTAAAAGAAAAAAACTAAACCCTAAATTGGAAAAAATAAACCTAAATACAATAATTTAAGTTTATATATAATTTTTTTAAAATAAATAAGTATTTTTACATAAATATTTGTGCTATTTTTGGAAGTTTAATTTTGAGATGCTAAATTTGGAAGAAAAACTTGAAAATGTGCTATTTTAGGGTATTACTCTTAAAATTAACCTATTCATACTAGAATAATATATTTTTGTAAAAACCTTAAAACAATATTTTTCTACTAAAACCGCAAATTATTTTTTTTGCCAAATCCATATATCATATTTTTTCTCTAAAACCATAAAATTACGTTTCCTTACCAAAATCGCAAAATCATGTTTTTGCAACAAAACTGTAATTCATGTTTTCTCATCAAAATCACAAAAATCATGCTTTCCTATCAAAACCAAAGCCGTAAAAGTGTCTTCTACCAAAACTGTGAAATGGGAAAATTGCAAAACTGTGTTATTCTACCAAAACCACAAATTTGTGTTTCTTGCTAATATCATAAAATTATGTGTTTTCATCCCAAATCGTAAAACCGTTTTTTTTTAATGATTTCCCACCAAATAGCATAACAATGTTTTTGTACCAAAACAACAAAACGTGTTTGTCCATAAAACACACACAAATCATGTTTTCTAAAACTACAAGACCGTTATTCGAGCAAATCTTAAAACTGTGTGTTTTCTATGAAAACGTTTTTTTTTTGCTAACCGCAAAACCGTGTTTTCTTCTCAAATTGTGTTTTTTCAAACCTCAAAACACCAAAAATGTAAAATTTCATTTGTCCTTCCGGATGCATTTTTCTATTAAAACCGGAAAAATATATCAATTGTTTTTAGTCATTTTATAAATTCTATATCTATATTTTTTTACAAATTCACAAATGTACAATATAGCATTATCTAGATACAACATCCAAATAAAAAAAACATGGCCTTAGGTTGCAACTATGTAATAATCTGAGTTTTTTTCCTTCATCTTTGGAACAATTATATATAAACGAAAACCCAAAAAGTGGGAATTATTATAATTTAAAGATGAATTATCTTGCAAATGATTTTAGATCTAGAAAGACTTTTGATAAGATTATGAAAAGGCCAATCCATGACAAATTAATGGCATGCATCACCATTTTGTAATGCTGAAAATGTATTTATAGTTATCTTCTGGTCACTATACGCAGTGAAGTCAGGTTACCATTTACGTTTCTCGGAGACAGAAGGAGAGGTAACTCAGACATTTTTGTATGGAGGATACTTTCAGAGTCACTTGCACAATGGAGAATGAAAGTAAATCCCTACGTACTGTGAGACATGTTGCAATACTTATGAAGATCATAATCTCTTGTTCTTCACGTACTTATATATGTGCACAAACTACATGCATGGCTTTTTTTATTCCTTCATTAAGCATTGAGGAAACCATAAAAAGGGTCAAAACTTTTATAATGAAATTGATTTGTTTATTTACTACTTGCTTTGATGCCTTCACACTAAGGAATAAAGATCAACAATAATATCTTCTGGTTGCAAATTATGACCAAAAGTTTTCTTAATGCCCTGAAAGTCAGATCTTTGACTTTTCTGAATTTTTCTACTCAAAATATAATAATATCCACAATAAGATCAAAATCTTTTGCAGAAACCAAAACAAGAAAAAAACCAATCAAGAAATGTCTCGGGAACTTATTTTCATTCAAGCAATTCTTGTTCTGTTCCTTACTAATTCCCATGGCTACTTCGTACCAAAAGGATCTGTAGGTATCGGCTTCAACGGTTACTTCACTTTGACCAACACAACGAAACACACATTTGGTCAAGCTTTCGACAGTGAACCAGTTTCAATCACGAACACATCGACAGGTCTAACATCATCTTTCTCAATCAACTTCTTTTTTGCAATCGTCCCTGAACATGACGGACAAGGGTCACACGGTATGGCTTTCGTTATCTCTCCCACGAGAAACCTTCCCGGAGCTTCCTCTGACCAATACCTCGGAATCTTCAACGAAACAAACAACGGTAAAGCCTCTAATAACGTGATAGCTATCGAGTTAGATATAAATAAAGACGAAGAGTTTGGAGATATTGATGATAATCATGTTGGGATTAACATTAATGGCTTGAGGTCTGTTGTCTCTGCTCCTGCTGGTTACTATGATGATAAAGATGGAAACTTTAAGAACCTTTCTTTGATCAGTAGAAAGGTGATGAGGCTTTCGATCGTTTATAGTCAACCCGATAAACAGCTCAATGTTACTTTATTCCCTGCTGATATCTCTGTTCCGCCGCGAAAACCGCTTTTGACTTTGAACAGAGATCTCTCGCCGTATTTGTTGGAGAAAAGGTATCTTGGATTCACGGCATCGACCGGATCGGTTGGAGCAATTCACTACTTGATGGGTTGGTTTATTAATGGAGAAATCGAGTATCCGAGATTGGAGTTTGGAAGAATACCAATCCTTCCTCCATATCCAAAGAAATCATCCCATAAGACAAGGACGATTTTAGCGGTCTGCTTAACGGTATCTGTGATCGCTGCGTTTGTCGCCTCTGGGATTGGTTTGGTCTACTATTTGAGGCATAAGAAGGTTAAAGAGGTTCTTGAGGAATGGGAGATTCAATATGGACCACATAAGTTTGCTTATAAGGAGCTTTTCAATGCCACAAAGGGTTTTAAGGAGAAACAACTTCTTGGAAGAGGAGGTTTTGGTCAAGTCTACAAAGGAACACTTGCAGGTTCTGATGCAGAGATCGCTGTGAAACGGACTTGTCATGATTCAAGACAAGGAATGAGCGAGTTTCTAGCTGAGATATCAACCATTGGTCGTCTTAGACATCCAAATTTAGTCAGACTAGTGGGATATTGCAGACATAAAGAGGATCTCTACTTGGTTTATGACTTTATGCCTAATGGAAGTCTTGATAAGTACATAAACCTTAAAGAGAGTCAAGAACAAGAACGGCTCAATTGGGAACAACGTTTCAAAATCATCAAAGATGTTGCGACTGCTCTACTATATCTCCATCAAGAATGGGTACAAGTCATCATTCATCGAGATATAAAGCCAGCTAATGTTCTAATCGACCATGAAATGAATGCGAGGCTCGGTGATTTCGGATTGGCCAAGCTTTATGATCAGGGATTCGACCCTCAGACATCTAAAGTAGCAGGAACATTAGGGTATATAGCACCAGAGTTTCTAAGAACTGGAAGAGCAACTACTAGCACAGATGTTTACGCGTTTGGGTTGGTTATGCTTGAAGTTGTATGTGGTAGAAGGTTGATTGAACGATGTGCACCAGAAAACGAACAAGTTCTTGTGGATTGGATATTGGAGCTTTGGGAAAAAGGAGAAGATGTTCTTCAAGCAGTTGATCAAAGTATCCGTCAAGAACAAAACAGAGAACAAGTTGAGTTAGTTTTGAAGCTAGGTGTTTTGTGCTCGCATCAAGCTGCATCAGTTAGACCAGCCATGAGTGCTGTTATGCGGATCTTGAACGGCGTTTCACATCTTCCAGATAATCTTCTTGATGTAGTTAAGGCTGAGAAATTGAGAGGATGGCCTCAAGGATCAAAGGAAATGCTACTTGATGTAAATCCATTGGGTACATCGACGTTTACAGACTCTTCCTTAGTTTCTCATGGACGCTGAATATTTTTGAGTTTGCCAAATAAAGTTCATTCTTTTCTTTGGTTACGAAGATGTTCCAAACAGAGTTCTTACACGTATAGCATCACAATTCCCATTGTTTTTTTTCTGGGTATGGACAACAACTCCACACAGTCTACTCCAAAACATTTTTGTTCACTAATAATTTCATATATACACCAATTAAAACCTAAATTTAAATCTTGTGGATCAATATGTAGCGACTTGTTCGAGGCCAATGATCAATATAAGAAAAATTGATAGGCACGGAGAATCGCTTTATTGTTATTGCCAACCTTCAAGGCAACTCACGCCATTTTTCAATTTGACGCCATTGCTCTGCAAATTGGCTCTCCTTAAAAACTCAATCTTTAAACAAAAATTCGAAACATAAAAGAAATCCTATTCAAAAACCTAAACGATGAAGAATGAAACTTGAGAAGTCGAGATGATTCTGAAAGTAGGAGTCCTTTACTTATATAGATTTAGAAGCTGCTGCGGAGGAAGAAGAAAAACCCTAATTTCATTATTCATCAAAACGACGAAACCTTGAGCTCGTAAAATGGGCCAAAAGGCCTTATATCGATTCCTAATGGAGCTGTCTTTAAATAAATTACTGATAAATTAGTAGAAGGAGAAGCTCGACCTGAAATCATCAGTTTTTGGGGGATCATCTGCAACATTTCCAAGCAATTTAAACAAAAATTTGCATGCTTGAATCTGTTTAGGTGCTGGTCTACCCAATCTACCAGATTTTTATAAACTGTGCACATCAATATAATTTACATTAATATATCTATCCGGGCCAATCATGTAATATATGCATTCATACATATTTATATATGTAGAAGTATATATAAACAACTACCTCACATATATAAAATCCCTAATATATTATTTAAAAAATATTTTTATAAAATAAAATTATTCTGATATTATATTAACAGAAATATTATGGTGACGTGTAAATTAATTTCAAATAAATATATAAATGAGTTTAAATTATTAGAATAATTATAATATATTCTATTGTTATTAATTTGGTTAAAAATTAATATAATCTATTAAAATAATCAAAAATACTATTAAATTTTTAAAAAACAATTATTTTTCTTTTCTTAATTTACATATATATAAATTAATATTAAAAATAATTTTAAATAAAAGTTAAAATTATATAAATATTTAATTTTTATTTACTAATAAATAATATTATATAATTTACGAATATTTTTTCTATAGTATTCTCGTGTTACAATGAAGATGATTTATGATTAGAAATTGCGTAAAGTTATGTTTTTCTTTTTCTTAATTAAGAACTAAGAACACAGTTTATGAATTTACCATTAGAAAAATAAGTTGGGTCTTCTGGTTGGAGAAATTGGGTCTTTTGCACAATCTTGTGTGGAAAAACTAACAATGTTTATAGAAAGAAACAGGTCCATTTAAATTCGAGCTTAATATCAATTATAAGCCCATAAAGGCCCAAATAAACCCTAGCTCTAAAGCCACAGTGACAGAGATATATATATAATGAGCAAAGCCATACAGAAAGAATCATATTCGTCTCCATTCTCGAGTCTCTCTTCAAGAAAACCAACGTTAACAACAAACCAGTACATTAGCTATGGAAGAAGCAGATCAGTTATGTTTGGCAGCTAAATCCGGCGACTTGAAAAAGGTTCAAACTTTGATTAATTCCGGCGCTGATGTTTCACACTTCGATGGCGACGGTCTAACGCCGTTAATGCACGCTGCTACAATCGGCAACGTTGAGATCGTATCCGCTTTGCTCGATTCCGGCGCTCCATGGAACGCTTTATCTCCTTCTGTTAGTCGACGAAGTGAAAAGGGGAAAAACTTTTCTTATTATTGAATGAAATGTTCTACAAATGTCTTTATATACCAAACCGAAGTAAACCAACAATATGTTAACTTATAATAACTTTCTCTACTCTAATAGTCCCCCTCAAGATGGAGTGTAAATGTTCAAAACACCCATCTTGGATAAAAGTCTATGAAAAGGAGTAGGGAATAATGGTTTTGTGAAGCCATCAGCCAATTGGTTTTCAGATTTGACATGAAGAACTTGTAGAACTCCAGCCGCGATCTTCTCACGTACCACATGACAATCAATCTCCACATGCTTGGTTCTTTCGTGAAAAACAGGATTCCTTGCGATGTGAAGAGCTGAAATATTGTCACAATAAAGGACTGGAGGTTTAGAAACAATACCAAGTTCATTCAATAATCTGGACAGCCATATTATCTCCCTTGTGGCAATAGACATTGCCCTATATTCGGCTTCTGCCGAAGAACAAGATACAACCTGCTGTTTCTTTGATTTCCATGAAACCAAAGAGTCTCCAATGAAGACACAATACCCGGTAACTGATCGACGAGTATCTGGACAGGACGCCCAATCTGAGTCGGAGAAACCTTTGATTTGAAAATCCGAACCTGTATCATAGAATAATCCTTGCCCAACAGTACCTTTAAGGTAATGAAGTACCTTTTGAGCAGCTTGCATATGTGGTTGCCGAGGAGAAGAGGAAAATTGACATAAACGATTCACTGCATAAGACAAGTCTGGTCTTGTGATAGTTAGATACATCAATTTCCCAATCAATCTCCTGTAGCTTTCTGCATCTTCAAGAAGAGGACCATTATCTTTTGATAATTTGATATTAGGATCCATTGGGACAGTAGCTGGTTTACAACCAAGTAATCCAGCTTCCTCTAACAACTCTAACACATATTTATGCTGACATATAGAAATACCCTTGACAGATCGAGATATTTCAAGTCCTAAAAAATACTTCAAAGGACCAAGATCTCGAAGTTTAAAATGATCTTTGAGTTGATGTGTTAAACATGATATAGCTTCATCAGTATTAGAAGCAATAAGGATGTCATCTACGTACACCAATATTACCAAGAACACATCATCATATGCTTTGACAAACAGAGTATGATCACCATGAGTCTTCTTAAATCCTAAAGCAGTTAGAGTTGTTGAGAATTTGATAAACCATTGTCGAGAGGCTTGTTTTAAGCCATAAATCGACTTTTTCAGTTTAAGAACTGAATTTTCAGGCAAACTGTCCCCCTTTCGTGATGCATAACCAGGTGGCAAACTCATATAGATTTCTTCATCTAAGTTGCCGTTCAAGAAGGCATTGGATATATCTAACTGATGAAGAGACCATTTCAGTTTGGCAGCTAAGGCTAGAATTGTTTTCACTGTGACCATCTTAGCTACGGGAGAGAAAGTATCGAGAAAATCTATACCTTCTTGTTGAGTATACCCTTTAGCAACTAATCTGGCCCTATATCTTTCAACAGACCCATCTGCCAAATATTTCACTTTGTATACCCATTTACATCCCACTGTTGTTTTACCCGGAGGTAAACTAACAACCTCCCAACTATTCAACTTTTCCAAATTCACAAACTCCTCTTCCATTGCATTACACCACTCCTTAGACTTCTTTGCCTCTCTAAAATTTTTGGGTTCAGAAATATGGAGAATTGAATTGATGTAATTCAAATGAGGATTGGACAATTTGTGGTAACTGTGATATGAAGAGATAGGATAAAGAGAATGGGAATGGCATTGATAATCCTTTAGGTAAGTGGGAGGTTTTCTGACTCGATGTGATGAAGTTAAAGAAGATTTAACTCCATCAGAAGATGATCTTCCTAGTAATAAAGAATCATCAGAAGGTACATTTGCAGAAGGCAAATGAATACCCGGTGGTGCAGGATTATCATTGAATAAAGCCTGAGCTGCATCAGAAACAGAGGAATTTGCAGCAAAGGGAAAGATGTTTTCATAGAAAATGACATGTCTAGAAACAGAAATACTATTATCTGCAAGATCAAGGATTTTATAACCCTTTACACCTGAAGGGTAACCAAGAAAGACACATGCCTTTGCACGTGGCTCAAATTTGTGTCTTTGCTTAGTTGAGGTAGATTTATAACAGAGGCAACCAAAGGTCTTAAGAAATTCATAATTTGGAAGTTTTTGAGTAAGCGTTTCAAATGGTGATTTGTCTTTTAAAACAGGGGTAGGGAGTCTATTGATGAGGAAAACAGCTGTAAGAACACAATCACCCCAATAACACAAGGGAATGTGTGATTGAAATAAAAGTGCTCTAGCAACGTTTAAAATATGTTGATGTTTTCTCTCAACAACAGAATTTTGTTCTGGTGTTTCTGGACAAGAATGATAAGAAACAATACCTTTTGATTGATATAATTCCCTAAAGGTCAACTCAGGAGCATTATCGGATCTAACAGCCTTGATCTTAGTACTAAATTGGGTTTCTATCATGGCTATGAAAGAAGGGAAAACAGTAAGAACGTCTGATTTGTTTTTCAGTAAGTAAACCCAGGTAGCCCTACTATGATCATCCACAATTGTAAGGAAATACCTATACCCTTCATTAGTTGAAACCGAAAAGGGTCCCCAAATATCAATGTGCAATAAGTCAAAATTTTCTTTTGACTTATTGTTCAATGATGGAAATGGAAGATGTTTTTGCTTAGCTAATGGACAAATGTCACAATGAATTGATTTATTTTTGTGTTTGGGTATCATCAATTGATCACTGAGAAAATCAATTTTTGTATTTGAGGGGTGTCCCAATCTAGAATGCCAAGTAGAAAAGTCTACTGATGTTGAACAAACAACTTTAGGATCTATAGTTTTTGGTAAAAGAGAATGGAAATCGAATGAACCTGAGTTCATGATATAAAGGTTGGAAACTTGTCTACCCCTCCCAATCATCAATTCCTGTGTATGATCCTGTATACAACAAGAAGATGATGTGAAACTAACTGTGAAATTCAGCTCTTTAGTTAAACAGCTCACACTTAGCAGATTGAAGCTAAATGTAGGCACGTATAACACATTAGACAGCTGAATTTTGTCACTAAGCCTAACCGACCCTTTTCCAATAATGCTCACTGAGATTCCAGTAGGTAGAGTAACATAGGTATTGGAAAGCGGTTCAATATGTGCAAACAAAGATTTGTTTGGTGACACATGGTGGGTTGCCCCTGAATCTACAATCCAAAGATCTTTACAAGTAACAGTATTCCTAGGAGGATGCAAAGGTGACATGCCTACGAAAGGAAAGGAGTATAGAGAAAAGAAGGTACCAGGCACGTTTGAGGTGGTTGGCACATCTGAGGAGTCTTGAGGAGGTGGTGCATTGCTTTGGTTCTGAAGCTGTGAACTGAAATAAGCAATGAATTGTTGGATTTGGTCAGTAGTTAGTGGTTGGGAAGGAGAAACTGTATCATTAGTTACTGCTAAATTAGCAGTAGCATTTGAATTTGTGACTTTTTGATACTTCCCTTTACCACCATTAGGCTTCCACCCAGGGGGGTATCCGTGTTTCTTGTAACACCTGTCAACCGTATGTCCAAGACCTCCACAGAAAGTACAAACTGATCTCGGTCTTGGTTGATGCCCGGATGTCTGTTGATGTCCAGAACCTTGTTGACTATTTCCAGAAACTTGAACCATGTTGGTTGCATTATTTCCAGAAACTTGAGTTTGAAAAGCTACTGGTGTCACCATGTTAGCTGTAGAAGAAGTTCTGGCATCCTTTTGAATATCCTCTTGATCCAACAAATTGTAGATTTCTGAAATTGAAGGAAGAATTTTCTTCATCAAAATCTTGCTACGGATGTTGTCATAACTCTCGTTCAAACCCATAAGGAAATCCATGCTTCTATTGATTTCCTTTTCCTCTATTAGATCTTGAACTGTCTGAGCTGGTTTACGAGTATTCTCAAGCTCTTCCCATAACGTTTGCATTTTCGTATGATATGATGAAAGATCAAGGCTACCTTGACGAAGAGAACAAATTTGCTGTCGTAATTTGTATATACGAGGCAAATTTGTTTTATGGAACCTCATATACAGATCCTTCCACATGTCCGATGCAACCTTAAAGTACAATATGCTCCCATATATCTTCTTTGATACAGCATTAAGAAGCCATGACTTTACCATCGAATTGCATCTACACCAAATGCGATAATATGGATCTATTTCCTCAGGTTGTTTAATAGATCCGTCAATAAATCCTGTCTTATTCTTAGCCTCTAGACTTATCGACATTCCTATCATCCAAGTTCCAAAGTTCGATCCATCAAGTAATTCCGATACTAAAACCAAACCTGGATGATCCGCACTGTGAAGATAATAAGGACTGTGAGGATTATCTGGGGAAAGGCCTTGATCGGAAAATCGAGCTTGTTGAATAGGATGAACGGATGTTTCACGGTTGACAGATCCAGGGGTCATCGCCTTAAACTGATCGGGATTGTGAGTTCCCGAAATGATATCCTCCGGCGCTGCAGTATCGATTCGGTATTTTGATTTACAATTCCGTTTTCCCATGGTTTCCGATGTCGAAGAAAAATCTTCTATCGCTGGAAAATTGGAGAAATCAACCGAAAATCGATTAAACTAAGCGCGAAATGAAGGATAAGAAACGATTTCTGAAGAGAGAATCAGAGAATCAAGGTCAACAAAAGGAATGATTGAAGCGGAAGCTGGTTTCGAGCTGAACTAGGGTTCATTCGCTCTGATACCATGTTAGTCGACGAAGTGAAAAGGGGAAAAACTTTTCTTATTATTGAATGAAATGTTCTACAAATGTCTTTATATACCAAACCGAAGTAAACCAACAATATGTTAACTTATAATAACTTTCTCTACTCTAATACCTTCAAATCTCTCAGCAGGAGATTTCGCCATGGAAGCAGGACACCAAGAAGCTTTCGATCTACTTCTCAACACCGGAATCCAATCGGAGCTAATCTTGGGAACAATCGCTAGAAAAGAAACCAAAAACGAATACTCTAATCAAGAATACTTACAAGATAGAGTAAGTTTCAGCGAAGACAAGTTAATGGATAGTGAAAGCAAAGGCGTGATGATGGCTTGGGAGAAACCATTAATGGAAGCTCACGCTAAAGCAATATGCATCAATGGTGGTAACATTCTAAACGTCGGATTTGGTATGGGACTTGTCGATACAGCGATTCAAAGATATAATCCAATCAAACACACAATCATTGAAGCTCATCCAGAAGTTTACAAGCGTATGATAGAATCTGGTTGGGGAGAAAAAGAGAATGTGGAGATTGTTTTTGGAAGATGGCAAGATGTTCTTGATAAGCTTGATGATTGTGGATACGATGGGATCTTCTTTGATACATATGGAGAGTATTATGAAGATTTGAGAGAGTTTCATCAGAATCTTCCCAAGTTGTTGAAACCTAATGGGGTTTATTCGTATTTTAATGGGTTTTGTGGGAGTAATGCGTTTTTTCATGTCGTGTATTGCAATTTGGTGACATTGGAGATTGAGAGTTTGGGTTTAAGTACTCAATTGATTCCTTTGCCGGTTAAGGATTGTCTTGGGGATGAAGTTTGGGAAGGTGTCAAGCAAAAATATTGGCAGCTTGATACTTATTACCTCCCTGTTTGTCATTTTAGTGAATGAACTTACATTTAAGTTCACAAATGTTTGTAATCCTTTTCTGTTTTGTGTTAAAATTCAATCTTTTTAAACTTAAATACGGATTTGGATTGTTGTCTTGCAATACTTGAAAGATTAAAGCAGAAGAAAAGACCAACTTCAACAATCTATACCTTGGTTTATATTAAAATTTTAAAAAACAATTTTGCCTTTATATATCTATAATATATTAATTCAGAATCATTTTAACAAAATAATTTTATATTGACGTGTGATTTACAAATATGTCACGATGATATATCACACTATTACAGCATTTTAAGATAAATATTACCTAAAACATAATTTACTAGAGTATTTACGAAAATTACCATTATACAATATATTATATGTAAATCCCTAATATTTCGACATACAATGTATTTTATTATAAAATGTAAATATAATATAAAACAATATATAAATTTTGAAAAAATAGTCAAACAAAATATAAAACAAAATTTTAGTTTAATTAAATATTTATCATATATATAATTTTATCTAAAACAGATACAATTTAAATCTATTTGTATGATCCGATTTTATTATCTATTTCATTTTCGTAATCAATATTAAAAAATTAAAAAAAAATATTTTAAATATAAGATAAATTATATATATATCTAATTTAAATTAACAATATAAATAATTAATTCTTATCTTGAATAAATTATATATAGAAGATGGAGGTCAAAATCTAGTTAAAGTTTATATATAAAAATTGAAAAATCAGTAAAACAAAAATAACTTGATTTAAGAATTATTTAGTATGAAATAGATGTTGTATAAATAACAAAAGACCAATTTCAAATTTTGGACATCCAATTTCAAATTTTTGGACACAAATATAAATTGGGCTTTGGAAATACATATGGGCCCGTTAATAAACAATGTCAGATGGTTTCTCGGTCCTTTCTCCGCCACGTGTTTCCATTTTCCTCGGTTCGAATTCTTTCTTATTCGTGTCTTCTCCTCCGTTTTGTCCCATAGCCTAAAGCTGTGTTGAGTTTTTTTATTGATTTTGGTTTCTGTGTCTCCAATGGCGATACTTTCTTTACGATCTCCAATCTCCTTACCGCTAATATATTCCTCATTTTCTCCGAGTTGCTCCAAATCTTTCTCTCTGTCTCAATCCAATTTTTCATCTTGGATTACTTCTTCTGTTTCTTTCACGAAATCAAAATCCAATTCCGTTTCCCAGAACTATAGATCTCGTATGTTTTTATCAAGAGCCACTGCGTCGTTCACTGATTACAGAGAAGATATAGGCGAAATCCTCGGCGATGTCTCCGTCTTTACTGCTTCCGGCCAGCGCGTGCAATTCAGTGATCTTTGGGATCAGAACGATGTATGTTAGTGTAATTACTTACCCTTTATACTAATAGTTCTGTCTGTTGTTGGCTTTGAATTGTGTTTTCTTATAAACACAGGGAATTGCTGCTGTTGTGCTTTTGAGGCATTTCGGATGCGTTTGCTGGTAAATTTATTGAAAACGCTTAAAAAAGAAGCTTGGAACTTTTTCCAGATTTCAGGTCACTGATTATGATTTCATGATTAAATATGAAAGCTGGGAACTTGCGACTGCTTTGAAAGAAGCGAAACCAAGATTTGATGCGGCTGGTGTTAAGTTAGTGGCTGTTGGTGTTGGAACTCCTGATAAAGCTCGTATACTTGCAACTCGGGTAAGTTTCCTTCATTGCTTACTTCTCTATATATGTTCTTCGAATATATATATAATAAGTACAGTAGTTCATGGATATATGTTCTTGTCATGAATGTTATTGTTCAACCGAGATACTGAGTGTAATAGTGTGGTTTTTACTGCTTCAGTTACCTTTTCCTATGGAATGTCTTTATGCGGATCCTGAACGCAAGGTAAAGAGAAAAACAAAACGGACAAACATACACTTTTTTCGAGTTTATCTTTGTATGTTGAAATGGTGAATGGAGTTTTGAGATGTTTTTTTTCTTTCTTTAAATATGGCAGGCATATGATGTTCTTGGTTTATACTACGGCTTAGGCCGCACTTTCTTCAATCCAGCTAGCGTATAAACCGCCTCCACATCTTACCATTTTGATTGCCAATATACTATTTCAAACTCAGAACATCTTAGAAACTTCGATTACTACAGGCTAAGGTCTTCTCAAGATTTAACGAATTACGAGAAGCTACGAGGAATTACACCATAGAAGCCACTCCTGAAGACAGAAGCAGTGTGTTGCAACAGGTTTTTTTTAGTTCTTAACATGCCAACGATATCGATAAAGTTATCTGCTTTTTTTTTGTCTGATTGTTTGTTCTGTCTTCTTCTCAGGGAGGTACGTTTGTGTTCAGAGGCAAGAAACTATTGTATGGTCGAAAAGACGAAGGGACTGGAGATCATCCATCTCTCGATGATGTCCTCAATGTCTGTTGCAAAGCCAATATTGCTTGAACTCCGGATCGAAGTCTCTGTGGTTTATCTTAATACTTCCATCACTGTATATTTGTAGCTGTTTAAGTAATAAATGGAAATAGTGTCAGAATCAAGTGCAACATATGGTAAAGTCTAATCTCTCAACATTTGGTCGACATTCTTCTTTATCATCACTTATATTACGTTCGAAAAATATCATTCCGTAGATCAATTTTCCAGAATAAATTATTGAATATATTTCCTTCTCAAGTTCTCAACTTTTCTGTTATTATTTCAGTTAAAAATATATATAAGAATTGATGTTAAATTTTGTTAACATGTACATGGTGGAGTTTAACGAGAAAGGGGAAGGAAGAAAAATCGTAAATGCTACCATTTTCGAGATGCATAGATTCTCTCCAGTAGTCGAGTTTCTTCTCAGCAGACGCCAAATTTTCTTAGCATCTTCCCAATTAAAAAAGTCTAGGCTTGATTTGATTCACAGAAGGTTTCATATTTCCAGAGTTCTCGAAGATAATTTCCGGAGAAGTAACGGGCTTGGGATAGTTTGTCTCGAGAAGAGCCACAACGAGCGTACGAAAAACTCCAACTACGATGAATTCGCGAGTGACGTCGAGAAGGCATACAGAATTTTGCGGAAATTTCATTCAAGGGTTCCGAAGTTGGAACTCGCGCTTAACGAATCCGGTGTTGAATTGCGACCCGGGTTAATCGAACGGGTTCTGAATCGTTGCGGGGATGCTGGGAATCTGGGTTACAGATTCTTCGTCTGGGCTGCCAAGCGACCTGGTTATTGTCACAGCTGTGAAGTGTACAAATCAATGGTAAAAATTCTGAGTAAAATGCGGCAATTTGGAGCCGTTTGGGCTTTAATCGAAGAAATGAGGAGGGAAAATCCGCAGTTGATTGAACCGGAATTGTTTGTCGTTTTGGTGCGGCGGTTTTCCTCTGCGGATATGGTGAAGAAAGCCATTGAGGTACTCGACGAAATGCCTAAGTGTGGTATAAAACCTGACGAGTATGTTTTTGGGTGTTTGCTAGACGCGTTGTGTAAGAACGGCAGCGTTAAGGATGCTGCGAAGCTTTTTTCAGACATGAGTTTGCGGTTTCCACCGAATTTGAGGTATTTTACTTCCTTGTTGTATGGTTGGTGCAGAGAAGGGAAGATGATGGAAGCCAAACATGTTTTGGTTCAGATGAAGGAAGCTGGGTTTGAGCCAGACATTGGTGTCTACACTAATTTGCTAACTGGATATGTTCATGCTGGTAAAATGGCAGGTGCTTTTGATCTTTTGAAAGAAATGAGAAGAAGAGGGTTTGAACCAAATGCAACTTGTTACACGGTTTTGGTCCAAGCATTGTGTAAGGTAGATAGAATGGATGAGGCAATGAAGGTTTTTGCTGAGATGGAGAGGTGTGAATGTGAGGCTGATATTGAGACGTACTCTGCATTGGTTAGTGGGTTTTGCAAATGGGGAAAGATCGAGAAGTGTTATAATGTGTTAGATAATATGACAAAGAAAGGGCTCATGCCGTCTCGACTCACCTATGTGCATATTATGATGGCTCATGAGAAGAAAGAAAGATTTGAAGAGTCGTTGGAGCTGATGGAGGAGATGAAGCAGTTAGGCTATCATCTCGATCTTGACATTTACAATGTTGTCATCAGATTGGCATGTAAGTTAGGAGAAATTAGAGAAGCTGTTCGATTATGGAATGAAACGGAAGCAAACGATTTGAGTCCTGGAGTAGATACGTTTGTTGTTATGATCGATGGGTTAACAAGGCAAGGTTGTTTACTCGAAGCCTGCAATCACTTCAAAGAAATGGTAAGTCGAGGACTGTTCTCCGTTTCTCAATACGGAACTCTGAAGTCATTACTAAATATCCTTTTAAGAGATGAGAAGCTAGAAATGGCTCAAGATGTTTGGAGTTGCATCACAAGTAAAGGCACTTGCGAGCTGAACGTTTCGTCATGGAAAATATGGATCCATGCATTGTTCTCGAAAGGTTATGTGAAGGAAGCGTGTTGTTATTGTCTTGAAATGATGGAGATGGACTTGATGCCACAACCCGACACATTTGCTAAGCTTATGAAAGGTTTGAAGAAACTGTATAACAGAGAAATCGCTGTAGAGATTACAGAGAAGGTGAGAAATATGGCAGCTGAAAGAGAGATCAGTTTTAAGATGTATAAGAGAAGAGGAGTGCAAGATTTGACTGAGAAAGCTAAAACTAAAAATGATAGAGAAGGGAAGAAGAGGAAGAAGAGGATTCAATAGCTGAGCACACTTTTCTGTTTGTTTGTTGAAGAGTCCTTGGACAATGCATGTTGTTTTTGTGAACTTGCAGGTGTCGGCAAAATGGCAAGAAGTCTATAGTTGATTAAATCTGCAGAACTAAAACGTCATCGTTTACTATTAATGTGTCGCTTTTTTGGTGACGTGATGTTTGACAATAATACTACGAAGCTGTCTCGTTTAGTAAATTTCTACTAATTTGACTCTCACTTTCAAATTTGACCTAGCAAGAATGTGTGAAACTTGACATTGACCGTCGAATTCGTTTGACAACTCTCTACAGGTGACTATTCTTGCACATCAGAAGTTCAAAGAGCCATTCATGTTCTTAAGAATGTTCAAAGTCCTGCACGTGAGCCATTCATGTTCAGTGGTCTCAACTCTGTTGAAAGAAGAAGACACTGAAGCATGGGATGTTGAACCATATGGACCATATGGTATTGAGGATTCAGACTCTGACTGCAAAAGTCTTTTGCACAAAGGCGTTGTACGTGTGGCTGACATCAAATTTCCACTGCCTTTAAAGTCCTTTTCTCTTGTGATCGTCTCAGATGTTCTGGATTACCCCTCTCACCATGGTCAACAAAACCATGGTCAACAAAAGGCTACAGTTGCGGAAATGTCGAACTTTGGACGGCCCACTACACCATGTTCTTCTCATGAATGAAACTACACATTACAGTAAAATCAAATCTTGATCATCAAGATGAGGGTAGTCATCAATTCCAATGTTTGCAGGCTAAATGCTTAGCTCATCGTGGTGGATCCGTTTCTTTTCGTAGACGAAATTAGAGGAAAACGAAGTAGCAAGCAAGAAATTTGATCAAGCAGCTTCCAAGATTTCAAACAAACTAGCTTGTCAAGTCTTGCAGCACAAGCCATTACATTAGCACAATAATGCTATTCATTGGGTCTTAAAACCTTGAACTAGATGATCTCTTCACTGTTATATATCTTTTTCACTATAGAACGAAACAAAAAGAAATGCCACAAAATTGAACCCACCATATGATTCACATTACACTCACTGCACTGAATCCAAGTGACTGTACAGTTACATATCAGCAAAGGGCCTGTCAACTTTACTTTCGACCCAAATCCAATAACAAATTCACACGTTAATTTGAACTAGTTGCCAAGAAAATAACATACAAACAAAATACACCAAGAATCTAATAAAGAGTAATACCCTCAAATAGCACTATTTTAAATTTATTTTCCAAATTTAACACAATAAAACTAAAATTCTCAAAATAGCATAAATTATTATGTAAAAATAATTATTTACCTTAAATAAAATATATATAAAATTAAAACATAATGTTTGGATTCACTTTTTCCAATTTAGGATTTAAATTTTTTTCATTAGAAATAAATTTTCAATTATTTTAGTATTAATTATGTACCATTTTTGGAAATTTAAATGACTAGTACTATATTTGGAACAAAAACTTGAAATGGTGTTATTTTAGTCAATTGTCCTTTAATAAATATGGCAAAAGAGAGGGAGAGAGACAAACACAGACTGATATAAAGACATGAACATAAGCTGACCATACTGTTTATTTAACTTGGCATTCCAGTTTCTATTTTTATTGGCTTCGTTCCCAATTGTAATACAAAACCAAGTTGTATACATACACAGTCGAAGTGCAAATTAATTCGATCACCTAATATGCTAAAATTATATGAAAATATATACATGTGAGGTATTGAAAGAGTGTTAAATGGGGCCTACGTTTTCAATTCTTGAAACATGAAGAGTGGAATTAATAAAAAAAAAGAATAAGAGAATAAGAAAGATCACGATGGTTGTCACAAAATGTTGTTGTTAATGTAGGAACTTTGGGGTGTGTGGGGTCTTATAACCAATACTTTTCACATGCATTCTTAAACCCTATTTCTACTGCATCTCCATGTGCCTCCCCTCATGTCTCTACCTCCTCTCTCTCTCTCTTTTTTTTTTAAATAAAATAAAATCACAATATATTTATATACATAAAACTTATCTCATATATTAATTAGCTAAATAACAAATACTACATTCATACCCACGCCATGCGTGGGAAAAAATATTCGTAAATTATATTTTATTAGTAAATATAAATTAAATATTTATATAATTTTAACTTTTATTTAAAATTAATTTTAACATTAATTTTTGTATATACAAACTAAAAAAAGAAAAATAATTTTTATTATGAATTTAATAGTATTTTTTGTCAGTTTAATAAAATATATTAATTATATAACCAAATTAATAACAATGATATATTTGTAATTATTCTAATAAGTTAAATTTATTTATATATTTATTTGAAATTTACTTTAGTGATGACACTTCATCATGGTATTTCTGTTAATAACACGTCAGAGTAAAATCATTTTATTAAAATATTTCTCAAATAATGTATTAGGGATTATGGTAGTAACTTAAATCTATTTATATTTATTTGAAATTATTTATAAATTAACATATAAAAATTTTAAAAAAATAAAATTATTGTTTTTACAAATGTAATAGTATTTTTTGGTTAGTTGAATAAATTACATTTATTCTCTAGTCAAATTAATATTAGTGACATGTATTGTAATTATTCTAGTAAGTTAAACCCTTTTATATATTTAAGCTGAAACTCGATGTGGTGTTGACATGTCAGCATGGTATTTTTGTTATTAACACGTAAGGGTAAGGTTATTTTGTTAAAAAATTTCTCAAATAATATATAACAAATATATAGAAAATTTGATTGATCACTTTAACAGTCGCGGTTAGAGTTAAACGGCTTGCAATTCAACGAGACGATTGTAAGAAGTGATTGGAGACGGTTGAAAGAGATTGCAAGAGAACTTGGTGGTCTTGGTTTTGAAGCCATTTTGGGTTTAATTTGCAATTTTCAATCGTAGTGATGGGAGAAATTGCCAATCTAAGGGAGAGTTTAAAGATGCGATTGGCAAGAGTGGTTTGACTGAAATTGTTGGAAGAGACAGTTAAATTTTGTTTTGAAGTTTTTTTTTGCCATCTTAAAATTTTGCTTTGAAGTTTTAAAAAAATTTCTTTAAATAATTTTTTCAAAAGTTTTCTAGATGTTGTTTTCTAATAATAACTTTTCATTATTGAATCTTTTGGTACTAATCATAACTTTTATTTTACCGTGCGCCTTAATTTTTTTGTTGTCATCTAAGCAATAACGGATCGGTTTAATAATTTAAAATTTTTATACGAATATTTAACATTCTCATACGAGAGAAGATGAAGTCGAACTCCATAACTCTGATATAGATGTAGAGGTGATACAAACACTAAATCATTTATTTCTCATAGAGTTTGTTTTAATTTAATCGAGTTTTTTCTTTGACCATATATTAAATATTTTTTTCTAATCTTTTTTATTTTAAAATTTACTAATCAAACTCTTTATTTTAACAATAATTTCAAAAAAAAAATTAATTGTCTTTTTTAAATGTGATGTCCAATCAAACTGATTTTTTTTTATATTATACGAAAAAATTCAACTTTGCCAATTTTTATTTCTTTTTAATAAATATGTTTAGATAAAAAAAATTCAAAACTATTGCACTTATATATCAAAAATAGTAGAATATATTATTTAAAATCATTTACAATACTTTTTTATTAGTATTTGAACCTAAAAAAGGTGAATACTCGCACTACATGTAGATATATTAGTTAATGTTTTAACTTAATATTTAAAAATAGTAACTATAGTTAAATATATTTCGTTCAATCTATCAATGCCTATTTATATATTCTTCTTTTTTTCTACTTTTAATAATAACCTATAAAATAGGAAATATAACAACTTTATCTTTTATATTTGTCATCTCACATTAACAACTCTATATTATATATACAATAATACACATTTGGTTTTTTACATGTCAATTCTTCTGAATATAGAATTTATAAATGTTCCTTAATATTAATCTTATGATTGCATTTATTAGTTGATATGATATCTTTTGGTAGTTTAAGAAAAAGCAATACCGAATTATATGGCTTCATCATCATCAATCAATATTATTTCACATGCGATATTCAATGAGTCGTATTTTATATTTTATCATTATTCAGAGTTGTTATGCGAGGACTCGTTTGATCTCACCAATCAAATCATTTTTTAGCTTACTGAAAATCTTTGAAAATAAACTGAAAAATGCAACTTCTCATTAATTATTAAATATTCTGATTTTGAAAAGATGATGATTCTCTGACGTCAGAAAATATTATTCATAAAAGAAACAATAATGGTTTTTTTTTTAGGTTAAATAAGAAGCAATAATACTATATTACCTACCAAAAAATATTATAGTTAAGTTAGTTAAGAGTTGGAGTCAAACTTAAATAGAACAACGTCGCCTAAAAATCTGGGGACAGAAGTTATAGAACCAACATTGGCTTTGATTTCCTCCAACTGCTTTTTAATGTTAATATATCTCAATTTCTGGTTACCATCCAAAATTATTAATGTCATTTAGTCCACTATATAAAATTAGTGATTTTACATCAACTGAAGAATCGATTGAACAACAAATTTTACATAATTATGTTAGGTATATTAATATCGGAGATTGATGTATATCAATAAATTAGATTTATATCAGAAAAATATTCGTAAATTATATAATATTGTTTATTAGTAAATATAAATTAATATTTATATAATTTTAACTTGTATTTAAAATTATTTTTGATATTAAATTTTATATATGTAAATTAAGAAAAGAAAAATAATTATTTTTATGCATTTAATAGAATTTTTAATTAGTTTAATAACATATGTTGATTTTATAATCAAATTAATAACAATAAGTAATTATTCTAGTAATTTAAGTCAATTTATATATTTATTTGAAATTTACTGTGTTGATGATACGTTAGCGTGATATTTCTGTTTATAACACGTGAAGATAAGATTATTTTTAAAAAATATTTCTCAAATAATATATTAAAGATACCAAAAACTTTTACAAGTCCGATAAATCTATCAATTACATTGAAATCGTCATGGTCTGTCAATAAAAAACATATTTGCATGAATATGATCCCACCAAATACATAAGATGATGATATCAAAGTATAGAGTTTAGAGAGCATAAATGGTCCAATTCGACTTACCCTCTACCTTATAATTATATATACATATATATATTGATGAATTGTTTAATAAATAGTAGAGCTTGCCAAAGAGAAATAAGCAATTTTATGGCACAATCTACCATTTAATTAAAGTCAAAAGTTGGGAGGAGTAAGTGGTCTAGTGGTTGTACCACTTCTACGTCCATCCCAGAGGTGTGGAGTTCGACTCCACCGCCCCTCGTAGAAGGGTGCTAAATCTTCGTATGAAGATACTGGCTATTGGATCGGCCTGTTGTGACCCAGTGACAACAAAAAAAAAATTAAAGTAAAAAGTTTGTCAATTATAAAATTGTAAAACTTAAGCTGCTCGAAGTTTACCATTTAAAATGTCAAGTCTACAAAACTTAATTAGCATAGTGAAGACTTGTCATTTAAACTGAAGTCTATCAAATAAAGTTTTAAATAAAATCTTCCAAAACGAGGCATTTGAAAAGTCATTTCGTCCTTTGTCAAGATTATATTTATTTGGGTCAAATTTTCACCCATTCATGCATGTTTAAATTTGTTTAAGTTCCCCAAATGTCATTTGATGAACCAATAAACCTATTTCTCATACAGCAATAATATTACCATTTTCTACATTACTTATGTAACTTATTTTATCTTTAAACATTCTTTTGTTTATATAATATTTTTAAAATATCATTAATAATAAATTCACATTTCATAAAAATTACTAGCTATTATTAATAATTTAGTATTATTTCGTTGAAAATAGAAGTTGATTTCCAGTATGAAAAATTATTTGTTTGAAATTTATCGATCTATTTTCTTTCAGAATTTCTTTAAAAAATCGTGTCAAAAATAATGAAAAGAAATCCAGTTTTTTATGACGAATTTGTTTTGTTTTTTGGGGGAATTGCTAAAAATGACCTAAAACTTGACTTCAAATGCAAGTTTGACAATTTACATTTTTTTTTGCAAAACTAACCTGTGAGGGTGGAGAAATTACTGAACACTCCTTTGGTCTAAAAAATAATGTTGAAATGTCAATTACGTTTCAGTCCCTGCATGTTTTTTGTTATCAAAGCAGACTTCTCCGAGAAGTCTGCTTTGGTAGGAAAAACAGGTTATTCCGGCTGAAGCAGACTTCGTGAAGTCTGCGAGGTTTATTCCGACCAAAGCAGACTTCTCGGAGAAGTCTGCTTTGGTCGGAATAAACCTCGCAGACTTCTCCGAGAAGTCTGCTTTGGTGAGAAAAACAGTTTATTCTAGTTGAAGCAGACTTCTCCGAGAAGACTGCTTTGGTGAGAAAAACAGTTTATTCTGGCTGCTTTGTAAATAAATTACCTAAATCAAATAAAAATTTTGAAATATTTAAAAAAATTAAAATTGTTATTAACATAGTTTATATACATATCAAAAGCACGTAAAAGTTATAATGAATTCAAAAATAAGTAGATTAGATTCGATCTAATGATATAAAATATTTGCTAGTTTTTGTTGTTATGTGTTGTGGGTTAATAGTTGATGTTTGTGTAGAGAATTCATGCTAGAATTTGAAATATCATGTGATAAATTTGAAAATTTAGATTTACAAATTTTTAAAAGAAATTGTTTGAGTTTTGCATTTACTTAACTATCTTCAACATATTCATCCAATTTTTAACAAAACTTTTGCACATTTAGTGAATCTTATTATTTAGGGTTTAGGGTTACGCAGACTTCTCGAGATGTTGTCGTAGATTTAACAAAGCAGATTTCTCGAGAAGTCTGCATAAACCGGAAATTAAATGTAACTAAACCGGTTTTTTTCAATTTAGAGTTTAGGGTAATGTAAAAATACGAAGCAGACTTCGAGAAGTCTGCTTCAGCCGGAATAAACTATTTTTTTCACTAAAGCAGACTTCTCGAGAAGTCTTCGAGATTTATTCCTATTAAAGCAGACTTCTCCGAGAAGTCTGCTTCAGCGGGAATAAACTTCGAAGACTTCGAGAAGTCTGCGCAAACCGGAAATTGACAGTTTTTAACCTAACCAAATTTAACTCTCCATATATAAAGAAGGTAACCCTAAAATTTTATCATAATTTCATTTCCAAAAAAAACGTGGGAGCCTCCATCCTCCAAAAATGACTACAAGGTAAATTTTCTCTTCTTCTCGTTTTACCTCCCCTCTTTTCTTTTCTTATTCTCTTCTCATGTTCTTTGTCATCTTGTTATTTTGTAGATCTGGAAAAAAATCATGAGATGTGAAAAAGGTAAGTTTTTTTTTGTTTATATGGTTTTGGGTTTGTGATTTTAGAATATTTTTATTGTTTAGATCTTTTGTTATTTTTATAACATTCTTTCTCGTCTTATAGTGTTGTAGATCTGGAAAAAGAAGTGAAGAGATCTAAAAACGTAAGCTTGTTGCTTTTATTAGTTTTAAATTTTTTATAGTTTTTGTGATTTTGTTGTGTTTGTTATTTTCTTAAGTTTTTTCCTATATTCTTATCTCATTTCTCATCTTGTATTTTTGTAGATCTAAAAAAGGAAGTCACGAGATCTAAAGATGTAAGTTTGTTATTTTTACTAGTTGTTACGTTTTTCATTGTTTTGGAGATTTTATTTTTTTTGTTGTTTTCTTAATTTTTTCTTATATTCTTATCTTATTTTTCATTTTCTATTGTTGTAGATCTAGAAAAAAGATTTACAAAAACTAATTTTGTTGTTTTACTAGATTTTTAAAGTGATTTTTAATAGTTTTTAAATTTTTATATGGTTTTTTTAAGATTTTCAATAGATGTTTGAGATTTATGGTGGTTTTAGAGTTTTTTGTTGTTGTTTTTGAGTTTTCTTCTTACGTTTTGAATTTGACACTCATTTTTGAATTAATGGATTTTCGTGTTGCAGACTTCATTACAGGTTTGCAGATTTCAGTTGCAGACTTCAGTTGCAGACTTCAGTTGCGGAGTTCTTATATTCTTATCTTATTTCTCTTTTTTTTGTTGTAGATCTGGAAAAAGATTCACAAAAAGTAATATTGTTGTTTTAGTTGCTTTTAAAGTGATTTTTAATGGTTTTTAAAATTTTAGATGGTTTTTTAAAGATTTTCAATAGATGTTTGAAATTCTCCTTGAAATTTATGGTGGTTTTACAGTTTTTGTGGATAATTTTGAGTTTTTTTCTTACGTTTTGAATTTGACTTTGGTTTTTGAATCAATAGATTTTCGTGTTGCAGACTTCATTACAGGTTGCAGACTTCAGCAGACTTCAGTTGCAGACTTCACAACACGTTCTCATTACAAATGCAGACTTCACTTGCAGACTTCATTAATAATTGCAGACTTCGTTTGTATTTTTGGCCATATTTTAAATGAATTTTTGTCAACTTTATTATACCTATCACTAGCTCCCATCACTCCACCTTATCAGTCAGTTTTCAATCAACTTTTTCAGAATTATAATAAACTATTAGTTGTATGTCAATCACCTTTCAATCAACTCAAGTCAAATCATACTTATAAAATTACAAAATGACAACCATTAAAAACACAAATATTAGTATAAATTTTTATACATAGTTAAGGACTTAGTGCATATTTAAGATACTTAATGCATACTTCCTAATAACAAGAAAGAACAAGAACTTAAAGATATGTATAAACAATTCCATCAAAATACTAAGTTAACAGGATAGTGTTGGATGTTTTTGTAAAACAACATCGATAACATTGTGTCTTCAAATTAATTGAATTGATTGGTTACATGTTTCAGAAACTACACACTTATATCGGCAAACTTTGTTGTATAAATCTCGCAGACTTCTTTGCAGACTTCTCGGCAGGCTTCTTTGCAGACTTCTCAGCAGACTTTATATTTTGTCCTTACTCGTAACTTAATTTTCTGAGATACTCAACACTAAAACTGAATTTATTCATCTTTTACTTTACCTTAAAGAATGTAATCCTCAGCATTCGAGTAAACTTTATTCTCATCTTCATCAACAAAGTAATCATCATCCTCAATTACAAACATTTTTCCTCCTCCTATATTATCCACAGAAAAATATTAAGTCTCTGTAATAGTCCACTCCCCACAAACAACAACGATTTGGACCATTATTTGTGGTAAAAAATTAATGAATTTGATTAGATCATTGTACACATACTAAACTTTCTCACTGAAGTAGACTTCTCGGAGAAGTCTGCTTTGATCGGAATAAACTGTTTTTCTCACTAAAGCAGACTTCTCCGAGAAGTCTGCGACATTTATTCCGATCAAAGCAGACTTCTCGGAGAAGTCTACTTTGATGGGAATAAAAATTGCTTTGACGAGAAAAACAGTTTATTCCTATCAAAGCAGACTTCTCAGAGAAATCTGCGACGTTTATTCCGATCAAAGCAGACTTCTTGGAGAAGTCTGCTTTGATAGGAATAAAATATTTTTCTCGCCAAAGCAGACTTCTCGCAGTCTGCGACGTTTATTCCTATCAAAGCAGACTTCTCCGAGAAGTCTGCTTTGATCGGAATAAACCTCGCAGACTTCTTGGAGAAGTCTGCTTCGGCGAGAAAAACAGTTTATTCCTATCAAAGCAGACTTCTCCGAGAAGTCTGCGAGGTTTATTCCGATCAAAGCAGACTTCTCCGAGAAGTCTGCTTTGATAGGAATAAAATGTTTTTGTCACCAAAGCAGACTTCTCGCAGTCTACGACGTTTATTCCTATCAAAGCAGACTTCTCGGAGAAGTCTGCTTTGATCGGAATAAACCTCGCAGACTTCTCGGAGAAGTCTGCTTTGATAGGAATAAAAATTGCTTTGGCGAGAAAAACAGTTTATTCCTGTCAAAGCAGACTTCTCCAAGAAGTCTGCGAGGTTTATTCCGATCAAAGCAGACTTCTCCGAGAAGTCTGCTGATAGAATAAAATGTTTTTAACAGCAGACTTTCGCGATCTGCGTTTATTCTATCAGCGAACTTTCCAGAAGTCGCTGATGATAGAATAAACGCCGGACTTTCGGAGAAGTCTGCTTTGATAGGAATAAACCGTTTTCTCATCAGCAATTTTATTCTATCAGCGAATTCTCAAGTCCGCTGATCGAATAACGCGCATTCTCGAAGTCTCGCTTTGATAGGAATAAAATGTTTTGTCACCAGCAGCAGACTTCTCGGAGAAGTCTGCTTTGATAGGAATAAACTTTTTTTCTCACCAAAGCAATTTTTATTCCTATCAAAGCAGACTTTTCGGAGAAGTCTGCTTTGATCGGAATAAACGTCGCAGACTTCTCGGAGAAGTCTGCTTTGATAGGAATAAAATGTTTTTCTCGCCAAAGCAGACTTCTCTGAGAAGTCTGCTTTGATAGGAATAAACTGTTTTTCTCGCCAAAGCAATTTTTATTCCTATCAAAGCAGACTTCTCCGAGAAGTCTGCTTTGATCGGAATAAACGTCGCAGACTTCTCCGAGAAGTCTGCTTTGATAGGAATAAAATATTTTTCTCCCAACAACCACGATAATGATTGTTGTATGCATTGAAAAAGATGGCATTTTCGTAATATTTTTAAAAAATTTGTTCATAATGGTCTTTGTGTTGTTTTTGTTTTTTTAAGTTAATGGCAAAGTTGTAAATAAAGTTATTGTTGAAGGATAAAATAGAGATAGAAAGATAGTTTTGCAAAAAAAAATTTAAATTGTCAAACTTGCAATTGAAAACAAATTTTAGGTCAATTTTGCAAATGCCCCTTATTTTTTCCGACGAACAATCTATTGAAAACTTCGTAAAAATCATTTTATATTTTCGACAAAATAAATCCAATAAATTATTTTGTCGAAATTAGGTAAGTTTTTTTTTCTAGTGCATGAATAATTCATGAGCCAATCCCATTTCTTAAAGCCATTTGATGTCGGTATGGCATTACATTTGATCCCCACTCTTGTCTCTCGGTCTTACCTTTTCTTCTATGTCATTTCCTTGTTTTTCAATTTTACGTTTACTACACTTTTGATTTTATACGAAGTCAACGTGTTGACACTTGATTTACATAATCTGATAATATCTTTTTTTTCATAACAAATCTCTCACATTTTACATTTATTGAATATATCTTAGAATTTTACCAATCTATATATCGTATATGAGACATTAAAGTAATAATAACCATAGTAACTCATTTTAATAGAAATATATAGTCGTTGATGACATTTAAATTGCTATGTTTGGTTCCTAAAGGAATGGTCATAACAAGGACGGCCCGGCGGTGATGAAAACGCGTAAAGACTAATCAATTTAGTTATTTCGTCCCGATTACTTTATACACTCGAATACTAGAAAACAAATTAAGAAAGAAATTAAAGGAAGAAGTTCAAAATGTGTTATTTGATTTTGTTTGTATGTAGAATTGGATTCTTTTATTAAAATCATCAAATACTAAGATATATTTATTGTTCTATGTGTGAATGCAATAATAAACATGAGCTCAATAATGGATCATTCTTATGTTCAAATAAAAATATTAACTACTGCAATATATTAATTGTTTATTTTGATCAAATAATAGCTGATTCATTATCATCGATCATATTAAAATATAAATATAAAAAGAAGTTGTCTAACATGTCTTAACGAATATTTACTAAAACTATGTTATTTAATGTAGACTGTGGGCGGTCAAAAAGTCTCTCTAGTTTCTGATGAGTGATTCTGTTGTCACAATATTATTATCTATATATATCTCAGCATACCCATTGCTTCTCCAACCACATCTCACTCTTCACCAACTAGAAACCCTAATTCAAGATCTCTCTCTTTCTTCCCACAATAATATTCTCTTCGACCGAAATCTCCTCACTTATAATCAGAAAATGAAACAGCTTTCGAGGAAAGTGACAAGCAATGGTCATGGACAAGACTCATCCTACTTCTTGGGATGGGAAGAGTATGAGAAGAATCCTTATGACGAGATCAAGAACCCTAATGGGATTATCCAGATGGGTCTTGCGGAAAATCAGCTATGTTTCGATCTAATAGAGTCATGGTTAGCTAAGAACCCAGACGCAGCCAGTCTCAAGAGAAACGGTCAATCTGTTTTCAGAGAGCTGGCTCTTTTTCAAGACTATCATGGCATGCCCGAATTTAAAAAGGTACGTTTCTTTTGTTGTCTTACAAAAGCTAGCATGCATCACACACGTGATTCTCAGTTCTCATGAAAAAATATTTCTGTTTTATTGGTATAATATAGGCTATGGCTGAGTTTATGGAAGAGATAAGAGGAAACCGGGTCACGTTGGATCCCAAAAAGATTGTCTTAGCAGCTGGTTCGACTTCTGCGAACGAGACTCTCATGTTTTGTCTTGCAGAGCCTGGCGATGCTTTCCTTTTGCCTACTCCTTACTATCCTGGGTAAATTTCAAGTCTACAACTAATCGCACTTTACTTGGATACCAAGTAATTAAACCCATTTAAACGTTGCTTATGCTTTTGGCTTTTTGTATACAGTTTTGATAGAGATCTTAAATGGAGAACTGGAGCTGAGATCGTACCCATTCACTGCTCTAGTTCTAATGGCTTCCAAATCACGGAATCAGCTCTGCAACAAGCTTACCAACAAGCTCAGAAACTTGATCTCAAAGTCAAAGGAGTTCTTGTCACGAATCCATCTAACCCCCTTGGCACTGCGTTGACCAGACGTGAACTTAACCTTCTCGTTGACTTCATCACTTCCAAGAATATTCATCTCATTAGCGACGAGATCTACTCTGGCACTATGTTCGGGTTTGAACAGTTCATTAGCGTAATGGATGTCTTGAAAGACAAGAAACTCGAAAACTCCGAGGTTTCGAAACGAGTCCACGTCGTTTACAGCCTTTCCAAAGATCTTGGACTTCCTGGGTTCCGCGTGGGAGCCATCTACTCCAACGACGAAATGGTGGTTTCCGCAGCTACAAAAATGTCGAGTTTCGGACTTGTTTCTTCTCAAACTCAGTACCTTCTCTCTGCATTGCTATCAGACAAAAAGTTCACAAGCACCTACCTTGACGAGAACCAGAAACGGCTCAAGTCCCGACAGAAACGCCTCGTGTCTGGTCTGGAGTCCGCGGGGATTACTTGCTTGAGAAGCAACGCAGGTTTGTTTTGTTGGGTCGACATGAGACATCTCTTGGACACAAACACATTCGAAGCAGAGCTTGATCTCTGGAAAAAGATTGTTTACAACGTGAAACTAAACATCTCGCCCGGTTCGTCTTGTCACTGCACGGAACCAGGTTGGTTCAGGGTTTGTTTCGCTAATATGAGCGAGGATACTCTCAATTTGGCCTTGAAGAGGCTCAAAACTTTCGTTGAGTCCACAGACTGTGGAAGAATGATTTCAAGAAGCAGCCACGAAAGGCTCAAGAATTTGAGGAAGAAGACAGTCTCTAATTGGGTTTTCCGGGTTTCATGGACCGATCGTGTACCTGATGAACGATGAAATCATTCATCTCCCTAAGTTCGAGACAAAGAATAAAAAAAAAGCTTCAAGGTTTTTTTCTTCTTTTTTTTTATTTCCTTCATTTTTTATATTTTGGAAAAGTATTTTTCATTTTCCAAAATATATATATATATATAATATTATACATATGTATCATTACATATATGTTTGGGTGAGTTTTTAAGCAATTTTTCGGGTGTAAAATTGTTTCTATAAGTGTTGTTGTGTGTGTTACAAATGCACTCAGTCCAATTGTGGATTTGCAGTGGCTATATATAATTATATATCCCGTTGTAATTTAAATCAAAGTTTGCATGTATTGTACCCATAATATGTAATTCACTTTTTAATAAATATACTATATATTTTTGAATTTATGAATTGGTAGTATAATGTTTAATAAATATAAGTCTATAATGATGGTTAACGTCAGTTAATGACGTTGGTTAAGGCATATAACACGGAGACTTAATTAAATGTCAAATAACTAATTAAAAAGTAACGAATATTGGTCAACTGAGAAAGCAAATGGGGAAAGTCAAAGGTATGTCCCTTATGTCATGTGAATCAACGAAGATGGCATGATCTCTTTGTCGAATATATTCCATGAACCAAATTAAACAAAAGGACGAATTAATAAACCCTTTTATAATCAAATGGGAAAAGCAGCTTAAAGTCTTTTACTACGTACTAAAGTCTTGGACTAGTATATTTGGCTAGGTACGTTGCATGATATCCACGTCACATCTTAAATCCGACACTTAGCTTGACGTAATAAGAAACCGGTATTAGTTTGAATTTTTAGTTCATTATTTGAACTAAATAATGACTAAAGATTCAAAACTTCTTATTAATCCAAAAAGCTATATACTAACAATATATGTATAAAACTATATACCAACAATATAGGTAAAAAACTATATACAACAATATAGGTAAAAAAATCTACATACCAACAATATAGGTAAAAAAACTATATACCAACAATATAGGTAAAAAACTATATACCAACAATATAATTAAGTGATCACAAAAATCATAATCTTTTATTCTTTTAACTCTTCTAAAGATAATATTGAATATGTCACTTCAACTTTTAAAATTATATACAAAATAAATAACTTTTAGAGTAATATCCTAAAATAACATATTTTAAAGTTTTTCTTCCAAATCTACCATCCCAAAATTAAACTATCAAAAATAGCACAAATACTTATGTAAAAATACTTATTTATTTTAAATAAATTATACATAAACTTAAAATATTATATTTAGGTTTATTTTTTCCAATTTAATATTTAATTTTTTCTATTAAAATATAGTTTTAATGTATTTTAATCTTAAATTTATGTTATTATTGGAAATTTAAACTAATGATGCTATTTTTGAAATAAAAACTTAAAAAGATGCTATTTTAGGTATTTGCCTTAACTTTTATTTATTTAAAAATATAGTTCGATGATCACAAAAATACTAAAAATGATGAAAAAATAAATTAGCTACTGATCAAATAACGAGAGATCAAAAATTCGATCTCCTGAATTTATTGGAAATTTTCTGATGATGTCTGAATGTTGAATTGTTTTATTTTTATATATATATATATTTCAAATCAGTTTATTCCTCAAATCTTGTAAATCTTGGAAGTCGATACATATTTTTAAATATCAGAAAATAGCAAAATGCGTAATATTAGAAATCGATAATCGTATTTTTGAACTTTCTAGATTTTCCCGATAATATTGAAAATGATGTTAATTGAATCGGGCTTGATATTGAAAATGTGTAGTTCACCTGCAATAAACAACATTAGTTATAATTTGTAAAGTAAGAAGTGAAAATGTTTCCATAAAAGCAAAATGACAAGATTAACAATCGATTTTGATTACACCACTATTATTTGGATCGTGTTATTAGTATGTCCCAATGATTACAATGAGTAAAGCATTATACATAAATACAATTTCAATCATAGCTACCGAAACCAATTATTTTCAAGATTTGGAAATTTAAAAAGCTCCAATCATTTAAAGAGAAAAGGCATTAAGTTGTAACCATTTCTTTTGAGTGGTTATTTGCCGAGGGATAAAGTGGAATATCATAAGCTAATAATTATATAAGATACCGGTCAAAGGTTATGATGCTAATTAAGCCTTTTTAGACCTACAAATTATTAAAATTTGCATATTCCATGAGCCTTGTTGGCAATACTAAGACTACTATCTATATATATTATATTAGTATTGTTCGATTGATCGTCGTAAATGGTTGCGGTTGTAATTGCAGTTAATATTACAGTTGTAACTACAACATATATTGTTTGTTTGTCTACCGTCGATGATTACGGTTGTGGTTACAGTTGATCACAAATTTTTAATCGTATTGATGTTTTAATCAATGGTCGAAAAAATTACAACGCAAAACACAATGTCTAACCGCTACGTTTGGCCATATGTAACTGCGACACATAAACGAGCAATAATATGCCACAACCGTAACTTTCTGATACTGGCAAACGAATATGAATATTATATACAATTTCATTAACCGAATTTTAGTCAATTTTAAGATGATACGCGGCTATATCGGCCGTAAGTGATCCTCTAACACATGTGAAGATCATTAATTTGGTAGTTGGGTCCCCAAAAATATGTCTGAATTAATTACTAATTCGATTTTTTAAAAGGTAATTAATAAATACTCCGTGATGATTTTAGAAAGAAGAGATTGAGAATTTGGTTGGATTTGAAATGAGTAATAATGATTGATTATTGTACTTAAAAGTCTTAGTTGCATATGACCGACCATAACTATACAAACTTAGATTATGTTATTTCGTTATTGATCATGGCCGTAGTACTATTTAGCAAATATTTAATAATGAGTTATTATACAAATAATTGGTACGTCAACTTATTTACATATTGCTCAAAATATTTGCCCATGAAATTTTCATTTAAAAAAATCAACATGAAATAATATAAACTTAACCATTTTGATATATATATATTTTTTATAAAAGGTAACATTTTATCCTTTGCTACATATGATTATCCATTGAATTAGCTAATCATTTAATCTAGAAATTTATTTTAATTTAAACGAAAATATTGAAATTGTAAGATAAAAATTTGTGAATTAACAGCCATGAAATTTCCAGTTTTTAAGAATATGAAATTCTAATTTTAAAGTAGGGTAATATGTATCTAATCAACATCAACCATTTTAATTCATATTTTTGTAAAATGTAACATGTTTCTCACTACTACATCTAGTTATCGATTAAATAACACAATGATTTAAATTGAATGCTGTTTTCATTCTCAAATAATATTTCAAAAAAATAATATAATTAAAATTTGTTGATCAACACCCTACGAATTTTGAAAAAAATAGTGCTATTTTTATAAAGTAGGTAAATAAGAAAACAAAAATGTTATAATTAAAAGTACTTATGCTTTATTATTTTCCTGATTTTCAAAATTTTCAGTATCATATTTTTATATATATTTAAAAATATCATATATATAATTATCAATTAAATGAGCTAATAGTCTAAGTTCCGGAATATTTATAAAAAAAACATGCAATTTAACATGTCAAGTTTGAACTAAAGCCTTGAGGTCACGTGGGTTTCACGATGGAATAGGATCGTTGTATCTATTGAATCCACAACTACAAGAAATTCACGGTCAACTCAATAGAAAATCGGATTTTGTGTCAAATCTTAAAAAAATTGAATTTTCGAATAAATATACAAATATATTATTAAAAATAATTAAAAATAACTGAAAAATGAAATAAGTGAAAATAATCAAAAATAACTAAAAATAATTTAAACTAGATTTATATCTACGTTATATATGGGAAAAATATTCATAAATTATATAATATTGTTTATTACTAAATATTTATATAATTTTAATTTTTACTTAAAATTATTTTTAATAATAATTTTTATATATGTAAATTAAGAAAAAATTGTTTTTTACGAACTTAATAGTATTTTTTAGTTTAGTTTAATAAAATATATTAATTTTCTAACCAAATTAATAACAATGACATATATCGTAATTATTCTACTAATTTAAACTCATTTCTATATTTATTTAAAATATGATGATATTAGGTTATTTCTTTAAAATATTCTTAAAAAAATATAATAGGAATATTTGAAACATTTTTGAATAACCAAAAATAATTTAATTTGTTCGGATACTATTTAATTTTTGGTTCGATTCGATTAATAATTAATAACTATGATTTTTCAAAATAATATATATTTAATTAATTTTTATAGTTAATAACCAATCAAAATCTGTTTTTGTTTTAATTTCAGTTCGATTTATTTGGTTTAAATTATTTGACCAATTTGGACACACCAAAAATAGCTTACGAGTCAGGAAGTCACTTATCGGTTTTATATACGATCACATTTTCAATTTGAATATACATATAATTACAATAGAGCTTAATAACAACTTAATGTATATGCACGATTGATAGATTCATTGCACATTTTGTTACTTAAGAAACAATTATCAAATCGCACAAAGATTTATTTCTTCTGCTTAGATCGATGCACCATACAGAATAATCTATCGACTACTTATTAATGGTCATTGCGTTTTTCAATCTCTTCTTCCCATCTTTTCGAACATTGTTTACAATCCTAAATTTTGATCAGTTAAAAAAACGATTTCTATTTCTTTATAAAATTAAGAATATTCCAAATTGATCTCTCTCTTTTATTTAATCCTTTTCAAAGAAAATAAATTTAACCGACTCTTCCTGTCGTGTAACCTAAGTGGTTTAATGACATACGATTGCTTAATTCTCAAATTCAATCAACAGAGAAATGTTTTTTCAGTCGTTATGAATGGGCTTTACTGGGCCTTACGAGATACACATTGTTGATATCTTATGATATGCCATTCCGTTTAAACTGGGCTTTAATGGGCCTTCAAACAAGTCTTTTGAAACTAACGCAAGGATTAGAGTTTTTTTTTTTTTTTTTTGCCAATATGATTAATTACCCAAATCACAATAGAAGATAAGAAATAAAGACAAATAGTATAAATGTTCCAGTCAACATAAGATGAGATAATATTATAGAAGATGCTGAAAGCGTAACCCTTGAAACATAGATTCCCAATATCGAATTGTATTGATATAATACTGTAGATGTAGATTTTCTTCGTTGTGATTTAGTAGATTATTAATTATGAGGTTATCGCTTTCGAATATTATATATATGTATCCTAAAAACTAGACTGATTGTATTGCCCATATAAATGAAGAGAGTTCAGCTTCTACAACCGTTGATTTTCCATGAAACTTTCCTCTTCCAGCAATTTGAAAAAATTCTTTATCATTTCCAAACTTATGTGTAGCATCATAGTTGCATTTGACCCAATCTTTCGGTGGCGGTTGCCAAGCTATTGCTGTTTGAGATGCGGTTGTTGTTGAAGATTTCTTATCATTTATTTTATTCCATTCAATAACATCGTATAGACCTAACTGAAATATTTTGTCCACGGAAATGTTATTGTTATTAAACACTTCGCAAGGATTAGAGTTAATTAGGCGAAACTGACTGAGCGGGGATGTTTTTTATCTAAATATTATAATTACTGAAATTATTATGTTTTGGTATAAGTATACTCTATATATAAAAATACCAGAATAACAACCAACACTAAGAATATATATGTACATAATTTTTTTATTAAATATTTAAAAAAACATATATAACTAAATTATTTATAGAATTGCCATTCTATACAGAAAACGTACGTTATACCTAATTATAAATTAATTAATAAAAAGGTTTAAAACACATACACCAGAATCAGACAGACGTGTCATTACTCCAAAAAATCTCATTGTCATTATAGAGAAAAAAGAACAAAAGTCCAAAGTTTTAAACGGACAGATACACAAAGTTGAAAAGTTAACAATCTATAAAAGAGCAAATAAAATCAATGTTAATAATATTAACATGTTAGTGAGTGTCAACATCAACTGCATTGCATATATTTATAAATCCTCAAGTATTTGTTCCTTTTTGACAATGGTCCAATTTTATAATGGCTAAACAAAGAAATTATATCATAAAAATATAGAAAAAATGTCGTCGTTGGGCGAATTGTCGCGAGGCTAATCAAGGTTTTATATGGTAAATTGTTTAAATTATCGTCTAGAGGTTTGACAGAATGTATCATTAATCTATTCCTATTAATCATTAATTAAAATTGTTAATCAAAAGTAAGTCCGTATTATTCGTATATCGTTTTGTTCTTTGATTTCTTCTCAACGATAATTATTCCTTCTTTCCTCCATATTTTGCTCTTTCTTTATCCTCAAAGAATTTATAATTAAATAATATCCTAAAATAACATATTTTTAAGTTTTTATTTGAAATTTATCATTCTAAATTTAAAAGAATAATACCATAATTTAGTATATTTTAAAGTTTTTATTCTAAATTTAATATTATAAACTTAAAATTCCAAAATATCACAAATTATTTTCTTAAAATACATATTTACCATAAATAAATTTAAAATAAAATATTACATTTGGATTTTTTCAATATAGAATTTAATTTTTTTATTTTAAAATATTTAATATTAAATTTTATACTATTTTTGAAAATTTAAATTAATAATACTATATTTGAAATAAAAAATTTAAAAGAGTTCTATTTTTTCAATTACCCAACTTAAAATTTCAAAAATTAGCATAAATTATTTTTAAAAAATACATATTTAACACAAATAAATTAGGGCAATTGATTAAAATAGTACTATTTCAAGTTTTTGTTCCAAATATAGCACTAGTCATTTAAATTTCTAAAAATAGCATAAATTTAATACTAAAATAATTGAAAACTTATTCCTAATAAAAAAAATTTAAATCCTAAATTGAAAAAGTGAACCCAAACATTATGTTTTAATTTTATATATATTTTAGAGAAATACCCTATATTAGTACTAAATTATGTTTTAATGATAAATATAGCACTCAATATAAAAATTCACTAATATAGCATTTTGACCAATCAAAAAAGACTTTACTATCCTTCAATTAAAACAAAGAGTTGAAAACCTAATTTAGTTAAAATAAAATGTTTATATGTCAATTAGCTACCACAGCATATTGGTAACACACTACTTATTTCACTCATATGTTCAAGGTTCGATTCCACTGAACTGATTTAATTTTTTTATATTTTAATTGAACAGAAGCATATATATTAAACAAGATAATTTATGTTGATTGAGTACTATAGCGTATTGGTTATACATCTTCTTGTTAGAATTCATGGTACATGGTTCGATCTCCCATATTACATTTTTTAATTTTTTTTCTTTAATTTAATTATTTTATTTAGATAAGATTTTCTTAAAATTAAGAACTCTTTACTAAATTTAGGTTAGTAGTCACATTTTATGCATAATTTAGGAATACTTTATGCAAATTTAGGAATAATATCTTATGTTTTAGGAATTTCTCCTAAAACGTGAAATTGCATATGATTAATTAACAGTAACAAGAAATGTTTATCTAAAAAACATGAGCAAGAGTGTTTATCAACCTTCAACAATCATAAATACAAGTTATAAACGAAAACATAAAAATGTCCAGCACAATTAGATATCAGATTTATTATGAAACTTGAATTCAACACAATTAGATGTAATATTGAGTTTTGAGGCTTTTTATGCAATAGCGTTCAGTTCCTAAATTTTGCTATTTAAACTAAACACAGATATATATATTAAACAAAATAGTTACAGTAGTGTATTGGTTACACATTCCATATTTTTAAAAGTGGTCCAAGGTTCGATCCCCCCTCCTCGAGCTCATATTAAGATTTTGTTATTTAAACTAAAGACAGATATATATAATACACAAAATGGTTATATGCTGATTAGTTACAGTAGTGTAGTGGTTACAGACTCTTTCTCTTTCAAAAGAACTAGGGTTCGATCCCCCCCCATTTCAGCTCGTATTAAGATTTTGCTATTTAAATTAAAAACAGATATATACTACACAAAAAGATAATATATCAATTAGTTACATAATATATCAATTAGTTACATAATATATCAATTAGTTACAGTAGTATAGTGGTTACATACTCCTTCTTTTATTAAAGGGACACAAAAAGATAATATATCAATTAGTTACAGTAGTATAGTGGTTACATACTCCTTCTTTTATTAAAGGGACCAAGGTTCAACCCTCCCCCAGCTCAGTTTATAATTTTGCAGAATATTAGGTTAAATGTTATTTTAGTCTTTTTCACTTAAAAAAAATGCTATTTGTGAAAGTTTAGGTTTGGGATGCTAAATTAGTCACTAAAACATTATTTAGTGCTAAATTAGTCAATTGCCCTATATTTTATTTAAGGTAAATAATTATTTTTACATAATAATTTATGCTATTTTGGGAATTTTAGTTTTATTGTGCTAAATTTGGAAGATAAACTTAAAATGATGCTATTTTAGGGTATTACTCAATAAATTATAAATTATTATTTTTACCAATTATCCTTAATTTTTACTAGGTTTTAAATAATTCCCGATGTCAAAAAATGAACTCTATATAGCTAAGCTAAGTCGATGGCGATGACACGTGCTACCATCCACTGATGCAAGTGCTTACCTACATAATCTTCATCACTATCTATAGAATCTCCTTATTTTCCTCTATAGATAACGATTTTTTAAGTTAAAATGATTTCAAATCCTGTTTTGTAATGAATTTGTACATTAAATAAAAGAGGATAATTACATAAGATTTGTCGTTTTTCTGTTTGTAGAGAATGTTTGGAACATACAGAATGACTTGTCTTTCAGATACTAGTTTTCAATTATTCTCTCAACACACACATCTTTATCCTTTTGGCCTTAAGCGTATGTATGCACAAATTTGAGATTAACAATAAAATTCTTCTGCTTAATTATTATCCTTAGGATTTAAAAACCATAAATAAAATGTCATTTTCTTTAAATAGAATTCTAAAGGATAGTGAATAACAATGAATAAATTTACGTGATTTAACCTAAGCAAATTTACATAGTAGTGTAAGTAAAATATGAACTCGATTCTTAGTGATATATATATTTTTTTTTTGTCACGAGTTATAACGTACTGAACCAATATTCTAATATTTTTATACGAAAATTTAACATATTGCTGCGAAAGTCGATGGAATCAAACTTCAAATCTTTGGAATGTACGTAGAGCTAGTACAACCAGTATATGAATTGTTGCTCACCAGTGATATATATTCTTAGATCATATGAAGTAATGAAATTTACATCTTTTAAATTTAATTATTCATAGTATAATTATTGTCTTTCTCTGAGTGGGTTGATAAACCCATCTATTTATATATATATGTAGCCTTTTCAAAGTCAATTTAGAATATGAATGTTTCGTCTATATACATAGAATTATATGATATACAAGTTAATTTTTTTGACCGACTATTTTTCGTACTTACATGTTGGTTTACGTGAGATGTATATCTCATAACTTATTAAATATAAATATGAGTTTCAAATTCTGAAAAGCAAGATATCAAAAATTTGGTGGTAATGATAATTTTGAGTATTTTTCCAAATGTTTTTAGTGCGAGCGTAATGTCTTTTCTAATTTAATAAAAACATGTAAATCAACGTATATATTTTTCCAAAACTGCTTAATAACAATTGCTAATTTACGATAAATAATTATTTTAACATAATAAGTAAATTTTAAATTGGAAAAAATGAATCTAAATATTATATTTTAATTTTATATATAGCTTATTTGAGATAAATAATTATTTTTACATAATAATTTGTGCTATTTTAAAAAATTTATTTTTAATGTGCTAAATTTGAAAAATAAATTTAAAAAATATTATTTTAAGATATTATTCTAAAAATAATGATAAGTTTTTTTTTGTTCTTTCGCAAATGTACTAAGTGATATTTGATTTGGAAATGCGTTATAACACTCTCCGAAATTCAAATTCTACTAGAAAACAAGACCATTTGGGCATTAAAAAACACAAGCTGCCAGTTAAGTTGAACTAAGATTTTTCTGTCGGACTGGCTCATTCCTAATTTTCTATAATTAATCGGAAGACTTAAGTTGTTATGCGTAAGGTAAGAGACTTAGTCCTCTTCTTGTTCCGTTTCAATGCTGATTGGATAATCCAATACTTCATTTACCAGAAAAAGTACCTATATTCATAGTTTTGATTTTCACTGATACATGATTTTTTCATTCCATATAAAAAAGGGAAGAGTGAAAAAATGATTTAATTTGGAGGTTTGAATGAGCAAAAAGATAAGGAACAAACTCGCAATAGAAAAATTCGAGTGACATCATTTGATTCTCTATGATCTTCAAATTCCCAAACTGACTTAGAGTGAGTTTCGAAGCTATACGTACACCTTCGTTGAATTGGTAATTTATTATCATTAATTAATCAATACATGAGAAATCATTTCATTATCTCTAATATATTATTTGACAATCATTTTAATAAAATAATACTCTAACATGTTATTAATATAAATGTAATGTTGATATGTCATCACCATGATGAGTTTCAAATAAATATATAAATGGAGTTAAGTTACTAGAATAATTACGATATATGTCATTGGTAGTGATATGGTTAGAAAATTAATATATTTTATTAAACTAACAAAAAATATTATTAAATGCGTTAAAAACAATTTTTTAATTTATATATACAAAAATCAATATTAAAAATGACTATAAATAAAATTAAAAAATATATTAATATTTAACTTATATTTACTAATAAACAATATTTATATTTACGAATATTTTTTCCACGCATAACGTGGATATAAATATAATATATATATATATATATATATATATATATATAATGGTTTCCAGCGACTTCTGGATTGCAAACCGGAGAGATCAAAGTAGTATTAAACCGGGGAAAAGTGTATCTTTAAATTAATTTGTTGAATAATTTAATACTAATTATGTAAGAAAAGTATATGACAATGAACATATATAGTTGTGCATACACATATACATGTATTCGAGTGTTTGTCGGGAGTATCTCTGATCAGACGAAGCCATATAGATCCGACCACGTATGATATTACAACTTTCTTTTACTTAACTAATAATCGACAATTAATACATAATTATGTAACCCATTCTTCAACTACAAATTTAGCTTACATCATTTCACAAAAAAGAAAAGAAAAATATTATACGAAACTGTAAGCCAAATAAAACGTTTGTGAATGAGTTCTAACTTCTAGGATGTCGAACTGTTTTCCTTTTTGTGGAGTTGAATAGGAAACAGGGTAGAAAATCAGCCTTGGATTCTCCATTACTGTATAGGAACCTAACACTTACTGTTTAATATTTTTCAAAAACTATGTCCTGTATAAGATAAATAACACTGTTCACATTTAATATATAAGAATTTTCATAAAGAAATTGAAGAATTATTTAGTACCTTTAATGAGTAATTGGTTATCGACGTTTGTGCGTTTAAAAGACAATCTTCTTTGTAGGCTCTAAAATTTAGATTTATAGTTGTATCCTTCTTTTTATGTGTCAGATTTGTAAAGATTATAAAATATGTAAAGAAGAAGGTGAAAGGCAGAATCTCTTTCACGTTTATAAACGCATTAACTATGAAGAAAAACTCAAACAGATCATATATATTGTTCGTTAACCTAAAATAAACTAAATCTCTGCATGAATATTAATCTCAATTACACATAATTTTTTCGACCATCCCCCATTTCCTAAAGACACAAATTTATACAAAATAAGTAAAAAAAATTATTGTTTTTTATAGGAAAAAAAGTTATGGTTACACACGATTTGGCCCGTTGAAGTAGTTTGCATCTTCGGAATTAACAAGAGAGGTTATGTCCTCCCAACTTATTGTGCTTTGATCTGCCGATGTACTAGTCGCTCCTCCAACCAAAGCAGCTCCGGCTACTGATGAGTTTTCATGGAGTTTTGGGTTCTCGTTGGTCTCACGATTCACTATGTTGTTGTTGTTGTTGTTTAAGAACATATGGTTAATGATTGCTTCTGTCTGAAAAGTACTACTCCCAAACCATTGAAGAATTTCTTGCTGCTGATTTTGATGGTGATCACCATTTGTGTTTGGTAATGGTGAGTTTGTGCTGCTGCTCATGATGGCAAATTCTCCATCACCTCCTTCTGATCCCAAGTAGTAATTTGGATCTAACAAAAGCTGAGAGAAGGATAAATCATAAGGGTTTGTGATAGAATCTTGATGATGATCATCATCACGGTTTGTCCTTTCCGGATCTTCTTCAATCTTGACCATGTTCTTGAGTGTGATCAATGGCTTTTGTTCTAAGTTACCAGACGGTGACGTTTGGTAATAATTGCAGCTTGTTGGCTCCATCATCATAAGAGGTACTTGATGATGAGGAGGATGAGGAAGCTGTGGTAGTAATGGCCATGGTGATGCCGACGATCTCAACAAGAAAGCAGAAGAATTTTCTGATCCAAACATGTCGGTAAGATAAAGATCCGCACTGTTATTACTTTGCCCTTGTCCTTGTTGTTGTCTCTTCATCATTACCATCTCTTGCTTCATTCGAGCTTCTTGGAACTCTTTCCTTTGTTTGTTAAAAAGCTTCTTCTTCAACCTCGTGTTCCAGTAGTTCTTGATATCGTTGTCTGTTCTTCCCGGCAATTGTGCAGCAATTATTGACCACCTTTACAATAAAAATATCATTGAACATATAAATATAAGGATTCTCTACTAAATGTGTTGATTACTGATATTAACCCATATGATTTATACATGTGTATATATATCATACCTGCTACCAATAGTAACATAAAGGTTACAAATGATGTTGTCTTCTTCCTCTGAGAAGCCACCATGTTTGATGTTTGGTCTTAAATAGTTGAGCCACCTTAGCCTGCAACTCTTCCCACATCTCCTTAGACCTATATTTATCAACCAATACATATGAATAGAGACAACTTTGTTGGAGTTTTAAATCGAATTACGTCTTAAGTTGATTAACAAAAAAGTAAGTTTTAAGTATATACCAATCTTTTGAGGCAAAGCGATCCAGTTACCCCCTGTGCCACTATTCTCGATATAATCTTTGAGTTTGGCGTCTTCCTCAGGAGACCAAGGCCCTTTCTTCACGTTGGCCTTATCACAACATGGAGCTCTTCCCATCTTCTTGATTCTTGATTAATCTTGGTCGTGTTCGTATTCTCTCTCTCTCTCTCTCTCTCTCTCTCTCTCTCTCTCTCTCTCTCTCTCTCTCAACTATATCCGTGATAAAGAGGAGGAGGATGGTGTATGATGGTGCGTGTGTGTGAGGGTTTTATATACACATACATGGAAATGTGTATAAAGGAGAAAATTATATGTGAATAGAGAAAATTGAGGGAGAGAGAGAGAGAGTACATAATAGCTGGAGGAGATATTCCTTCATGTGATGAAGATGTCAAAAAGTAGGGAATTAAAATAAAAATGTATCAAAAAGTGACTTTATGGAATTGGAAAATACGTAATATATTTTGTGATAAAATATTAGCAGAGATTAGAAATGACAGAGAAAGAGAACTAGACTAATGTTTTTTTGATAAAAAAGAGACAATTTCATTTCAAAAATTTTTTGACGAAAATGAATCGTCGAAAATATTTATTCGTAAAAAATTTCTAAAGAATTTCTACATGCAATGTATCAACAGATTTTCAAAATTACCAACCGAAGACTCGGGACTATACGCTATATACTCTATATACTCTATATCACTATTTTTTATAGTCATTTTTCAGTTTTTATTTGGTACGTACATTCTATGTTTTTAGTAAATTTATATACGCATAAATATGATTCATTGTACGATATTTTTGTTGTTAAAAAGGTGATTTCTCCAACTCAATGTGATAGATTATGTTACTCAATGTGATAGATTATGTTACTCAATGTGAGAGACTTGTTTATCGAAAATAACAAGCAGCTCAATCTTTAGTGTATAATCAATATTGTTTAGTAATTGATTGTATATAGTGTATACTATGTTGTCGAGATAGAGACAAAAACTTAGAATGTTTGGTGATGGAACTGTGTGAATTAACGTAACTAAGAGATTCTATTTCATACACAAACTCCTATTTGAGCAACTGAGACAACACTTGTGTTTGTTTATGTATCATCTTCATTGAAGTTTTGTAATGGATTGGACATCTTCTTTGTTATCCTAATCCAAAAACAAAAATATAACATGTTTTAAATCAAAGATGGAGATGATACTATTTTACCGTATAAACTATGGTTGTACTTGATTTTTTCATGTGATATTCGGACTTTTCTATTAGATCACATAAATTAAGAACGCACACTTAATTTTATATAAACTATTGATATGTCTTTATAATTTTACAAATCGTTATTTTGTGGAGAAATCGCGATCAATTAAAGTTAATTGCGTTTACAACATATATAATCTCAAAACCGACCCAATTAATAAACCGAATAGGAGTAGATATTTTGATATGGAGTACGTGTTGTTTTTCGCTGGTTTGATTTGTTAGGTCGGTCGGTTTTCGGATTATGTGGTAAACACAATTAGTTTCAGTTCATCGTAATTTCACCAGAAAATAACAATTTGTAAAATTATATAGACATGCCAATAGTTCTTGTAAAATTAAAGGGCATAATGTTAAAACTAAGAACGCGCATTTAATTTTACATGAACTATTGTCATATTTATATAATTCTACAAATCATTATTTTGTGGACTAAACGTTACAAATCAACATATTGAAGTTAAATTTTCGAATCCATAAATTAAAGTGGCCATATAAAAATCACCAATCATAAGATCACATATGGTGAATGGTGTATCACTTACTATATACTAATATTTATTATTGAAAAGGAAAGGAGTTAATGATATGTACCAAAAGAGATGAAAAGAAAGGTAGAGATGTTGAAAATATGTGAGAGTAAATTCCGTTATGGTTGGTCAACAAAATTTTGCCAACCCTTGGAGAAAAATTTACCACTAACAATTTCATGGATATTAAAAAGCTTTCTGGATCAAATATGATATATATAATCTTTTAATTACCTAATTTTTTGTAGCAAAATTAAAGCGATTATAAGATGACACAAACAAATCTTAATTAAATTCTGTATTAATTTTTTTGTAATACCTACAATTATTTTTTTATCAAAATTTTTTGAGTAATACACCTAAAATAATATTTTTTAAAGTTGTTGTTCCAAATATAAAACTGTAAAATTAAAATATCCAAAATAACACAAATAATTATGTAAAAACACTTATTTACTCTAAATAAATTATAAATAAATTTATATTTAAGTTATTTTTCCAATAGATTTTAATTTTTTCTGTTTTAATGTATTTTAATTTTAATATGTGCTATTATTATAAATTTAAACTAATAATGTTATTTTTGTAACAAATTTTTTAAAATATATTATTTTAGAGAATTGTACAAATCTTATTATAAATTGTTTTTATCTCTGCATTACTAGTTTAGTTCATTTAAACATATAGTCACTTAATACTCTTGGAGTATTTTAAAATTAATTTGAACTAATGACGTCTGTCTCAAATGGACCCAAAATCCAATATTAATAAAAGATCTGATGGGATGTTATAAATCTAACAATTAAATACTATATTTCAGTTATAAACTTAATATCTACACTTATTTTCCACGGCAGCTGAGATTAAGGAACAATAAATCCCACTAACTCTTAAATAAAATGCCATCACAATTTTGAGAGTACTTTTTAAGTTAAATAAATTGGTAAATTTGTGTGTATTATTTATTATAAATTAGTTCCTTGCAAAACAAATTGAATACATTTCTTTAACATTGTGAATAGTATATTAATAATATGCAAATTATAAGAAAGTAAAAAAATTAAATAGTTTAATAAAATGAGCCAAAAGCTTCTAGAGGGGAAAAGGTTGACTTGTCTTGTGATGGTTAACTAAAGAGGTAAAAGTCAAAGCACTTGGAAAAAGTTAAAAGTTTTCAAATTATTGAGTGTGTTTATATGTTTATTTGGAATAAAATATGAATAGTCATGGATAAGTATATTTATTTATGGAAAAGTTAATAAAAAGGGGGAAAAATGTATTGAGATTTCAACAACACTTAGTTGGAACACAGAAATTAGTCATGCAGCATAGGCCATTCCTTCTCCTCTTCTTTCCAAAGTCTCCATACAAATTTATATACTCATTAAAAACTTTATGTTTAAGTTTTTAATATTAACATATTTTTAAGTTTTTGTTTCAAAAATAATATTATTAGTTTAAATTTTTAATAATAACATAAATTTAAGATTAAAATATATTAAAACTTCGTTTTAATATAAAAAAACTAAACTCTAAATTGGAAAAAAAATTCAAATATAATGTTTTAAGTTGTATACAATATAATTAGAGTAAATAAATATTTTTATATACTTATTTATGTTATTTTTAGATTTTTAATTTTAAAATACAAAATTTGGAACAAAAACTTTAAAAAATACTATTTAGGGTATTAATTTTTAATATATTTGTGTATAACTTTTGTTTTATGGAATTTAGATCACGACATGATAACAAATATATGATTAACTAATAATCAATTATTCATTAAACATCTTTTTTTAAAAAAAAACTTTAGGCAAAAGGTAACTCTAATATACATCTCAAGCCATTTTTCTTCATTCTATCTTTTCTCTCATACTTTTCTAAGTATCCATTTACTTTTTGGAAGTTTTCTAAAGATTATTAAAAAAAAAAAAGTGAGTTCTATGATATGACTCTCGTAAAACTTTTGTTATTGTAATCTAAAAATAATTTAATACTCCATAAACCATTGATTAGATCGTAATCATGAGATAATCATGACATCCTTTTGCGTAAACCTCCACGTCTCCTCTTGTTCAGTTTAGTGAGTTCTTCCTCAGCATTTTAATTTTTAATAATCATATTACATTTCAGACCCAAAAACATATCAAAATACAATTGAATTGGATTATTTGGAGATTTTTTTTAGTAACCTTTTAATATATTATTTGAGAAATTTTTTAACAAACAAACTTTACTCTAACGTGTTAATAACAAAAATGTCATGTTAAAATATCAACAACACAACGAGTTTTAGATTAAATATATAAAATAGTTTAAGTTACTATAATAATTACAATACATGTCATTAATAATAATTTAGTTAGAAAATAAATATATTTTATTCAACTAAACAAAAAATACTATTATATTTGTAAAAACAATAATTTTTATTTATTTAATTTTTTTATATGTTAATTTATAAAATAATTTTAAATAAATATAAATAGATTTAAGTTACTATCGTAATCACTAATATATTATTTGAAAAATATTTTAAAAAATAACTTTACTTTGACGTGTTATTAAGAGAAATATCATGTTGACGCACTACAGTAAATTTCAAATAAATATATAAATGACCTTAACTTATTAGAATAATTACAATATATGTCATTGTTATTAATTTGGTTAGAAAATTAAATTTATTTTATTAAATTAACCAAAAAATATTATTAAATTTATAAAAAATAATTATTTTTCTTTTTTAATTTATATATACAAAAATTAATGTTAAAAGTAATTTTAAATAAAAATTAAAATTATATAAATATTTAATTTATATTTACCAATAAACTATAATTTATAAATATTTTTCACTTACGGATAATGTGGGTATAAATCTAGTTTGTAATTATTAGGTGTTTGAATCAGGTTGTGAAGGAAATGTGTCGGTCGAGAGACAAAGATACTGGGATTTAATTAGATTTCGATAACAAAATCGATGATGTTTTCAAGCTTGGCAAATGAAAAGACGTTTGTATGAGCTTAAAGACAATAAAACACGAAACTGATTTTAACTTTCAGTAACAGACATCATATTTTGAATTTTTCTCAGACACACAAGAAACCAAAGATTCTTTCCTACCTACCAACACTATCTCACTTGAAATCTGAATTAAGGAAAAACAACTCTATGTAGTATTACATCGAGAGTTTTAAAACCAATCAAATCCATTTACATACTCTTTTCTAAAAACAATCCCAAAAGGATTTAGAGTTTCTGCATCCAAAAAAAAAACAATTAGCTCTTATTAGTGAATTTGAAATCTTCTCTGTAGGTTCTTGGGAGAACAATGGTTTGGGAGTTTATTTGGTGAAGACTTAGACGTACCTTATATGCATGTCTTTTTCTTGCAGCTGTTCCTAAAATGGTTTATTCGTTCTTCATCAAGCAGACTCATGTTCCAATGACTCCATCATCAGAATCCTTATCTTTTATATTATCAGATTCAGCTTCTTTCTGAGTCATTGTTTCAGAAACACTTATCCTGGTCTACAGCAAAAGGCAAAGAGTAATCATTTGTATGTAAAGTTGGATGAAACAACTATGAGGAACTTATGCTTTCAGAGAGTGGGTGTGTGAGTTCATGACAATTACCTGATTGCAATCACCATCTTGTTTCTCATCTCCCATTTTTTCTCCTGCTTCACGATGATTTTCTGAGCAGTCAACGTTTGTGATTTTGTTGATGACCTCTGTCTCACACGTTACTTTTGTGATCTTCATGGTTTCACTGATGACTAACACACCACTTGGCGTCTGGGTTTGGCTTGATGGCAGTTCATGTTTGTCCACGGGTACGTTTTGAGGGCTTGAAATAAGACTGCTATAAAGAAAATAAAATATATTCAGCCTTTTGTAACAAAACGAATCAAGAAAAAAATGCATGCAAATTTGCAATGGAATGATCAGATTTACCACTGCGGATCAGCTTCATCGGAAGCTGTTTGGGTAACAACATGTTTGTTCTTTTTGCTACTTCTTGGTTCACTATTGTCATTTCCAATTGTGTTACCCGGCCGTTTCCTACCTGCTTCAAGTCTTTCAACTGCAATAGACAATCCATCGGTGTAAGCCCTTTCTTCTCTTTTCGATGATTCTAGCTTCAACTTTTCAGAAGGCAATCCTCCCTCTTCTCTTTTCGATGATTCTAGCTTCAACTTTTCAGAAGGCAATCTTCCCTCTTCATGATGATGCATTGGGGGCGATTTTTCTGGGGATGGCTTGAATATCAGATTAGTGCATCGTTTTATCCATGAAAATGGAATGGCAGATGAAGGGTTTGACCCATTCTGTCTTTCCATAGAGGAGTAGTTATAGCCATCTTCACTATTACTCACAGTGCTGACTACATTTTGCAAGTCTTGTTCATCATCCCGAGTAACAACCCTCTGCTTCAAAGCAGAAACCTTTTCCCAGCTACGCTCTAAATTGGACAGCTGCATTTTAGCCATGGACATATCATCTAATGCACCTTTCAAATTCTCTAATTTCTTTAGTTCTTCAATCTCATGTCGGATTTCTTCTCTTTCAGCTCGAAGCATATGCCTCTGTGTCTCTAGTTTTTCTCTTTGAACCGTTAGCTCCTCAATCGAATCCTTTAACTCAGCCCATTCCCTCTCTCTCCTTTCACGATCCAATTTGATCTCCAACCTTTCAGCATCCAACCTCTTTAGTTCCACTTGGACATGTTCTAGCTCCTTCTCTGCCGTTTCCTTAAGGGACTGTATACGCTCCTCTTCCAACTTCTTCTCTTGCTCAAAAGCCTTCTCTCTCTCGCTCAAAGAATTCTCCAATTCTTCTCGTTTATTTTCGATGCAATACTCCAACTCTCTTTTCTGCATCTCAATACCCAACAAGAAGTCAGCACGCTCACGCTGTATCTTGCTAAGCCATTCAGAATGTTCCTCCACCATCTTATTCATGAATTCTTCACGCTCCCGGTTTAGCGCCTCCACATCATTTTTGTGCTGATTTCTCAATGCATCCCTTTCCTCCCTGATGTTATCACGTTCGTCCTTGAGATACATTGAGAAAGCCTCTCTTTGGCGAGTTATATACTCCGCTTCTTTTCTTAACTCTTCCCTTTTCACATCAATGTGTTCCCATTCAGCTTCAAATCTAGCTTTCTCCACCGTTAATCTATCTGCTTCGGCGAGCAGTTCAAGCTTTTGAGCCCTCAAATCATCTAACTCCTCCTTGAGTTTCATCTCCAGGATAGATAATTCACTTGTCTCATTCTTCAAGGCTTCAAGTTGTTCCGTTGCACAATCCACACGCTTTCTCTTGTCTTCTAATGATGTCAAAGCATGTTGCAGATCTAGGTCCAATTTTCTAAGCCGTTCCTTCTCATTCTCCAGCAGAGTTGACTTAAGGTTAATATCTTCCTCAATAGCATTCAAAATTTTCTCTTTCTCGTCAAGATTATAAGACCTTTCTGTTATATCTTTTTCTTTCTCTGCCAATGCCCTTGATTGAACTTCCAAGTCATGTTCCTTTTCACCAACTAGGTCTTCCCTCTGCCTGATATCCACCTCCCTTAATTCCCAAGCCCGTCTCTTGCTCTCGATTTCATCTTCCACCAATTTGCACTTACTTTCCAATTCAGCTTCCACATCAGATTTTCTTTTCCTCATGATATTTTCTTGATTTGCTAAAACGTTCTGAATTAATTCCTGTATTGATTGTTTTAAACAAATTTTCATTAACTCTCGCAACAGAAAACAAAAAGTATGAATGGTAACTAGAAGTTTGGTTGGATTGAACAAGTAAACTTACAGATTCCTTGCTGGCAATTTTTTCTTCAGCAACAAGCAGCTCTTGCTCCTTCTTAGATAGTGAAGATTCCCTTTGAAAGACAGCCTATTTTGCAAGAAAAAAAACGAAACCATACTATCTTATCTCCCGAAGTTTTTTGTTGACGTGTTAAGCAAAACCCGAAATAGATACTTATGTGTATACAAACCTCTTCTCTTTTGGCAATTAAAGCTAATGTAATCTCCAAATTTGATTTGTTGTCCAGAAAGACTCTACATTCCTCCTCAAGTGCGGTCTTTGCAGAATCTAACTCCTTTTCAAGTTCAGCTAATTCTTGAGTTCTACCAAAAATGTGATCTTCTCTTTGACTTAGTGAAACTTGTGCATCCAATAACCTTTCATGCTGTTGCTGTAAGCTCTTGAGCCTCTCATTTAGAACATGTCGCTCAATAACCATCTCGTTCGCTTTTGTTTCAGACCTAAACCATGTAATGAAAGAACCAACAGAACACCTTCATATCACACCCTAATAGTCAATCCAGTTAATCTAGACGAAAGAATACAGTTAATCTAGACGAAAAACTTACTCAGATTTGAAAGATGCGAGACGCCGAGTCAGATCATCTTCACGACTTTCAATTTCCTTCAACTTTCTCTCTGCAACTCGATAATAACGGCTAGATTCTGCTTGTAAAGATTCTGCTGCACGCATTTTTGCTTCCGCATCTGCATATTTCTTCAGGGCATCCTCAATCATAATATGAGCTTCAGACATTTTACTCTCAGCAGAAACTTTTGTCTCGGCACATTCTGCACGCATCTCATGCAAAGTCTTCTCCAACTGACAGAAAGAAAAAAAACAACATTGCAAAATCAATAAACAGACAGGACACAAATACTTTTGGCCGCTCTCACAGCTAAGGTCTTACACTAGAAATGCACTCTTTCGCAATTCCTACATCCTTCTTCAAACTCTCTTCTCGTTTCTTGGCTTCAGCTAAGGCAGAGACATATGCAGATTGATCTCGCCTATGTGATAGGTCGGCCTCATCCACAGAGGCCTTAGCCTCGTCATATCTTGACAGCAATTCGTTTTTCTCCATAATGATAAGACCCATGTTGTGTTGGTAATCATAAACCTACATGAATAGCGATGGATATAGCAATGCCGATAGGTTTTTTTGATAAAAAACACAAAATCTCAACCAATCAAGCTCAAAAGAGGAAACAAAATCGAAACTTTAAAACTTCCGAAAACAAAGAAATAATTGCATTTAAACAATTCTATCCAATAACATGTAGCATTGAACCCAAGAGTCTAAAGGAGATTACTAAAAAAAACAATCAAAGCACATTCGTAAAAAACGAACGGTCGAGTAATTCCCTCATACCCCCGGGAGAATTAAATCCATATGAACTTAGAACCAAACTTGTAGGACATAAGCTAATCCCAGTACTTTATAACAGTCTCCTTAGTTTCATTGTGCTCCCGCGTAGCTTACTCTATAGTCCAAACACTAGCTAAAACTTACCATTTAGGTAACATATCGTAGTGAAATCATCGGAGATTACACAGCTCTACACCCAAACTAAAGAATGAGAAATTTCACGAAGAATTGAGAAGCAAACCTCAGATTCCAGCTTAGCGATGTAAGCGATTAGTGCGGCTTTATCCCTCTTCTTGATCGATTGTTCATCAAACCCAGCTTCCTTGAGCCGCTTCCACATGACTTCTTCAGTGAAAGGGCTTTTCATAACCCTAGACCCAGGCGTAATTGTCAATCTAGCCGTACTCGGCGTTACCGGAAATCGCTCTGAACGAGAAGTTGCCATCTGCTTCCCCAATCTCAGAAGACAGAGTATAATCCAAATTCCTTCGATCTCCGATCAAAACACAACGATTGTCTCTTCACTTTTTTCTCTCTCTTAAACTACAAAGAACAATTCTGTGACACTGTTTCGCAGAGAAAGTCTACTCTCTCTCATTTTGCAGTCGACAAGTCAAAAGGGGTTTTTTTATTCGAGCAGTCTAAAGACACAAAACGTGGCGTTTAGAACCTTCACATATTCGTTTTTAGCGGCTTAAACCTAATTTTGAATAAAGTTTAAAAGAGTGATGTAATATTATGGTAATTAAATTTTCGACTTCTCTCAAGAGGTAATAAGATTCTAGAATTCGATATTCAATCTTAATCATTAAATGTTTCATAATCTCTGTCCAACATAATGCTCATGAGGCTTAAAACTAGATATTTAGAAATTATGATTTTTGAAAACCTTCTTTATTCACTTGACATATGTACTTGTGTGTATAGCCAGCCTCAAAAATCTTATTTGTTCCTGCTTTGCTTTAATACAACACCACACAAGAAAATATCGGTGGGAATCTCTCTAAAAACCAGCATAGATAAATTACCAACATAACTTAGCAAGAACTCAGGATCAGATGATCGGTGATGCTCTCACATCTCGGTATGGCTTAGACTCATCCTCGTACACACCGGAGCTTCCCTTTAGTCCCACACGGTTTGAATGAAGCTGTTGAATCAATGTTGAGACCATTGTATGTTCTTGATATCTATACCTTCTTTGACCATTTCGTAAAGCGGGCTCATTTCCCTCAATTTCTCAACTTGTTTAACTGTAAGCTCAATCGCTTTATCGATCTCTTCTTCCGTGGTAAGCCTACCAATCCCAAACCTAATCGAGGTGTGAGCCATGTCCTCATCCACACCCAAAGCTCTTAACACATAAGAAGGCTCCAAACTCGCACTCGTACAAGCACTTCCACTAGACACCGCAACTTCCTTCAAACCCATCAACAGACTCTCTCCTTCAACATAAGCAAACGACAAATTTAGATTCCCTGCATAGCGACTCTCCATTGAACCATTCACCACAACCCCATCAAGCTTCTCTCTAATCCCATTGAGCAACCTCTCCTGCAACCCCTTAATCCACTTCTCGTCATACTCCATCTCCTTCAATGCCAATTCACAAGCAACCCCAAATCCAACAATTTGTTGCGTAGATGCCGTGCCGCTACGCATTCCCCTCTCCTGACCTCCACCATTGATCAGTGGCTCAAGTCGCATTCTTGGCCGCCTTCTCACATACAGAGCTCCAACCCCTTTTGGTCCATAGATCTTGTGAGCACTCATTGACATCATACTAACATTCCATTTCTCAACATCAACAGGTATTTTCCCTATAGCTTGAGCAGCATCAGTATGAAACGGAACCTTATGCTCTTTGCAAATCCTACCAATCTCCTCCATAGGCTGGACCACACCAATCTCATTGTTCACAGCCATAATAGAAACTAGCCCTGTGTCCGGTCTAATAGCTTCTTTCAGCATCTCTAAATCGACTAATCCATCAGTTTTCACAGGCAGGTACGTAACCTCATGTCCTTCTTGCTGCAAATGCCTGCAAGAATCAAGGACGCATTTGTGCTCCGTCTGTGTAGTAATGACGTGTTTCTTCTTGTCCTTGGAAAATTTGATCGCCCCTTTCACCGCTGTATTGTTCGCCTCCGTCGCGCCAGACATGAATACGATCTCCTTCGGTGAAGCGCCAATCAGTTTCGCGACCTGGATTCGTGCAGCCTCGACCGCGTTCTCTGCTTCCCAGCCGTAAAGATGCGTTCGCGAATGGGGATTCCCAAAGTCAAAGATGGTAGACGCATTCATCGCGTCGAACACCCTAGGATCAATTGGAGTCGTCGACTGCATATCCAAATAAAGAGGCCTACCTAAAATTCGAACTCCTTTCATCAAAACTCCCGATTCTTCCGCGTAGGAATCCGTCGCCGCTGGATAAGAAGCTAAGGCGGCAGTTGACAAGTGATGGCGACAGAAAACAGCTCCGTCTGCCCTGGTTGAGGTTCGGCGGATTGTGGAAAAGAAAATTTTGGACGCCATTGATTCTATATACCTCGGCTTTACTTTCTCGATTACCCACTAGTTGATTGATTGTGCTCTCCGATTGTGTCGTTGTTGATGAAGAAGAAGCTTAGGTAGTAGAAGAAGAAGAAGCAGAAGCTTAGGTAGTAGAAGAAGAAGAAGCAGAAGCTTAGGTTTAGGGAACAGAAGCCATGTCGGAGTTGTGAAAATGATTCGGTTCAACGGCAAAGACAACATGGCCCAATGAAAGTAGTAGGCCCACGAGAAACTGGTATATTCTTATATTAATGGGCCAGATGTACCGGCCGAACACCATCCGTAGTTTAAGTACCATAAAGTATGGAAAAACGGCCGATTCCCACACAAACTATCTTCTTGGATTATGTATATACGAATTAGTAAACAATGCTAAAATCTACATTAATTAATTTTAAATTTGAAATCACTACACAAACTATTGTTAAGCAGTTAAAACCTACAAATTAACAGAATCCGTTTGTTTTGCCGTCTAACCATGCTGACTCAGATTCCACGTATGCGAGATTAGTAAAACGACGTCGTTTTACATTAAAACCGAAACACAGTGAAACGGCGTCGTTTTGGAAGAATTTAATGTTATCACTTATTAAAACGACGTTGTTTGAGTGAAACGACGTCGTTTTAATAAGTGATAACATTGAGTTAATGGTGACGCTGATCGTAGCCACCACCTCCAACCTAGCATCGATCAACCCTGCGGCAGCGCTTCTCGCCATGCCGGGATGGACCTCCGGACCTATCTTATCTCCGGTAACATTTTGACTGTTCCCCGTCGCCGTTTTTGCTTACCTAATTCTTTCTTCTCAAATTTTCAGGAAATTAAGAGTTTCACTCACAAGCAAACGAGAATGATTCAACACGATAGATCTATTGTGAAAGAAGATGATCTCGATTTACGATGGGAAGAAGCTACCGACGAGGTTGTTGATGAAGTCATCTTCCTTAGCCGTCACACCGCCGTCTCAAACCGTCCTGCTTTAACTGTTCATCCGATTGGTGTGCAAAAGCCCGAATTTTGAATTTGGGTTTTCCTCTTTTTTGGATTTTTCTGATTGATGTTTGTTGATAATTGAAGGAGTGCTTCATCTAAAAGAAGGAGAATCGCTGCCGCACGGAGGAAAGCCGGGATGGGCAGCGTTACCAAACTCTAGAATTGGTCCGTGGTTTCGTCCAAAACGACGCCGTTTCACTGTGTTTTGATTTTAATGTAAAACGGCGTCGTTTTACTAATCTCGCCTACGTGGAATCTGAGTCAGCATGGTTAGATGGCAAAACAAACAGATTCTGTTAATTTGTAGGTTTTAGCGGCTTAACAATAGTTTGTGTAGTTATTTCAAATTTAAGATTAGTTAATGTAGATTTTAGCATTGTTTAATAATTCGTGCATACATAATCCAATAGAAGATAGTTTGTGTGGGAATCGGCAGTTTTAATAAAGTAGTTAAGTAATCTTAACAAAGTCTTAATGAATCTTTCTAAAATCAGTAACTCTAAGGAAGATATCCTTAAACTTGCTATAAAAATATAAAATTTAGTGGGATGGGTACAAATATATTAACCAAATAAATTGAGTCAAACCAAACCAAACTAATAGTGGTTTGGTTTTGGATTATGGTTTAATTTTTTGTTTTTAAAACACATTTACTTATTTTCGAAGATTTCGTTTTAAAATTTTGTTTTATTGATTAAAATTGTAAATCTGAATTACTTTTTCAGTTTTAAATAAAGTTTTATTTGGTTTAATGATACTTATTTTATGTTTTAGTGGGTCTATCTGTAAGGTTTAGTAATTTAAAGGCTTGAAGTTTATGACTCAAAACAAAAGATATAAATTTTGAAAATCTAAGCAAATACAGTTTTGGGATCTTTCAAAAATTTGTTACATTTTCATGAATATAATAAATTTAAATTACGTATATATTATCAATATATTCAAAACAGATTTTTTATATGCATGTGTATGATTTTATCAAAATAAAGTTACAATGAATATTAACAATTATTTACCCATTTACTAATTTTCTATAATATCTGTTAATATTGTTTGTAACTTGTATTGCTTTTCAAAGATACTTGCAGTGAGTTTTAGTTTTCAAATTTTATTCACTGATATTTCAAATTTCAATCGTTTCTTATATGGTTGGACCTTCGGGTACTCGTTTGGATTCGGATCGGGTTTTTCAAGTTTTCAGGTTTTTGGAGTCAAAAGATCAAAATCTGTTCGGGTATTTATAAATTCTCGGATAGGGTTTTTTCGAGTTTTCAGGTTTTCGGAGTCAGAAAAATAAAACATGTTCGGATATTTATAAATCATTGGATCATGTTCGGTTCGGATTTTTCTGGGTTCAGGTTCGCTTCGGATTTTGAATTCGGATTTGGGTTAGTTCGGGTTTTAAAAACGGGTTTGGGTTAGTTTGGGTTTTGACTACGAATTCGGATTGGTTCAGATTTTATACCCGAAATAGTTATATATGTGGGTTCGGGTTATTTCGTATTTTTATCCGAAATTGGCATATATTACTGAAATAATAAAAAAAATGTTATGATTCAAAAATAATAAAAAAATTAATTCAAATACAATTAATCAATTAGTATGATGTGAAATATTTAATTGTTATCTATTTAAACCAAATTTGCTTCTGGTTCGTGTTTTAGATATACCCGAACTCAAAGTATAATTTCGGATATATCCGAACCCGAACCCGAATCTAAAGTACTAAACAAATAAAATCCATTCAAGTATTTTCAAAAACTCATACCTATTCGGGTTCGAGTATTTTGAGTCGGGTTCAGGTTTAGATTTCGGGTTCGGTTAATATGTTCAACCCTAGTTTCTTACTATATATTCACTCTGTTCGTAATAGTGATTTTCTAAAATTTTCATATAAATTAATAATACACATAAACACATAATTAAATTCATCTTTAAATTTAATTTTTAATTCAAGATAAACATAACTAGGGCATAAAAAGTTGCCATCTCATTCCTTAAATTCTAATTGTTGCTTAGTTGTTTTCTAAAACTACTTTTCCACACCCACAAACCTGAAGCAAAATCCAAGAGCTATAAGTAACAATCCAAGTTGGATTTTATGTATTGGATTAGACAAACCTATATAATTAAACCTATGATTAATATCAGACGAAGAGAAAACGTCACCTTATCACTCCAAGGATTTATTTTCTTTGAGCAATTCTACTACTTTCCTCATAGTTGGCCTGTTAATCGGAAACGACGACGTACAAAGCAAGGCAACGTCAAGAACTTTCTCTATCTCTTCATACTGACTCGTGGAAAGTTTCATCTTTGGGTCCACGAGTTTGCTAAGATCTCTGAAATCTCGATTCTTGGCTACGTCTTCTGGTGATGAAGAAAAGTAACATAAAGCTGTCTCCATCGCAAACTTCACAATGTCCTTGTTCTCTCCAAAAGATGAATCGTTCGGTCTTTTTCCGGTAATCAATTCGAGTAAAACTACACCGAAGCTATAAACATCACTCTTCTCATTCACTTTTGACGTATAACCATATTCTGCAATGTATATTTCAAATAATGGTAATAAGAACCATGCGTATTCGGAAATTTCAAATACTAGTTCATGAATAGAATTTAGAATTCTGACCTGGAGCAATGTAGCCGTAGGATCCGGCGACACAGGACATCGGAGAAACATTGGAGACACCATCACTATCTTCTCTTTTCAATGGTTTAGCTAAACCGAAATCAGCAACACGTGGCTTCATTTCGTGGTCCAATAAAATATTATTGCTTTTAACGTCACGGTGAACAATCGCCGGAACAGAGTCATGATGTAGATAAGCAAGTCCTTGTGCAGCACCAACCGCGATTGAAAATCTTGTCGTCCAGTCAAGTGGAGAATCGACACGATTTTCTTTCTCCGAATGCAAAACGTCACCCAAACTGCCGTTTTCCATGAACTCGTACACTAAGAACCGAGACTCTTCGTCATTGCAGCACATCAGAAGCTTCACGATGTTTCCATGTCTGACTCGACCTAGAATTTCTACTTCGGATCTGAAAACGGATTCAGATTCTGGTCTTTCACCCGGTCCTCCCCAGAGTTTCTTCACCGCCAGCGTTTGACCGGATTTGAGTTTTACTTTGTAAACCAAACCCGACCCGCCAGACCCGATTATGTTATCTTTTGTTAGTTGCGGATATATGTCTTCCTCCGTGAATCCTACCCGTTGAAAAATGGTTACTTTACTGGTCCGGTTCGATTTTTTTCGGAATAACGGTTTGGTTTTGATAAAAAGCCAAACCAAAGCTCCAATGAGAGCGACGATGCAGATGGCGGAGATCACGAGGATGTACCGGGTTTCCGGTTTGGATCGGCAAGGTCGAATCGGTTCCAAATTTGGGGCACAGAGATTTGGGTTACCCAAGAAACTGGGTCGAAAAATATCTTGTTGAAATCCAGAAGGGATCTTTCCGTACAATTTGTTGTCGGAGACATTGAATTGATTTAGCTTCAGCTTCACGAGCTCCGACGGAATCTCTCCGGTGAGTTGGTTGTTTGAGAGATCCAGATAGTTTAAAACCGGTAAAGCACCAAGCTCCGATGGTATTGCGCCGCGTAAACGATTATTCGAGAGATTTAACTCGGTCAACTCGGTACACGAGCCTACTGAACTCGGAATCTCGCCTTCGAGCATGTTTTCTTGCATTTCCACTCTTTCTAGGTTCTTCAATTGGTTAATGCAATACGGCAGAGAACCGGAGAAACGGTTACGGCTAAGATCGATGACTCTGAGGTTTCCGAGATCACAGATTTTGGCGGGAATCGCACCGGAGAAGTTGTTACCAGAGATTTCGAGCTGAGCTAGATGACGAGCGTTGGATATCGTTGGAGGAATCGAACCTTCTAATTGGTTGTTGGATAGCTCGAGACGAGTAAGAGGAAGTTCCCAAAATCTGACCGGAACTTCCCCGGAGAGTTTATTATCCGCCATCCGGATGTAATTAAGCGAACGACAGTCGCCGTAAGATTCCGGTATTTTCCCGCGTAATTGATTGCTGAAACTGATTATCTTTTGAAGCCTTTTTCTGTAGCAGAGATACGGTGGCAATTCACCAGAGAATCTGTTCGTCGAGACATCGAATTCAGATATTCCGGAGAATTTTCCAAAACTCCTAGGTAACGTCCCCGTGAAACTGTTGTTGAAGATCTTGAATTCAACGAGATTAGGATTCATAGCTACGATATCTGGTAACTCTCCGGTGAAGAAGTTGTCGTTGAGATTGAAAGAGATGAGTTGCAGAGCTGCGATTTTCTCCGGCAGTTCACCGGTGAGATTATTCTGCGAGACATCAAAATTCCTTAAAGCACTTAAATTTCCGATACTCTCCGGCAATTTTCCAGATAACTGGTTATCGAAGAGCTCGATCTGATAAATCGACTTGAGTAGGCCGATACTATCGGGTATTTCTCCGGAGAGACCATTCATAGCCAAATCGAGATTCTTAAGCAAAACCAGATTCCCAATCGAGTCAGGAATTTCTCCGACGAGTCCAGACTTTGTTAGCCGAAGATAACTCAGCTTCGTTAGATTTCCAAATGTCGATGGAATTGGACCAGGCTCAAAACTGATATAAGCGAGACTAAGACGAGTCAACTCAGTAAGATTACCCAAAAACGCCGGAACGATTCCACCGAGCGAGTTGCCATTAAGGTTCAGACCTTGCAAAGCATTAAATCTCCCGTAACTCTCAGGAATCTCGCCGGAAAACATGTTGGATTCCAATTCAAGGACGCGTAGCTTACGAAACTCCGGAGAGAATTCCGGTAATTTCCCGGAGAAGTTGTTTACATTAAGGATCAAAACCTGAATTCGAGAACAGAGAGAGAGAGGGACAGCATCTATCGTACCGTTGAAATTGTTTTGGTAAAGAGTGATGTTGACTAGTGTACGAATACGACAAAAGTCATAAGGAAACCCACCAGAGATTCCATAGCCAGAGAGATCTATAGCTGTGACAGCGGCGGAGCTTCCGTTAGTGAAGTGGCATGTGATTCCCGTCCAGTTACAAGGACTCCGGTTATCTCCGGTTATGACCCAATCATTTAACTTTCCAACCGGATCAAAAAGTCGAGTCTTTTTGACCCGAGTCAATATCTCGGCGTCTCCATTGGAAGAAACTTGAAGAAAACAGGAAAAAAGAATTAGAGAGTGAAAGAAGAAGAAGAAGAGAGTGGTGATCATAGTTGAGAAGAGAGAGAAGAAACACGATGAATGTGAGAGAATATAATCATAGAATTTTCATGGGCTTTTTATGGGGGAGAGAAAGTTAAGTAACGTTTAAAGATATGAGAATCGTTAATTAAAGATGAACTGATTTAAAGGTTTTTCAAAGACTCTTCGTTCTTTTGCTTTCTTTCTTTTTTTCTTCATTCACATGGAAAGTAGGTTTAGTCTAGTGATAAATTTTTCAAGTGTTAGTGTCTGATGAACCTAACAAAAAAGAGTAATTAATGTATGGTTAAATCTAGGAAAAATCAACTGATCATACGTTTAATACAACATTTCTTATTATTAAATGTGAATTGAAATATGTCATTGTTATGAGATTTGATATTATCTGAAACATAACGGTACGATTGTTAACAAAAAAAAGTGATGTGCGAGCAAAGCATGAGTTCAAATGTCCTAATCTCTTTTTTCGATTACACTTACAGACAAGCAAAGGATGTAAAACGAGTTTCAAACTTACTCTTTTGTTGCTGTGTTTCCAACTTACTTATCTTTTTGTTTTAAATTACGAAATGCAGAAAAAACCGAATTTTTATGACTGAATGTATTGTAACGTTTCAACCTATTTAACTAAAATTATAACTGAGTGTTAATATTCAAGATCAGAGTTGTGTTTCACTAGATTATATAACATTTTTAGGCTTCTTTTGTTTGTTTATAATACTTAGCTTATGATTTGCTTCATTTGATTCGGAATTTGTATTTTGCAAACTAAAACAGATTATAAAAACGAATAGTAGTCTATGTTGATATTGGAAAGAAAAATTATAGTAAATATGTTAAACATATAGTTTATATGGATAGTTAATTGAACAAGAGTAATTTCTGCAGTGATTTTGGGAAAATATTCAAAAATAAATACAGCAGAAGCATTGACTTGGAGGATGGTAAGTGTCACTTAATGAAATGAATAGAAACAGAGAATGTTAGGTTTAGTGTAGACTTTTAGTAACTCTTCTTCAGTTAGGCTCAGTTAATGTCTAATCTTGAAATTATTAGTTTAATTTTCTTTTTCTGTTTTAGCTAACTTTTTTTTGTTTCGTTTTAAACGTAAAATAATTACAATTTTAGTTGTTTTCACTATTTAATTTCTAGTAATACCTTAAAATAGCACATTTTAAAGTTTTTCTTCCAAATCTAGCATCATAAAATTAAATTCCTAAAATAACACAAAACTTATGTGAAAAATACTTAATTTATTCTAAATTTAACAAAACTTAAATTTGTAATTATTTCCAATTTAGAATTTTTTTCTTTACAATATAGTTTTAATGCTTTTAATCTTAAATTTGTTATTATTGGAAATTTAAACATGATGTTACTTTTGGAACAAAAACTTAGAAATTTATAGACAAATTTTTACATATAATTTCTTGAGTTAATTTTTGATAGATTATAAATAATATTTTATTTAGAAAAAACTTAAAAATAAATAAATACTTCCTCTCTTCTTAAATAATAAATGTTTTAGAGTTTTTAAACATAGTAAAAAAATAAATTAAGACTTAATTATTTTTCTTAAACTTTAATAATTTAATAAACTTAATTATTTTTCTTAAACTTTATAATTTATCATTATTAATTAATAAAAAAATGCATCGAAAACCTAAAAATCTATTTTTACAAAACAAAAATAAAAACCAAAACATCTTTTTAATTAAGAACACATGAAGTATATTTTTAAAAGGATATATATATATATATATATATATATATATATGCAAAAAATTAGAGAAAAAAAAAAGAGAGAAGTGGAATGAAATTTAGACACATCTAATTAACCGGTTATCTCTACCCCCAATGTTGTCTTTATTTAGTTTGAAGGCATTAATGATCTTCTAGAAATGAAATATAAGGTAAATGCTAAAATTAATATGGGAATTAAATGAAGAAACCCATTAGGGGAGACATTAGAACAACATTACCATACCGACTCATCGAAATTTGAGGATTCTACTTATTTCTTTCAATTATCAATTTGTTAAAAGGGAAAGACACTAAGTAATGAATGTAATGTTCTCATCAATACTATTTTATTTTGACTTTGGAATAAGCAATCACCGGAAGACTCTACGTCGTCGTGAAGAGTCTTCTGTCTGACTAAATGTACATTTTTAGTCAACATTTATCTTTCCCAAAAACCATTTTAATTTTCCTTACTTCAAATAAATGCTAGACAATGTCTTCCTTCGTCCCCTACTATTATTAGTATATCATCAACGAGGACAAAAATGAGTTATCGAAAACAAAAGAAAGTTGATTATAGAAATTGGTAGGTTACTTACAAAATTTAGGGTTAACTTCCGTCAACTATACGAATTTATACAAATAAACTTATTTTCATTCGTATTTTTTGGATCTTTTATAAATTACATAAACTATATTTTTCTTCCATAAACTACATAAATTTCATAAATTATTTCAATAACAGAAATTTTGATAATATTTACACGTTAAATTGTTATTAAACCTTGTTTTAATTCGAAAATCTGGTTTTAATTTCAAAATAAACCCAAGTTAAAACCAAATTTTCGAATTAGAACTAGATTTAGTAGCTATTTAATGTATAAACATTAATAGAATTTATGCAATTAGAAGAATTTATGAATTTTATGTAATTTATGAATGAAAAATAAATTTTATGTAGTTAAGTAAAAAAACCCAAAAAGTACGGATAAAATAGATTTAGTCGCATAAGTTTGTATTGTTGACGGAAGTAAACTCCAAAACTTATTATTGTCGTAGAGTAATTTTGTTGAAACAAAAAAAAAGAAATAATAGAGTGAATTTTACTAAATGGAAGAGAAAAATAATAATAAGAATGTTTAACAAAAGAAAAAATATATATAATAGAGTAATACCCTAAAGTAGTACATAGCTAATGTATTAAAAATAAAAATTTTAAAATAACACAAATTATTATGTAAACATAATTAGTTACTTTAAGTAAACTATATATAAAACATGTTTGGGTTCACTTTTTCATTTAGGGTTTAAATTTTATTTATTATGAAAAAGATTTTAATTATTTTACTATTAAATTTATATTATTTTAAAAATTTAAATGATCAATGCTATATTTAAAAACAAAACTTTAAAAAGTGTTATTTTATACCATTGTCCTATATTATGCTCTCTCCATTTCATAACAAATGATATTTTAGTAAAATTTTGTTGTTTTATTATAAATTATGTTTTCAATTTTCATGCAAATTCATTGAATTTTTACATTTTAATTATTTGTATTATATTGTTTTTTTTTTGCAATTAGTTAAAATAGTTTAAAGTATATAATAAATATTATTTATTACCCCTATAAATAATCTATCAATATGTATGCAATTTGTTTAAAAAAACATAATTTATAATAAACCAGAAAAAGTAAATTATAGTCGTGGTTATGAATTATAAACCCATAGCTTTAGAAAGTTGTTGAACTGCCTTCTTTTGTCTTTTTTTTCCTTTTCTCACTTTCGCATTAACGACACTCTTCTACACTTATATGTTGTGTTGCGTTGTGATGCGTTGTGATGCGTTGTGTTGCGTTGTGTTGCGTTGTGGTGCGTTGTGTTTGTTAAAGATGTTTTCTTGCTTCTTAGCTTATATTTAAACAACGTTACTTTATTTGAGCCCATATCTAATTTTTTGTTCAGTAAAAAATACTAATGTTTTCTTGCTTTTTAGCTTACTAGATTTATATGAATGCGTGGGGAAAAATATTCGTAAATTATATTTTATTAGTAAATATAAATTAAATATTTATATAATTTTTATTTTTTATTTAAAATTACTTTTAATATTAATTTTTGTATATATAAATTAAGAAAGAAAAAAATAAATTTTTTTATGAATTTAATAGTATTTTTTTGTTAGTTTAATAAAATATATTAATACTCTAACCAAATTAATAACAATGACATATATTGTAATTATTCGAATAAGTTAACCTTATTTATATATTTATTTGAAATTTACTGTAATGATGAAATGTAAATATGGTATTTGTGTTTAATAACACGTGAGAGTAATATTATTTTATTAATTTTTTTCTCAAATAATATATTAGAGATTATGTAATAACTTAAATATATTTATATTTATTTGAAATTATTTATAAATTAACGTATTGAAAATTTAAAGAAATAAAAATTATTGTTTTTGCAAATGTAATATTATTTTTTGGTTAGTTGAATAAAATATATTAATTCTCTAAACAAATTAATACCAATGGTATCTATTGTAATTATTCTAATAATATAAACTCTTTTATATATTTAAGATGAAACTCGTTGTGCTGTTGATACGTCAGCATGACATTTTTGTTATTAACACGTCATGGTAATATTAGTTTGTTAAAAAGTTTCTCAAATAATATATTAGAAATATTTAAACAACGTTACTTTAGTGGAGCCGATATCAACTTATTTGTTCAATAAAAATACTAATGTTTACTTGGAAAAACGGATTACACTATATATATGTAATCTTCAAACAATGGCCGCATGAATCTTCAAACGATGATCGAGAGATTTCCAAAAGTTTTTCAAGAAACTTGGTGATGTCGGAGAACCTCGAGGAAGAACACAGCTTCTCTTTTATAATGGCAAATAATGGAAAATGTGATACTGCAATGACCATATTTTTTCTGGTTTAAAATGATGTTCAACTCTAGTTTGGGCTCAAATGGTGGTTAGGGTAAGGCCCAAAAATTCCGTGCATATATATATATATATATATGAATTAGATCATTTTAACACATTCCCCATATATATAAAATTATGATGATTTGGTGTCTGTGTTCTCGTGCGATCTCTCGTTTTTAAAAGTATATAAAAAAAATACGAATCATTCTAGGAAAATTAGGAAATCAGCCATTAAATCTTTTGGCTATAATACTTATTAATGGCCATTTTGTTCATATGACTCAATGATATATATTTTTATTTTATTTTTTATATTGTTTCCTTTATTGATCATTATTCCTTTTGACTTTATATGTGTTTTGACTAATACCACGTGTTTTTATCTGCAAAGATTATTTATTATTAATAAAAATATATATAATTTTAAATTATAAATTAGAAAAATGAATCTAAATAATTTTTTTTTATTTTACAATTTATTTATAATAAATAAGTATTTTATATAATAATTTGCGTTATTTATAAATTTAAATTTTATTATGCGATAAAAACAGTTAAGATAATATTTTGTGATATTATTTTATTTTTTTCCGGTATCTTTCTTACTTATTTATTATGGAAGTTGAAACTAATATTAATTATATAATGTTAGAAATCTGTATAAAAACAACTTATTGTTTTAGTTTACAACACCCACAATGGTCTCTTTCTATAAATATTTTAAAAGTCTTTTTAGTTTAAAATTCTTTTTATTATCAAATGTACCAGCACTGTGTCTTTGAGACATAAAATTTTGATGTGAGTCATGTCATGTGACTATTTCCTAATGCATTATTCGAGATGACAATAAATTTAATTTCACTTTATAAGTTTTTCTTTCCCTAGTCTATTGGACCGCCAACCAATATCTAATCCTATTTATCTTTTGTAAAAAAAAAAGTCAAAATAGTAGTTGATCCAAAAACTTTTGAAAATCTATAAAACAAATAATAGAATTTTGCCATATCAAACTCTACTTAATATCCTAAACCCTAAACCCTAAAAACCCTAAACCCTAAACCCTAAACTTTAAATCCTAAACTCTAAACCCTAAACCCTAAACCTTAAACTCTAAACCCTAAACTCTAAAAACTTTATACAACAGACTGGAAAAAACTTTAAGTTTGTCCACATTATCTTAGTCGTGAGAGAAGACTTCACTTTTGATAATGTTGTATACTTCTATAGTTCTATGTATATGCATTTCAATTTCAATTTAAATGTTTTTATAACAGCAAAAAATAAAAATAAATGGATATTATATATTCTGAAAATAAAGAAGAATCTCTACCTAAACCCTAACATTGTGTTGCAATATGATATTTCCCTACGTACCAATGATGAACTTCATTGACTTACTATTTACGTCATTGGCAAATATTGTTTTTATATTTTTGTCGACGTACGAGCTAATGGTTCACACTGGATTGTTAATTTGTTATAGCTTACACAAAAAGAAAATTGCCAAAATGATATTACACTTTACAATTACATTTGTCACGATTTTATTATTAATTTGCGATTACAGAAATATAATCATAAAATGTAAAACTGTGGGTAAAACGTATAATCGCATATTAATTGTAATACGCAATTATTAATTAATTAAACCGTGACTGATTAACGACTGTCTAAAAAAATATTATTAGTATACTTCCTTCGTCCTACTATTATTAGTATACTTTTTGTTAAAAAATATTATATATAAACTCATAATTTCCTAAAAACTAAAATATGTTAAATCAGTCTATATATTTTGGTAGTCATGAGTTCTCAAAAACAGCTCTCTCATTCAAATGATAGAGTGATATTCAGTAATTATCATCTATAAAATAGATAAATATAAATATACAAACGCAAGAATTACATAATTATTTATTTGAAAATACCATGCAAAAATGCATATATAATTTTTTAACGAAATAATTATCTTTCTAAAATCATAGTTTAAGTTAGTTAAGAAGTGTAATTAGCAGGTTAGAGATAACACAACAGTCAGCAGTACATGAACTAATAAAATGTAACTTTTGTAGTTAGAAGTTTCGTATATTATATAGTATTATTGATAGAAGGTAAGATTATTATGGCATCCAACAATAATCATGCTACCCATATCGTACTTTTGAAAATTGAAAAAGTTATACCAAATGTTTTTTTTTAACTTTTAAGGGCATTTCGCATGTCAATTCAATGTAAAATTTTAAAATTCAATTTTAAAATTTTGTAATTGTAAGTCTACGTTTACTGCAAGGATTCTCCTAGCAACTACGAGGGATGGGACATAACTATGTCGGGTAAGACAATAAAACCAAGAAAAAGACAAACGGATCCGATCCATTGCTACTTTCTTTTTTTCTTCTATGTGTGTGTCTGATCACAATCATACTTTCCACCTGGCATTTTATTCATATACAAACATTTGGATATTATAATTTATTAATTAATTTACTTCCGTCAATTACACAAACTTATGGGAATAAACCTATTTTCATCCGTATTTTTTGAATTTTTCATAAGTTATATAAACTGTGTTTTTCTTCCGTAAACTACATAAACTTCATAAATTATTCCGATTACAGTAATTCCGTTAATATTTACACGTTAAATTGTTATTAAAACTTGTGTTACTTCGAAAATATGGTTTTAATTTTAAAATAAATCCAAGTTAAAACTAAATTTTTGAATTACAACCCGATTTAGTAGCTATTTAACATGTAAACATTAATAGAATTTCTGCAATTAGAATAATTTATGAAATCTGTGTAATTTATGAAAGAAAAATACAGTTTATGTAACTTATGAAAGATTCAAAAAGTACAGATGGAAATAAGTTTAATCGCATAAATTTGTATAGTTGACGGAAGTAAACCTTTTATTAATTTATTTTTTAAAAATAGATTAGCCATCAAAATAAATAATATACAAATGAGATCGCAAGTATAAAACCATCAATAAAAAAAATGCAAGAGTCATTAATTTTAAAATTTTTATTTCTTTCACTTATTTAATTTTTGTTAACATTTTCATCTTCCCATTTGAATTTTTATTCATTATCTTATTTAATATCTATACTTTTATTTTATCTTTTGGTGGTATAAAATATGAACAAAAATAAAATTTTAACCCTGATTCATTTTTTAATAATCTATTTTAGAAATATAATAGTTTAACTTTTCTAAAAATAAAGAAACTGTTTTGACACATATCAAATTAAACCATATTGATATTTAAATTTATAAGCTATATATAATTTAAAATATAATGGTTTTAGGTATTCTAAAACAAACATTTAACAAGTGTTAAAATCTAACTGATTACAAAACAAAATTATAGACTATAGTTTTTATGTGTATTTCTTCAATCTATTATAATTGTTTATTTTTTGATAAAATTTAATTTTAAAATTATTATATGTGTCAAAATCTAATTAATTATTAATGTTTTTATATATATATTGGTCATTATAAAATTTGAAGAATCAACTATAGGCTATAGAGGAGACACCGAGTAAACTGAAATACAAAATTGAAGTCTGATTTTGAGTGCTTATGAGTTGTCACAGTTGAAAATCTTTGATTTTGTATTATTGATTATAATTATAACAATGTCCTGAAATTGCGCATAATGTGGAAATGACGTTAAATTATAATTTGTCCCTTTTCTTTTCACCTTTGTGATCCATCGAACATGAATATTCCATGGATGCAGTGATTCGTCATCATTATCAATCACACATGCAATGGATATCTGACTGTGTGTATCAATGAAAAACAATTAAATTCTATAAATTGAATTACCTCTAAAATGTGAACACATATTCAAAGCTACGATTTTGTATGTTTGAACCATAAATTCATAGACTAACTAGAAGATACACACTCATGAACATTGGAAGTTGGAACCTACGTATATACAAACCAAATCAATCCAAATAAATGTGGTGTTGGGTGTGGCCTAAAATTTATGAATGAGAAATCATAAATGCTTAACATAGAAATTGCTTCATAAGAAGGGAAAATAGTTAGACAAAGAGATCTCATCAGACACATTTAAGACCTAAAACTTTATTAAATATTTTGCATGTGGGAGAAAATATTGTGAATATATTATATATTAGATTTATACCCACGCCATACGTGATACAAAATATTCGTATATTATATTTTATTAGTAAATATAAATTAAACATTTATATAATTTTAAATTTTATTTAAAATTATTTTTAACATTAATTTTTGTATATATAAATTAAGAAAATAAAATTAATTATTTTTATGAATTTAATAATATTTTTTTGGTTATTTTAATAAAATATATTAATACTCTAACCAAATTAATAACAATGACATTTATTGTAATTATTCAAATAATTTAAGCCTATTTATATATTTATTTGAAATTTAGTGTAATGATAAAACGTCACCATGATATTTCTGTTAATAACACGTGAAAATAAGATTATTTTTTAAAATTATTTCTCAAATAATATATTAGAGATTAGGTAATAACTTAAATCTATTTATATTTATTTAAAATTATTTATAAATTAACGTATTAAATTTTTTAAAAAATAAAATTATTGTTTTTGCAAATGTAATACTATTTTTTGGTTAGTTGAATAAAATATATTGATTCTCTAACCAAATTAATATTAGTGACATGTATTGTAATTATTCTAGTAACATAAACTATTTTATATATTTAATCTAAAATTTGTTGTGGTGTTAACACGTCGTCATAATATTTTTGTTATTAATACGTCATGAAAATGTTACTTTCTTAAAAAGTTTTTCAAATAATATATTACGGATATATACCCTAAATTAAACGACTATATAATGATTTTTTCTTAAAAAAATGAAACATGAAAATTTAAAACAAAATTTGTTTGTTTATGGCTGTTTAATTAGTATCTTAAATCTGTTTTGAAATACACATGTTTTCCTATCTAAGATGGGTCTCAATTGAAGTCAAATAAACAGAATAAAACATAGAAGACAATCGTTCATATCAGTTTGTAAATGTCTGAAGTTTTAAGAGTTAACAGTATTCACAAAAATACATAATTAAACATTACTTTCCATACAAAATTTAAATAGACAATTCTTTAAAATAGCATTATTTCAATTTTTTTTTAAAAAAATATCATAAATTTAATATTAAAATAATTAAAAATTTTATTTTAATAAAAAAATTTAAATCGTAAATTATAAAAAATGAACTCAAATATTATGTTTTAATTTTATATATAGTTTATTTAAACTAGATAATTATTTTTACATAATAATTTATGTTATTTTAATAATTTTATTTTTTAATGTGTTAGAATTAGAAAATAAACTTAAAAATACTATTTAAAAATATTATTCAATTTTTGGCAAAAAAAAAAGTATTACTCAATTTAAAATTAGGAAAATAGCATATTTCCCTAAAAAAAGTTAATTTCATTCATACAAACTAAATACTAAACAGAGCCAAATTCCATATTTTTACAAAAAGAAAAAGTAAGAGCCGAGGAAAATGAAAAACACTAGAAAAGAGTTAAACCATACTCTAACCGGAACAAACCACAAACCATATTAAAAGGGTAAATAAGTATTTAACAACCAAATCTCATCGGTAAACACATTCTGCAAATGACTAATATGCTCTTCTACCCGAACCCTAGAATGTAACTTGGGAAAACTTGAAAAAGCTCTCAGAGATTTAGGAGATCTGGCGGACCTTGACCACCGGTTTTCGGCGAGGGCTCATTCTCCGTAGTTGACTTCACTGCGTCGATTGATTCTGTCGCCTGTGGGATCTTAGGGATCTCAGTTAGAATCTGAACGACTTCTCTCATCGTCGGCCTCTCAACGGCTTGTTCTTCGACACAGAGCATTGCGACGTAGAAAACGTGCTTCACTTCGTGAATCGGGATTGAAGAAAGTCTCGGATCTAGAACTTGGAGCACCGATTCATTGTTCGAATCAGTCATCTTACGAACCCATTGCACGATATCGACACCGTCTCCAAATTCGCCAACGGGTTTTCTTCCGGTGACGAGTTCCAAAAGAACCACACCGAAACTATACACATCGCTCTTCTCATCTACCTTCAACGTATACGCATATTCTACACAACAGCAAAACCAACTTTAGAAAACAGAGCAAAAGTTGGAATATTTATTTTTTGAAGTTTGTTTCTTTTTATCTTTCCGTTACCTGGAGCTATGTAACCGTAAGAGCCAGCGATTGCAGACATGCATTCAGATGTGCCGGAATCTTGAAGGAATTTAGCGAGGCCAAAGTCAGCAACATGAGCTTCGAAGTTTGAATCGAGGAGGATGTTGTTTGATTTGACATCCCTGTGAACAATCAATGGAGAACAATCGTGATGAAGATAACAAAGTCCTTTCGCAGCTTCAAGAGCTATTTTGTAACGTGTGTCCCAATGCAAGTGTCCTCCTTTCTTACCATGAAGAACCTCACCGAGACTACCGTTAGGCATGTACTCATAGACAAGTAGATTCGTCTCATGGTTTGAGCAAAAACCGAGAAGCCTCACGATGTGCCTGTGTCTTATCCTCCCTAAGGTTTGAATCTCTGCGTTGAATCCATGATCATGGGAAGATCCACGGGACATTGCAGCGAGTCTTTTGACTGCGACTTGATCACCCTTCGGCATTACACCTTTGTACACAATACCAGCTCCTCCTTTGCCTATAATGTTGTCTTCTTTGAGAGAATCCAAGACATCGTCACATGTGAAGTCTAGTCTCTGGAAAGCTGTTAATCTCCAAGTCCGTGACTGGCTCGCCTTTTTCAATGATCTAGCTTTGATTATGGCCACAACTGCGAATGCAATCGAACAAACAAGTAGTCCAAGGACGAGCAATAGCTTCATAGAGGCAGATAAAGGTCCTTTACTGCGACTCTGGTGAGTTCCTTTAGCAACACCTTCTTTACAAGGACCGAGATAAGGACCACAAAGATCAGGATTTCCCAAGAAGGATGTGTAGTTGAAGTAACTGAATTGTCCGGTCCCCGGAACTAAACCAGATAGATTGTTGTAAGAGAAATCAACTGATGTTAAGCTCTGCATTGACGAAACCGAACCAGGGATTGATCCAACGAGATGGTTTCTCGACAGATTCAAGTAATTCAATATCCTCATACCAGTGATCTCGTTTGGGATTTCATCGGAGAACTGGTTTCGGCTTAGATCGACATAAGTTAAGAGCTTACAATGGCTGATCTCAGGCGCAATTCTACCAGAGAACAAGTTGTTGCTGAGATCGATCTTCGACAGCTGCTGGAGCTTCCCTACCTCTGAAGGAATCGACCCTTGGAAATGGTTTCCGTCGAGGAGAAGATTCTGAACGCCGGTGAAGTTTCCGATGGCATGAGGTAATGGACCTGAGAGCTGGTTGTTTGATAGGCTGATCTGTCCTAGTTTGATGGATACACCTCCGGCCACCGGTAATTCGCCTGTGAGGAAATTATCTTGGAGCTCCATTTGAGTTAATTTGGGTAATCCGAATAGCCCTTTAGGGATTGACCCATTCAAGAAATTCTCGCCCATTCGGATCCGGGTCAAGGACTCACATTTCCCAAGAGAATCCGGTATTGAACCAAAGAAGAAGTTTCCGAAAATTATTAGCGTTTCTAAACGATTACCGGAGCACATGTTTGGCGGTAAAGTCCCGGTGAGTTTGTTGGAAGAGAGATCGACGATCTTGAGTTTACCGTTTTCCCCCAATTTCTGCGGGATGCTTCCGGTGAAATTGTTCTCCCAAAGTTGTAACACTTCCAGCTCCGGCATTTCTCCGATGAACTCCGGTATCTCGCCGTAGAGATTGTTTCTAAAGAGATTCAAGAGCGTGAGGTTCTTCAACTGAGCGAAACTCGCTGGAATCTCTCCGGTGAACATGTTGTTAGACAAATCCATTGATTTTAAGCTCGAAAGCGTTCCCAGCTCCAAAGCTAACGGCCCGGAGAACACATTCACTTGCAAGAAAAGCGTATCGAGCTTCTGAAGCTTTCCGATCTCCGGTGGAATCTTTCCGGTTAATCCGCAAGTAGAGCAGTCAAAACGAACGAGCTCCGATAGATTCCCGATTTCCGGAGGAAGACCGCCCTCGAAAGCGTTAGAGTAGCCCATATAAAGTTCCCGGAGAGTGGTTAAGTTACCAATCTCTGGAGGAATTTTCCCGACGAGCTCGTTGCCGGGAACCGCTAGGTACTCGATAACTGGCCAGCTACCGTAGGACGCCGGGATCCGACCAGAAAAGAAGTTACCGCCTAGGTGGAGATGTCGGAGCTGAGTAAGATTGGTGACGGACACCGGCAAATCTCCTGTCAAATTGTTGTTGTAGACATCGAGAACTCGGAGATTCACTAATCCATATGAAAGTTCGTCCGGAAACGAACCGTTAAATAAATTGTTGGAGAGATTTAAAAGACGAAGGCCCGAGATAATCGATATCTCCGGCGGGATTGGACCAGAAATCTGATTTTCAGCGAGCGAGAGATTCTGGAGAAGACTTAAATGAGATATATCTGGAGAGAGAGTACCGGAGAGGTTGAGGCCGGAGAGATCAAGAGCGATGATGTGCCGGCGAGAGACGTCACACTTGACACCAGTCCATGTACAGAAGCTTGTTGAGTCTTTCCAGGAAGAAAGAGGCGAGTTTTTGCCATTTCCGGCAGTGGTGAGAGAGGATTTAAGTGAGAGAAGGGCACGAAACTCGGAGAGTGGTTGGCCAGCGGTGAGGGAATGAGATAGGTGGAGGATAAATAGAAGGAGAAGAAGAAACTTCATTGTTTTTCTCTCTTCTCTTTGAGAGAGATTAGCGTTATGAGATGGTATGAGTGTGGTGAAGGTAAGTGAAGAAGAAGATGAGGAGGGAGTGATTTTATTTTATAATTGTAAGTTGAAAATGCCACGTCAGATTTATAGCATTAATTTTTAAAATTAAAAAGTTCGTCCATTTTACGTTTTATCTATTGGATTTTGGAGGTATATAAATACAAATTATAAATCAATTATTGATATTTTGTGAATTGTATATTTATGCATTTTATCATTTAAAATCAAAAGGGAGTTGATTATATGCAACAATGTACAATGAAGAATATACTAAAGGAATGTTTATTTATTTTATATTAGAGCCATGTCATTCTTGTAACATTTCTCAAGTATTGACAAATTCCTACAATTTCTCATTTCATACGACTACTACATACATTTTCTAATTATAATATGTTTTTTCTCAATTAAATATACGCATGATTAACTGCAAATAAACATATTGATTTGTTGACAACACAATAAAACAAATAAAAAGAGTAACTAAAAACCACTTAGAAAAACCAAAAAAGGACAGGCCATATTCTTTAAAGCTATGGTTTTTTTTCGGAAAACGACAAAAGCTAAAAAGAAATCGTTATTGGTAATCTAATCTTATACGTAATTAAAAGTGAAAGAACCAATAATTATGTTGGATTAACGGTCCAGATGGTATCAATCCAAGTGCATCCAATGGTTAGTCAAAACGTTTACCATTGTTGGACCCCACTTTTCAAAGATAGTTTCATAGTAATTGGACCGTAAATTCTGGGCCCATATGTCTTAAAAATTAAAAATAAATTATGATTATTGTTTGTAATTTGTTATTGGATCGTATATAGTCTATACGATATTGTATTCATTACCAAATTTTCTTATGATTTATATATAACTACATTTATATCTAATGTCATGTGTGGGAAAAAATGTTCGTAAATTATATTTTATTAATAAATATAAATTAAATATTTATATAATTTTAAATTTTATTTAACATTATTTTTAACATTAATTTAGAAAAGAAGAATAATTATTTTTTATAAATTTAATAGTATTTTTTAGTTAATTTAATAAAATATATTAATACTCTAACCAAATTAATAACAATGACATATATTATAATTATTCGAATAAGTTAAACCTATTTATATATTTATTTAAAATTTAATTTAATGATAAAATGTAAATATGGTATTTCTGTTAATAACACGTGAGTAATGTTATTTTTTAAATGATATATTAGAGATTATATGATAATTTAAATATATATTATAATTATTTTATTAATTTAAATCCTTTTATATATTTAATATAAAATTCATTATAATGTTAACCAGTTATTATAATATTTTTATTATTAACATATCATAAAGTTATTTTATTAAAAAAAAAATTCTAAATTTTCTATTGCATAGTCTCGTGTAGTGTTCCTTTCTGTGTCCTCAAACGCACATATCTATAAAGATTCTTATTACCACACAATCACGAGACAAATCTTTAACTCACCAAGTAGATAACTCTGATTATTGTACCATATGGATGGACTTATTATACCATTTTCATTCTAGTTTCTTTGCTAATATATAACCAAGATTCAACTGAAGAATAAAGCACAAGAATCATAGTTAATAAAAATTAAAAAAAAACATCGAATTTGTTAAACAAAAAAAATCTAAGACATGTAACTATTGGGAGGAAGTAATAAATGGAGAAAACATGTCATGAAAACGACTTACGAATGATAAAGAAAAAGAAAAAGAAAAAGAGGCAAAAGTATCAACAAAGTCATATTTTTTTGTCTTTTTGAAATTGAATTAGTAAAAAGAAAAAAGGTTTATTTCATTTTTACAACAATTTCTTTTTCCGTTTTTCGAGTGGTCCATTTGAAAGGTCCAATAAAAGTTGAGAATGGGACCATAAGATTGTCATATTCACATAACCACTCTGTTTGAGTCCGACCATCAAGGAAACATGGTCCAGATATTTTGACACAATCCCCATAACTTATATTTACGATGCTAATCTGTTACTATGAACACCTTTTGACACTTAAATACTTGAAAATGTATTTTTTGTACTGGAAAAACAGAGAAGAACACATTTTTCTGACGATTTTCTCATTTTCTGTATTACCATTTTGTGTTTTAGGTTTATAGATTACCCAAGAAAAAAAATTTAGAACAATACCCAAAAACAACAGCTGACTTATATTTGGATTGGGCCTAATAATATGAAATGACTTAAAGCCCATAAATAACATAGAGAAATACCTTGACGTGCTTCTTCAGAGGCTAACAAAGCTATAGATAAATAAATTAATCATATAAATTACAAGTACTGTTTTTATATATTTTCATGTCATTTTATGGATTTTTGGTTGGTATTGTATGGATTTAAACCAGTGTAAGTCAGACCGAAACAAACCAAAATTTTATTAAATCAAAACAATTACAAATGGGTTTTCATAGATTAGAATGTTTACAAAAAAAACAAAAGCAAACCAGAATGTGGAGAAAAAAAAAATAACAAAGAGAAGAAGAGAGAAAATAACATTACATCAATTTCACAAATATGAATAGTCAACCAAACATAAGCAACGACCAGTTTAGTGATCCGACAACAAACAAACAACAAAATAGTTCATTTAAATTCTTCTTCGTTTTCTTACAAACTAAGCTGTTTCGAAATTAAAAAAAAACACCACCAAAATGATCTCAATTTCACATAATTTGTATAATTAGAAAGCTTTGTTTGTCATGTTCCATCTTTAAGCTCTCACCTTCGATTTCTCCATTGCTCTCGGAGCTGCAGCTGTAACACCAGATTCAATATAATAACACATTTCAGAATCAAAAAGACCAGACTAAACTCCTATGTTTCATGTTCTCCAGAAGTTTTCGTTTAAATTTACATGTTAAATTCAAAACATTGAATCTTTGAAATGGATCTTGAAATTGAGAATGAATTTTAGAAAATCTAGTTTGGGTTGTTGACTTGTTGTATATAAAGAAGAGAAAATAAAATTACCTAAGCCAATGGCATCACAACCTTTCATTATCTTCAGCTTCTTGCAGACATCAATAAACATCCTGTGTAATACATTTATGTTCAGAATCTGACAAACATTCTCGGAAGACATTTTCAAAATAAGAAAGGAAAGCTTACTCCCATGGAACATCTCCAACAAGCATCCAGTCACCATCCTTATCCTCATAAGTGAGCACATAGTCTTTCCCATTCAAAAGATCCTTGAGTTTGGTCTCACTGAGCACATCCTTCCCTGTAGCTCCATTAGAGCCACATTGACCTAATATCAAAATAAAACGTGCAGATTAGCCATATTTTATTGCACTTATTGATTGTGATCCAACCAGACAAATTTATAACAAAGAGCTTTTCACTAGCAATCACAGAAACATCTCACCAAGAGTGAAAGTAGTGAACATTTTCTCCAAGGCTGAAGAAAGCTCCCCATAATTAGTGTAGCTCCTAAGGTCAACTTTCCTCAGATAAGGAGCACCATCCATACTGACCTTCACGAAGAGGGCTCCGGAACCTGGCTTACCATCAACTTCATCACTGTTCTTACAAGTGGTAGCCAATGTGTTTTTACGGTAGGATCTCACAGGAGGCCAACCCACGATTTGTGCCCTGAAATTAAGTTTACAAATATCATCACCACTACCTGATAAATAAATTCCTATCAAACTCTACCGAATGATCCTATTTCCAGTCATACTTGGCTGCAGGTGGACTAGCACTATTGTTTGTAGTGCTCGACTGTCCTTTCGGTATGTTTGGCACATCCTTCTTTGTAACGGATTGGGTGGCTACTGTTTCGGGGAACATCCAGTTTTTCTCAGTATAGGCTGAACTTTTAGCTTCAGAAAACTGGTCCATTGTATCAGAGAAACCTCTTTTGTTTCCTGAGGCAATGTTCTTTGCTGAGGACGAGCATATCTCATCTTTTGAAGGAAGCAGAGGAAAGAATGGCTTCTCATCGAGCTTTGGTGGGTTTAGTAAGTTGAGATCAGTGTCTCTCTCAGGAGATTGTGATCCGGGAAGTCCAAGAGTCAGTTCTGTGGCCTTGAGGCTAATGGTTACTTTGTCATCTTCTGCAAGACCAGAGCCAGAGAGAGTTGAGCTGCCAACAGAAGAACAATCAGACAGGCCCAAGTAGTTATGCTCCTTTAGCCCTCCTGCTATTTTCCTCGACATGCAATTAATTGTATGTGAAGAACTTGCCACAGAGACATTTCTCTGTAGCTCTTCTTCTGGAGACATTGGATTACTTTTGGATTGCCTGATTCACACAGCACAGAAACATTGCATGAAACAAAACTTAAATCACAAAAAAACTCAAGAAAACCAGAAAAGGGCAACATAAAATTGCAAGGCTCGGAACAATATCTCAATTAGGTTTCAAAAATATGCGCGTTTAAGTTGCATCTAGCTACAACCAGAGGTAAAAATAATCTCCTAAATCAGCCAAAACCAGAGGTAATACTAGTTGAGTCGCCACGGAATCAAAGGAAATGAAGTCAACTTAGTTCAGAAAAAGAACTAAACCACCTTCCACAATTTCTATCTACACCACTAACCTAGAGAGTTTAAGCAGCTAAAGGAAACCGCAATTCCGCGATAGAACTTCCTTCACAATTGAAAATATCGACGAAGAAACTCAATAGCTCGTAGATCTTGAAATTAGTGATAGATATTCACACATAAACATCAACAAAACATCTAAGAACGAGAGAAAACTGGTACCTCAAGATAAAACAAATCGTGGATGAAAATGGAGCTCACGAACGAAGAAGATCGATTAGAGTAAGATATTTGCAGAGAAGTGAATAATTTACGAGCTGTAGAGAAGAGGAATAGCAAATTAAGATAGAGAGACGAGGGGTCAAGGTCCTTCCATTAAAGCAGAGAAGCTTAATTATCACCAACCAGAAACCCGTACCTGAGATGAAAAACAGAGTGGCAGAATCGAGAATAAGTGGATAAAATTGCGCATTTTTGTTTACGGTTTTTTAATGACGGGATTATAAACCAACGGTTCAGATTTGATCATATTGAAAAATCGGGATCAAGACAACGGATATCAACCGTTGATATAGTGTCGGGAGTCAGATATTTTTATTAAAAAAAGTGTCCACTTTCTGCCTCCACCCGAAAGGGGATGGTTGTCTGCAAATATTAAATTCCGATTATATCCTTTGTCTTTAAAGACTAATATACCCTTTTAGGAACTAAGCTATGCAGGGTATAATGGTAATTACAAGGAGAAAGAGAGGAGTGAGAGGGGGACAAGAAAGCGGCATTCGGAGTCGGTTTGCCGGGTGGTGAATGGGACAAGTAACCTCCTCCACTCTCTCACTACAATATTTTCTTTTTATTAATTTAACTTTCTTAATCTCTCTCTAACTTTCATTATTGCACTTCCTTATCTTTTTTTACTAAGATTAGCCTAACTGGATGGGGCCCAAAAGACAACCCAAATTTAATTTTCATTTTTCCTTTGTATTTTTTGGACATTTTGTTCTTTTTTTGTTACTTAATCTTATAGATAGATTAATTGTAGATATAAACACATGACTATCTTAAATAAATTACACAAAATTAAATATTGTATTTGAATTTAGTGACAGATCTACTTTGATCAAGAAGTGAAAATATTGTGGCTAAAACCAAATAATTGACACTACTTAAATGGCATCGAGAGACCTATCTTTTTATTGGGCTATTAAGTTATTAAGTTGTTATCTCTATTATTTTAGTTAATTTGTTATGTTTTTCAAATTATTCAAATACATTGATTAATATCTAATCTTTTAAGTATTAGATTTTATAATATTTTTAACTGAGTTAGTTTTTATATGTTTATTATTTATTATTTAAATTATTTATTTATAATGCATTTAAATAATTTCATACAATTTTAATATTGTTTTCTTAAATATATTTTAAATAATAGTATAAAATAAAGGGCAAATATCTAAAATATCACTTTTATAAATTTTTATTCCAAAAATAGTATTATTAGTTTAAATTTTCAATAATACCATAAATTTAAGATTAAAATGCATCAAAATTATATTTTAATAGAAAAAAAATTAAACTCTAAATTTGAAAAAATAAACCCAAATATAATATTTTAAGTTTATATATAATTTATTTGAAATAAATAAGTATTTTACATAAGTATTTGTGCTATTTTTAAGAGTTTAATTTTGGGATGCTAGATTTGGAAAAAAAAATTTATAAGATGCTATATTAAAGTATTACTCTTTTATATGAAACATATTTGATTTTTTGTATAATATATTATAATTGCCATTATTTGTTTTGTTTGTTTGGCAATTAATATTCGGCGCCCTTACAAATAATTGCCATTCGTTGGTTTTCTGTATTCTATTTTAATTTTTTTTCTTGAAAACAATTTTTTTAGTTATTTTCTATATCCTATTTGTAGTGTTATTTTAGTTAATTGTCATTTTGTATTATATTTTAATTTTTTATTTTAAAATAATTTTTAGTTATTTTCTATATCCCATTTGTAGAGTTTTAATATATGAAAAAAAAAACTAAAGTTTAAAACGGTAATTCGAGTTTGTTTAAAAAAATTACCCGATGGGCTGAGGAGAAGGAAACATAATAATAACAACGGTGTGAAATGAGCACGCGTGGGAAGCACAATATCTGACCGTTGGATTTGATGGTAGGAGGCCTGTGTCCGTCCATCATCACTTTCTCTCACTTCATCGCTCCTCCGTACTACTCACGTTATATAGTGTTTATTTTTTACCATTCCCTAAAAACATGTGTAGCTAATGAAAATAGTGATTAGTAAAGAAATGCAAAAATGCAAAAGTAAAGAGAAGATTAGATTAGCAGTGAGATTACACAATAATGCGGGTTGAAAGAAGACAATGGGACCCCCTCAGTGCTTTTCTCCTTCACGCTTATTTTAATTAGTCTTTTAACTAATGATGATGCACTAAAGTTAATTAAAACTAATTATAATTAGAAAGATATCAACGACAAGTCGACAAGACACGTCAGAATAGTTAGTTACTTGGGCCAGACTTCCACACAAGCATATAAAACGCATTTCTCATTGGGCTTTATTTCATATTCTACCATTTATCATATAGGCCCATAATTGCTACCCTTTTTTATTGGGCGAGGCTTGTTAATTTAGTCATACTTATTTCTCCTAGGCAGACGACATTGCATTCAATTTTTATATTTAATCATGTTTATTTCTCAATCGAATTTTTTTTATGGTTGCGGTTGTAACTACGATTATGATAAATTATTATTCGTTTAACTGTCATTCATACTTGTAAGTCAATCATAGCGGTTAAAGGTTATATTTTGTATTGTAATTTTTTTAACAGTTGATTAAAATAACAGTACGATTAAAAATTTGTAATTAACCACAACCACCATTGTCGTGACAGAAAATACCGCAGCCGTAACCATCAACAGCAAACAAACGAAAAATATATATCGTAGTCGTATTATTAACTGCAGTCGTATCCACCAACAGCAAACAAGCAAACAAACAACACTTTTATTTTTAGTAGTAATGATATGTGTATAAAATTAAATTTACATTTTTTAGATTTAAAAAATTATAACTTAAATTTTTCTGAATTAAAATTTTGAAATTGGAACACGAAAGCTTTGTTATATCGATTTTTGCATTAGCTCAAATTATAAAAAAGCAAATTTTGAACTTTTAAAAACCATAAAAAATTAATTTTTTAATGAAAAATAAGAAATGAATTTACTTCGATAAACTTTTGAGATCATATAATAGTTTTCCGTGGAAAAAAATTATATTAATTCTTTTTTTATATGGTCACTTAATACGATATTTTTATGACTGTAAACGTACACAACACGACTAATTAATAATCATCAATTTGATTTTGAATTAATTATGATCAAGTTGAATTTGTTTTATCGTTCTATATGGTCAACCGAAGAACTGTAGAGAAATCGGATCTTGACAGTAGAATTAGAACAGTTGATTTATTAAAGAAATTCGTATATGACAATATAAGAAGGCATGATCATTAATATATATATGAGATGGTCATTAAAATACATTTGACCAAAAAATCAAATATACGTATGAGTATTCACATAAAACCTCACATGAGATATTTCATCCTTCGTAATAAATTATAACATAAGATAACATTTAAAAGCATAGATCTTTTATATATATATTATTTATTGAATAATGTGTTATTCATTTGTACCTATCGCTTTGGGTCTTTAGTCATATATCAACAGGGTCCCATACAGCCTTGTTTTGCTTGTGCAACAAGTTTGGAATTTTCTATAAACAAATGCATATTATAAATCAAAATTACTAATCAAATCTTTTTTGTTTGTTGTAACCGAATAAAGAAATCGATATGTACATCTTTGATTAGATTAGAGAAAAGAAAAACTCAAAACTTAGCTAGCATGCTGCATCCTTGTTGAGTTAGCATGCTGCATCGTTGTTGAGTTAGCATGCTGCATCCCTGTTGATATAGTTATTAGTTTAATGAAAGATTAAATCAATCCTAAATGTTATATATATTATAATGTTTTTTTATAAAAATTTGGAATTATTTTCGTGATAGAAAGCAAGCACACAAGTTGTGATACGAAAAGTGTAAAATGGGTTTAGTGGAAGTTCACACAATACACACACACAAGTAGATTTAGATATTTGTTGTTCTCTTTACAAGTTACTATAACAAGTCTACTTTCATGTAAAACTATATTATTTGTATGAATATATTCTACTTTATTTGTATTCCACGTTTTGTTTACAATTTATAATTTATTTCAATAAGTGATCACAAACTCGAGCATTGTATTCTTTTGTTAAATGTAATATTAATACGACGTTTTGAGTTTTGAGAAATTCGAGTTCCACACGGCAACTAATCTTGTTTTAATTTATATTTTTATATACAGCATATGGTTTACTGATATTATTCCATGTGACAAATTTTCAATTATTATTTTATATATAATTTCTATTTTTTCTAGGTATCTTCAAGGATCAAACATGTTACATACACGTCAAACATTATTAATAAAATAGAAATTAAGTAATAAAGTATTATAAGATCAGTTGTATCGTCGATTTCTGTACTTTCATTTGCAAATGTCATTTTAAGATTTATGTGGACCGATATTTGTCCCTTTGGAACTCAAAAGGCCAAAGATAAATCCCAAAAACGTTTAGGTGCATTTTCGTAACTTCGTATCGAGAGAGTGGTTTTCACTATTTGACAACATTTTTATTTTATCTTAGCAGAATGTCAAATCCATTTACTAATATATGTTTCTTTTTTAAAGTTTAAAGAATAGGCAAAAGTCCCAAACATTTGATGTAAAGATATTTCATAGTCATCCCAATAGTTTTAGTTAGTTCAAGATATCTTCATTGTAACACACATTGTTTCTATCGCGTTTAATTAAAATTAGCTGTTTTTAGCTAAAATGTAATAATAAAAATTATTTTTTTAAAAAATATATCATCACTCATTTTTTCCACAAATATCACAAATTTAATATAAAAATAACTAATTTTTTAAATAGAAAAAATTAAGTTATAAATTGGAATATAGAAATTCAAATATAATAGTCTAAAGGGCAATTGTTTTAAATAGCACATTTTTAAGTTTTTGTTCAAAAATAGCATCATTAGTTTAAATTTTTAATAATACCACAAATTTAAGATTAAAATATATTAAAACTATATTTTAATAGAAAAGAATTAAACTCTAAATTGGAAAAAATGAACCCAAATATAATATTTTAAGTTTATGTATAATTTATTTAGAGTAAATAAGTATTTTTACATAATTATTTATGCTATTTTTGAGAATTTAATTTTACGATGATAGATTTGAAAAATAAACTTTAAAAAATGCTATTTTAAGATATTAATTTAGTCTAATCTAAATTTTATTTAAACTTTATTTATGATAATAGACAAAAATAACACTTTTTAGTTTTTGTTCCAAATATAGTATCATTAGCTGAAATTTTTAAAAATAGCATAAATTTAATATTAAAATATCTTAAAAACTTCTTTTAACAAAAGGAGAAATTAAACCATAAATTGAAAAAGAACCAAAATATAATATTTTGTTTATATTTATAATTTATTTGTGTTAAATATGTATTTTCAGAAAAATAATTTATGTTATTTTAAAAATTTTAAGTTTATAATACTAAATTTTGAACAAAATTTTTAAAACGCTATTTTATGATATTATTTATTTATTTAAGATAATACAAGAATTTTTAAATAATGATTTGTGCAGGTTTTAGATTAAAAAACATTACTAATGATACTTTTAGAAAAGAAAAATTAAGTATGGTACTTTTATAAGAAATGTTGTTGATTTTATGAAAATGAAATTAAATTGGCGATGAGATATTCAAAGTTGAAAATCAAAAGAGCGTATATTTGTGAAGGAGACATAAAAAAGTGTGAGTGGGGACTAATTGTCTTGGGATGGTGTAGGAACCAAACACATTATCTATCCTCAACCCCAACAACTTCTATCAAAACACAAAGTTAGTAAGACTTTCTATTTTTTTGAAATACGATATCGTTAAAAAATGAGACGACATTATTTTATTACATAAATTGTGGCTGTCCATGGTTTTTCCACATAAACTTTGGACCTCTCTATTATACTACATGAACTAACAATACACACTTTAATTTTACATGAACTATTGACATGTCTTCACAATTCTCCAAATCGCTATTTTTTGGATAAATCGCGATCAATTGAAGTTAATTGTGTCTACCACATAACTCACATAACCCAAATCTTCACAATTGTGTTTACTCAATTGGTTAAAAAGTGTAAACTCGCCAACCGCAATTACTCAATGGGTCGGTTTTCGGATTATATGGTAAATATAGTTAATTTCAATTGATCGCGATTTATTCAAAAGATAACGATTTGTGGAATTGTGAAGACATGTTAATAATTCGTGTAAAATTAAAGTGTGCGTTGTTAGTTTATGTGGTGTAATAGAGAGATCCGAAGTTTAGGTGGAAAAACCGTGGACAATCATAGTCTATATAGTAAAATAGTTTCGTCCCTTAAAAAATTCATCTAAAAATAACAATTACGATGATGAATTTTTAAAGACCACACAAACAAAAAAATGGTAATCATAAAGAAATATTAAAACCATTCTGAGATTTTGACTCAAACAAACAAAAAAGGACCACGATGCCTATATTTACCATAAAGTCGAGTATGCGTAGGATGACTGAGTACTCAACTTAAGTTCGAGTGGTTACAATTTGTCAGGCTGTTAACACACGCACACACATAATTAATGCACATAAGGCCATCAAATTGACATTATTTTCGTTTTTATTAGAATGCTTATCCTATCGATAGTTCCAACATATTTGCGTATGGCTTACATTTATTATTTATCAAATAAGTAAGTATGTTTATCACATCTTGATAAATTTTGTACATATCTAGTTTGATCTAAAACCATTATAATAATTAACTAGGTTTAGACTAATATTTTAGAGGGAAACAAAAGAAAATATTCACACATTATAATTAATTGTATGTTTAATAAATGTGAATTACAGATGTACATAATTTATGTCCTATTTAAAATATTTTAAAATTTTTTAATATTAATTATATAAATAAAATATATAATAAAATCATATTACACAAATGAATTTAAATTGTCTATATTTCAGATGATCAATATTATTAAATAGGTAAAAATTATCAATAAAATAAATATTCAATTAATTCAAAATTTTATTTTATATTTTGTTTAACTAATTTTTTTAAAATATCTAATATTTTTTATATTTTGTTTGTTTTTTATACCAAACTATTAGAAATTTAAATATAACATATTATTAAATATTTTTTAATATTATTTTCATAAATACTCTAATCCATGATATTTTATGTAATATTTATTTTATCGGTATGACATGATATACTTGTAAATTACAAGTAATTGTAAAATTCACATTTTTTAATTAATATATTAGGAATGTTTTAAATTCACTAGACCTTTTTGGAAAATTGTAACTAAGCATTTAGCACCGATGTTTCAACTATTCAATTTCTAATATTATATATATTAAATATTAATTTAAAATATATAGATTATCACAAATAATAAATAAAACTAAATAGGTTTAAATTTAAAATACTAAAACAAATATAACTTTAGATTTTTGACATAATACTATATGATTATTTTAAATTTTACTATTTAAAAATAGCATAAATAGTCTGTTCAAACAGTGCTCGTTTTAACTATTAAGATATTTGTAATTTTTATCAGTATAAGAAACCATATAAGGCGTTTAGATGCACACCTAAAACATTTAAAAAAAAAGCATTGGTTAGAATTATTGTAATCGTTGAAAAGAAATCGATAGAAGAGAGACAAATCATGTGATAATTGTTTTGATTTGGTAAGCATAATAGTAGTCGTAAACAGCATATACCTTCCTCTTGCATTTTTAAAACTCTTATTATTAAATGTTATAACTCACACAAATTTCATAGAATATCGTCGCTGGATATCAACCAGGAAACGAGCCAACGTCATTCCTTTTTAAACCAATAACTATTCTATTCTTTTCTTTGTCATTTATTAATAATAACTTTCAAGTATATTTTGCTCATCATTGCTCTTTCTAATGAATTTCTTTGCATTTTAAACCAGAAAATACTTAAAAAAATTTGCATAAACATATATGAAATGTAATTATATAAGAGTAATATGCTAAAATAGTACTTTTTAAAAAAATTCAAATTTAGCATTATAAAAATAAAATTCCAAAAATACCATTAGTAATTATGTAAAAATACTTATTTATTCTAAATAAATTATACATAAACTTAAAACCTTATATTTGGATTTATTTTTTCTAATTTAGTGTTTAATATTTTTCTATTAAAATATAATATTAATATATTTTAATTTTAAATTTATGGTATTATTAGAAATTTAAACTAATGATGATATTTTGGAACAAAAATTTAAAAAATACTATTTTAGAGAATTGCCATATTAGAACACATGGAAAATGAATATTTCAAAAAAATTCCTATAACAAAATTAAAACTATTACTTCAAAATACTTAAATAAATCATAAATAATTTAAAACATTAGTTTTGAGTTTGAATTTTTTCTTCTATTATAAAAAGATTCTTAAATATTTTAGTAGTAAATTTGTGTAACTGTTAAAATTTAAAGCAATGATATTATATTTGAAAAAAAAATTTTATTTTTAAAAAAAACGAAAATAAAAATGTAAGTTAAGTAAATTTGGTAGAAGTAGCTTCTGAAGATAAGAGTATGATTAGGTATGGTGGAACTTGTTAGGCTTCGTCTTCTCCGTACACCCATTCTCTCTCTCTCTCTCTTCTTTCTACAAATATTTTCATTTATATTACTTTTAATTGTTGTGTTGTAAATTGTTTTTTTATAAAAGGATTTGCTATTTTTTCATATATTGCATTTGGTGGTGATACCTAATTAATCATATTTCATTCATGTATTAAATATTGTTTTCCAGGACACAAAATTTTACTGTAAAATGGATGGACAAAGTCAAGAAACATAATCCTTACATATTTGAAAAGAACCAGAAAAATCCATCGTTTGATGATATTATATAATGGGAATAAAGTTTCAACAGCGAAAAGAAAAGGCACAACTTTATTGTACAGCATATTTGCTTTTTTTGTACTGAGAACAACTTTTTCACAGTTGTAAAATAATGTGAAAATATATTCATTTTCACATAAAATAAAAATGATTTCTTTTATAAATAAACACTCCATATCTCTTCTTCCTTCCCCGTCTTCCCCTGTCCTCACCGAGCTTACAAACTCTCTCTCTCTCTCTAACACATGAGAGAAAAAAATCACCACAAAATCTCAGCCGTCGATTATCTCGTAACTGTAGATGGAGAACACTCAAGATTTCTCGCCGCCGCACATCGACGCTTCTCGGCCGTCACTTGGATTCCCTCTTGGTACAGCTTTGCTTCTTATCATCATTTTCAGCCTCTCCGGAATATTCTCTTGCTGTTACCATTGGGACAAACATCGTTCTCTCCGCCGTTCTTTGGCCAATGCCTCCGGCCATCCCTCCTCTGTTTCCGTCGACGTCGAATCTTCTCCGTTTAAACCTAAATCCTCTTTTCCGGTAACTCTTTGCTTTCTAAATTCTCGAGCTCAGTTACAACTTTACCACAATATTAATCTCTATTTTATTTCCTATTTCTTCATATAAACTACTGTTTTGAAACGTGTAAGAAAGAACAAAACAGAGTGATGTAAAAATGATAAAATTTAAAGCTAATATTAATTTAGTTTTAAGTTGCTTAAGAAATTGAAAATAAGATTATTATCTTGATGAGATTTCTTGAAAAAAGTGAGAAATTGAAAGATCTTTATAGACAAAAATCTTAATACTTGTTGATAATTAACTAAGAATTGATTCATTTATGAACAGAATTTGAAGAAAAATCAGAATATGAGCGTACCAGTTTTAATGCCTGGAGATAATACACCCAAATTCATAGCATTGCCGTGTCCTTGTGCACCGCCTCGGCCGGAAAAACTCACCGTCGATGTTCAAAGTCCGCCGCACTCACCACCGGTGAAGCCGCCGCGTTTTCCAGTTCCTTTGTATTAGATTTACTTAGCCTACAATATATTAAAAAAAAGTTGGAAAAAATGTCGAAATATCTCATTTTGATGTAAATATATGATCATAGATTTCACAATTTTCAGTTTTTCACTGATTATTTATTTTTGTATTTAGTGGTAACATTATGGAGTGGTTTGCGTGTGCAAATAGAATAACACAAAGAATAAATTATGGAATTTGGGATTAATTATGATAAAAAATTGTTTCTGTTAAGAACAAAATTTGTTTATTGTAAAAGATAAATCGGTAATTTTGATGTAATGATAATAAAACATGGCACGTTTCGTCTGACGATACTTTCGATGTCTTCCACATTCGGTTCTGTTTTCTTTGGCTATAAATGAATAGACGAAAATGAAAATTAACAATTTTATATATCTAAAATAACTAGATTACTACCAATCTAGGATATCTCTAGATTTGTTTGAATTGTTCTTTAAATAGCTAATAAAGATTGCCTTTTTTAATTAATAATAATCCAATTTATAAAGGTGTTTTCTTCAACCAGGTACAAGCAAATCCATTAAATTTGCAATATTTGTGCATTACAACAAGAAATTTCATGATTAATCATTTAATCATTACAAAGTTTCGAAATATAGATGATATGGTTGTTACATTTACGATAGTGTTTTTTCACCAATGGAGATATTTAATTATTGGATGATGACAAAACAGATAGTAATACCAAACGATATAAAAGTTTTACAAAAAGGGACATGTTTTTTTATGGAACTACTGAAATTGACGTCTAAGTTACTATCAAAAGTAAATTTGGTTATTATTGAAGATAAAACTAGATTTATACCGATGTATTGTATAAAAAAATATTCGTAAATTATATATTGGATAATTGACTAAAATAGCACTATTTTAAGTTTTTATCCTAAATATAGCACTAATCATTTAAATTTTTAAAAATAGCACAAATTTAATATTAAAATAATTAAAAACTTCTTCCTAATGAAAAAAATTTAAACCCTAAATTGGAAAAAGTGAACCCAAACATTATGTTTTAATTTTATATATAGTTTATTTAAGGTAAATAATTATTTTCACATAATAATTTGTGCTATTTTTTTAATTTTAATTTTAGTGTGCTAAATTTGGAAGATAAACTTAAAATAGTGCTATTTTAGGGTATTACTTTTATATATTATTGTTTATTAGTAAATTTAAATTAGATATTTATATAATTTTAAATTTTATTTAAAATTATTTTTAATATTGACTTTTGTATATTTAAATTAAAAAAAATAAAAATAATTATTTTTATGAATTTAATAGTATTTTTTATTAGTTTAATAAAAATATATTGATTATATAATTAAATTAATAAATATATATTGTAATTATTTTAATAATTAAAACATATTTATATATTTATTTAAAATTTATTATGATGATTATATGTCAATATAATATTTCTATTAATAATATATTATGATAAAAGTATTTTTTAAAAATATTTTTTAAATAATATTTTAGTGATGCGAATTAGACTCTCAAAATTTTGGGACCCTCAAAATAGAAAATCTTTATAAAATTGGCACTAGAGTTTCCAATGGAACATTGACGTCACTGACAAGTTTCTTATATCTAAACCAAGTGCTCTAAACACATCCCCACCACATGGACCCCTCCGGCTTAACAATCAACTTCATGACCTAATTTCACTGTTTCTTATTCTATTCTTATATTTTTTTCTGATATGTTTTTGTTTTTTTAAACTTGAATTTTTAGGCTCCATTGTTTGATCCTAATTATTCTAATCCAAATTATCCAGGAATCTCATTGATAGAGATTTATCTTTTTCCCAAGTTCACTAATTATCAAATTTTCAACCAAATACCAAATATTTTATCGTAATTTTATATCAATTATCTTTTGTTATTTTAAATTTTAAACGTATCACAACAAAATAAGACTACGACGACAACAAACAAACAAAATTTAAGAAATATATTAAGATCGGAAAACTGAAATAAAAAATATTTTTTAAAAATATTTTGGTGCAACTCAATTTCCTTCATTTATTAGTTTACATTAGGCCTGGGTTTTCGGTTTATTCGGGTTAAACGGGTCGGTTTATACGGTTTTCGGTTTTTTCGGTTTGGGAAAAAGTCATCCGAAAAAAAACATATAAGAAATCGGTTCGGTTCGGGTTTTTTGTCGGTTTAATCGGTTCGGTTTTTAGTATATAAAACCATTCCGAATTAAACCGAAATATAATTAAGTTTCGGTTTAATCGGTTTTTCGTTTGGTATTTTGAGTTTTCCGATTCAATTTAAAGGTTTAATTCGGTTTAATTCGGTTTAATTCGGTTTAATTCAGTTTAATTCGGTTTAATTCGGTTTAATTCGGTTTAATTCGGTTTAATTCGATTTTATTCGGTTTATTCGGTTTATTCGGTTTAAAGACCAACCCGGCAGAAGATCCTGGAAAACAGAATATTTTTATCAAACACATTCAGTAAACAAGTGCACTTGGATGCATATCTATGAAACAAGTAAACTTTACATCCTCTATAGAAAATATTAAAATTGTTAAAAGAAAACAAGAAACCAGCTCAATCCCATCTCGACTATGAAAGAATATTACTTTATTGTTTATATAATCTATTTATTGAAAAATTCGAAGAATGGAAGGGTCCAGAATTTGGTTTCCGTTTAGAAAAAGTATTTGGAGAAATACCTAATTATACCTTTTAAACGTTTTAATCGTTAAACCACCATCTCTAATCTCATTTCATTTTCCATTCTACACTTTATTTTGATGTAACATTTTCTTTAATTCTATTTTTATTTATGACTCCACAATAGAGTAATAATTAAGATTATTCCATATTCTTTATTTTAATTTTATGGAAAATCCAAAAAATATCTCATTCTAAAATTTTTTAAAATAATGACCAACAAATAATTTTTAAAAAAGAAAGTTAAACCGGAAACATTAAATTCCATAAGTGTTTATTCGTCGCTGTCGGTTGTTACTGTGATATATGATATTTGTTTATTTATCGTTCGCAGTTAAAATTGTTGTTGATCGTAAATTTTTAGTCATTGTATTTAATTAACGACAAAAAAATTACGATATAAAACGTAGCTTTGATCATTACGATTTACCGTAAATAACTACAATAGTTAAACGAACAATAATCTGCTACAATCATAAGCGTAGATAATTATCGTAGTTAAACGAATAATAATTTATCATAATTGTAAACGCACAAAATTATGGTTAATATGAATCATATTTTTATTTATAATAAAAACGGAAACGCAAGAATTCTTAACGAACTACAAGTTTGAATATCCCTAATATATTATTTGAGAAACTTTTTAACAAAGTAAATTTGCCATGACGTGTTAATAACAAAAATATCATACTGACGTGTCAACACCACAATGAGTTTTAGCTTAAATATATAAAAGGGTTTAATTTACTAGAATAATTACAATACATGCCACTGCTATTAATTTGGTTAGAGAATAAATATAATTTATTTAACTAATCAAAATATACTATTACATTTGCAAAAACAATAATTTTTATTTCTTTAAAATTTTTATACATTAATTTATAAATAATTTTAAATAAATATAAATAGATTTAAGTTACTACCGTAATCCTTAATATATTATTTGAAAAATATTTTAAGAAAATAATCTTATTCTGACGTGTTATTAACAGAAATATCATGCTGATATATCATCACTATAGTAAATTTCAAATAAATATATAAATGAGTTTAACTTAATAGAATAATTATAATTATATCATTGTTATTAATTTGGTTAGAGAATTAATATATTTTATTAAACTAACAAAAAATACTATTAAATTCGTAAAAAATAATTATTTTTCTTTTCTTAATTTGTATATACAAAAATTAATGTTAAAAGTAATTTTAAATAAAATTTAAATATTTAACTTATATTTACTAATAAATTATAATTTATGAATATTTTTTCTCACGTATGACGTGGGTATGAATCTAGTGTTTTCTAATTCATTGATGTATTTGTTACCCCAGAAAAATAAAACGAATACGAACACATGAGGACTAACATGGAAGAACCTTATAGGCTTATAGACCATTGAGCTCAAATATCAACGACGTGATGATATTTTCAATATTCAGACACTTTATACTCTCAGATGAATAAATGTTAGTATTTTGTATGATACAGTTTGAATCAAATTATATGTATATGTTTGCTTAATACGATCGTTTTTACTGCTGTGTATAGATTATATCATTTGACTTCTGTTACCAACAACACATTATATAAAATAACTTGTTTATATTAATAAAAAGTGGTTAACAGATCCTAATATACTATATGGGAAATAACACAAAGTAGTTCACTATATTTATGATTATTTTTTTTGAATGTTTTTTCTAGTACTATATGTACCTAAATATGTTGATTATATTATTATTAAAAATATATTATCATGAGAAAAACAATTGTAGTCATATGTAAGCATGTGATGGTACCGCAATTACCGCTGAAAACTAGGGATCATGTCATTTTATTTCTTTATATGTTTTTGTTTTTTAGCTGGGAAATTATATATGAAGCTATTATTTGCTAAAAAAACTATACATTCCGACACCAAAATTGGTTTAAGTAAGAGTTTCTTTTTATAACCACTTTATAATTTCAGAAGATATTGTTTAATATGATAAGTATAATAAAATTAGAGTAATATCCTAAATTAGCATATTTTTAAGTTTTTATTGTAAAATTAAAATTCTAAAAATACTACAAATATTTTATGAAAATACATATTTACAATTAAAATTAAAAATATAATTAAATTATTATATTTGGGTTTTTTTTGGGCAAATGTCTAAAATAGCATCTTTCTAAGTTTTTATTCCAAAAATAGCATCATTAGTTTAAATTTCCAATAATAGCACAAATTTAAGATTAAAAAACATTAAAACTATATTTTAAAAGAAAAAACTAAACCCTAAATTAGAAAAAATGAACCCAAATACAATAATTTAAGTTTATATATAATTTGTTTAAAATAAATAAGTATATTTACATAAGTATTTGTGCTATTTTTGAGAGTTTAATTTTGAGATGCTAAATTTGGAAGAAAAACTTGAAAAAGTGCTATTTTAGGTTATTACTCTTTTTTTTTTTATTTTAGGATTAATTTTTTATTAGAAAGAAGTTTTAAAAAAATTTAATATTAAATTTATGTTATTTTCGAAATATAAACTAATTATGCTATATTTAAAATAATTTTTTTAAAAAATACTATTTTTTATCAATTTTCTATAAAAATTATATATGAAACCATGCATTCCCCCTAACAATAATTAACCTCTATTATATATTTAGATCAATTCTTTCAAAGCAAAATTTGAAGTTGAAAAAACATGTTTTCAAAACACCTTTTTCAAATAGTGTTTGCATATTTAACTTTTAATAAATTTCCATATTAGGTGGTATGCATTGCAATATGGAAATAACTCAATAGTATATAGTCAACTAAAACACTAAGAAATTTATATAAAAAAATGAAAAGAAAATGATGAAAAGTGGAGTATAATGTAAAACGTACGGATGATAAGCAAGAGAGAAGAAGAGAGGGGCCAAAGAGTGAAGAAGATCACATGGAGGGAACATCTCTTAGTGCTTTCTCTTACCCTTTCCACATTTCTGATGTCACATTTTCTATTATTATTTTTATTTCTATTCACTTTTATTTTAATATACTAATTATAATGAAATATAAAAGTTTGAGTTTTATTATATTAAAAAATGGTTCTAGTGGAGATCCATGTAAATGTTAGGTACATGTAGCTTTAATTGATAATATTACAATGATTAATACCAACTCCTTGGTTATAATCACACTTAGCTCAAGGAATATTTTTTTCTCTGAATTCGACAAATAATTAAAAAGCATCAAATAAATAAGTTCGATAAATGCTTTGTAATGTATTAAAAATATCAATTCTCTAAAATAGCAATTTTAAATTTTTATTACAAAAATAATATCATTATTTTAAAATTTTAATAATATCATAAATTTAAAACTAAAATACATTAAAAAGTTAAAATAGGAAAAAATAAAATCATAAATTAGAAAAAAATGAATTCAAATATAATATGTAATTTATTTAGATTGAACAAGTACTTTCACATAATAATTTATGATATTTTTTTAGTTTTAGTTTTAATGTGTTTAGATCTAAAAATAAAACTTTTAAATATATCATAATAATTTATGATATTTAAATTTTTATAATAAATCCATATTAATTTGTCTCACTATATTCCCTTTTTGACTTTATTTTTTTTGTATATATTATGTATGAGTAAGAAAGGGCAGCTACACAACTTGATTGGCTAAACTAAAAAGGATTAATCATTAACTTCCAAAATGTAGATAATGTTAAAACGTGGATGTGGACAATGTTACATTATACACGAGTGTTTATGTATATATGTTTTTACAAGTTGCATAACTAAGATTCTTGGTTAATAAATTATAATGATATTTGCTATTTCAAGAGAGATTTATGTTAATTGAGACTTTGTTCTTGTTTAACTTTTTTTATATAGAAATTTTTGATTGATGTTAGCTCAATTTTCCAATCATTGAATAATCAAATGAAAAGACTAATGTATCACTAACAAAACAAGTGAAACAAACCTAAAATATAGTCTTTATTTTCGTCATGCTAATGAGTTTTTTTGAAGCAAGTCGTTTCATTATGTCATAGTGCCCAAGTGGAGTCTTTTCTTAGTTTAATAATCAATATATTTTAGAGTAAAAATATGAGTAATATTCTAAACTAATATTTTTAAAAAAATTTATTTTATATCTACCATATTAAAACTAAAATTTCAAAATAACATAGATAATTATATAAATTTTTTATTTAGTATAAACAAATTATACATAAACTTAAAACATTATATTTAGGTTTATTTTTTCAGTTTAGGATTTATTTTATTTCTATTAAAAAGAAATTTGAGTAATATCCTAAAATAACACATTTTTAGTTTATATTCCAAATATATCACATTAAAAATAAAATTCTTAAAATAGCATAAATTATTATTTGAAAATAATTATTTACTATAATAAAATTAAAACATAATATTTGAGTTCACTTTTTTCAGTTTAGGATTTTAATTTTTTAGCTTAAAAAAAAAGATTTTTAATTATTTTAGTATTAAATTTGTGTTATTTTTGAAAATTTAAATGATTAGTGCTATATTTGAAATAAAAACTTGAAATAGTGTTGTTTTATACAATTGCCCAAGAAAATTTAATGTATTTTAGTCATAAATTTGCTTTATTATTGAAAATTTAAACTAATAATACAGAACAAAAATTTTAAGAAGTGATTTTTTTGAATATTGATCTTTTTTTTGCACTTTCTTTTATTGGAGGTCTAACTTCATACTTTATATGTGAAATGTGAAGATCCCTACTCTAATGATTATTTATAGTTTCAATTGTATAAATGAAATAGATCAAATAAAAAAATCTAATTTGAAATTTTCTTTAAGTCACTATAAAAAATTAGAGAATGGAAAATATTAGAGTAATACCCTAAAATAGCACATTTTAAAGTTTTTCTTCCAAATCTAGCATCATAAAATTAAATTTCTAAAAATAGCACAAATATTTATTTGAAAATAATTATTTATTCTAAATAAATTATACATAAACTTAGAGTATTGTATTTGGGTTCATTATTTCCAATTTAGGGTTTAATTTTTTTCTATTAAAATATAATTTTAATGTATTTTAATCTTAAATTTGTGCTTTTATTAGAAATTTCAACTAATGATGCTATTTTTGGAAGAAAAATTTAGAAAGTGCTATTTTAGATATTTGCCCAAAATATTATACAAGAAAATTGAGTAGCATCTAAATTCACATCTTGAACGTTTCTATCATACTGTCTTTTCTCTGGTTTGGAAAGTAATCGAAAAAACCAGGTATTTTGGGCCTTAAACGAAAGCCCATTGGATATATACTTCAATTACTATTTTTTAACAGCCCACTAATATGTCCACTTTAAGTTCCTGACCAAACGTCAATACGGCGTCGTTTAATATTCTACTCTCTTTCAATGATTTTTAACGCTTCGTTGACATTTCTAGATGGGACGACCATATTTGGACAAATATCTCTAATTTCATTTCAGTCATGTCTATCAAAAATAAACATTATAACTAATAAAATAAATATTTTAATATAAAAAACACAATATAAAAAAAAGACTATAAATTTTTTTAAAAATTTGTATAAATTTTCCGAATCAATATCCCATCAGTTCACCATATTTTAATTCAATCAATTAAGGATATATAACCTCCAATTCTTGTCGAAGAAAAAACATCTTATTTTTTTCCTTTTCATACAACGCATAATTACAAAAATTGGAATTAAACACCAAACTTTTGAAAAAGATAGCATTATTAAAAATGAATAATAGTTTTATTAATTTCATAGTAAAATGTCTTTACAGGCAACTTCCTCCATAACCTGTATTTCTGAATAATGCTTGCTTTATAGCTTCTGCAGTAGTGACATCCCTCTGCTCACCTGCCTTTAAATCACAACACACATTAATCTCATCACTACAATAAATCTATTGTTCTAAAAAGTATAGTTATAGATGTGAATTATATAGAAAAATCTACCTCAGAACAAGATGCCTTTAAAGAGAAATCACCAAAGCAACTTATGACACATTGTTCAATCTCCAAGCCTAGTGTCTCTAATGTATTAACAGTCGATAGAAGCAATCCAGGTGTTAGCGAGCAACATATTTCAATCCGAGTTTCTTCATCTCTCCGATCTACTTCAAACTATCCAAACAAATAAACTAGTCAAATCAAGAAGAGTATAATCAAAATATCATCATTGTTGTTGTACCTTTGGTGAGTTTCTGAACAAAGATTCGTTTGTATAAAGATCCTTGAGATCTCCGAAGAGTTTAGAATGTTGACAAGTGTTGTTATATCCAATTTCTTGTTCCTCGCTTTGTGATTTCTTGATTTTGTCTAAAAGCTCCTTCATGTAATCTATGGCATCTCCTAAAATCGATGTCCTGTCCATCTGTTTTTAAGCATTTTCTATTTTAATGATTAATCATAATATCCACTTTTCAATCGGTTCTGTAGATTTCCATAAAAGTAAAGAACATAATAATTAAACAATCTTGAAAAAGGTTCAAACAAGAAGAAACAAACAAACATTAATGTTAAAAAGATTGAAAAGACCGAAGTTTTATCAAACCCATTTAATTGGTTTATAAAGAACGAATATTTTATTATAATTTTTTATGTTTTTTAATTCTGTAATTATCATTTTTACTAGTTAGATTTAAACACTAATCCTTTCATTAAAAATGGCTACTATGTTCTTTATGAACAAATATAATAATACACTAATCCTTTCATTAAAAAAAGAAACTTTCGTTGATTTCGACCATTTTTATTATATATTTTTTTTACCTTACTGATTTTGGGGACGATAGATCGGAGCATAGAAAGTCGATCATTAAGCCGTTTTCTCCGTCGTCTCTCCGCCATGAGATTCTTAGAAGGTTGGCCTTCGAGGTTCTTACGCTTCTTCTTGTTTGTGTCTCCTCCTCCACAGTAACCAACACTGAAGCTCTTGCTCTGATCAGACTCAATCAATGGAGATAGATACGACGTCGGATTGTTAAAGTTTTCTTTTTGTGCACTCGGAAGGATCAATGGAGGTGAAACGGAAGAGGAATCGTTAATCTCTTGTAACGCCTCGAGAAATGGGTAATCGAATGTTGCGGCTGAAACGGCAGAGGAAGGGGAGAGTAACAGGTGAGATGAAGATGAAAGTGGTGGTTGTTGAAGAAACAATGGAGGTGGCTGAGAGATTAGATCCATGAAAGAAGAAGAATAAAGAAGGTTGTTTTCGTCTTCTTTGTCATTGTTGAAACAGAACCAATCAATATTCCATCCATTCGGGAATAATTGATGATGGTTATCAAATCCGCCACTAAAAAAGCTCAGATTGTTAATGTTGTTGTTGTAGTTGAAGATGTTGTCGGTAGTTTCTTGTTTTGTCGGAACAAGAAGCTCCTCGAACACATTCATTTGAGTCGACAGTTCCATTTTTCTGAAGGAGTAAACAGAGTCTCTGTGTGTGTGAGAGATAGAGAGAGATAGAGAGATTGTGGATTACTGAAGATGAAGTGTATATATATATCAATCTAGAGATGTGCGTGTGTGTGAGAGTAGTGTTGATTAAATTAAAGATCCTCGTTTTAATTTATTATTTATAAACTCTATGGGCTTCTATAAATTATGAATCAAATCTAGCTACTTGACTATTAAAATATACTATGAAATATATACGAAACAAATCAATATATACGAAACAAATCCGTGGAAAATCATGCATATGCCTAGAATGTAGCTTTTACAGTGTAAATTTTAATGTTTGCATGTGACTTCTTGCTCTGTCTTCAGTGCCATTCTCATATATAAAATCGTAAACACACAAAACTCAAAGCAAGTAAAAAAAAACAGCACATGGCAAAGAGAAGCTGTTCACGAAAACAGCACATGGCAAAGAGAAGCTGTTCACGAAAACAAAACATAAACTGTCGAATGCCTTCTTGGTCCTTTCAGTTCATCCACTTCCAATCTAAATTAACTAATATCTTTTGAATTCATTGATTAATCAGAAATACTTGAAATGAAAGAAGTAAAAATATCATTTGATCTCTATAGAAATCTAATTAAACTAGATTCATACCCACGCCAAGCGTGGAGAAAAATATTCACAAATTATATTTTATTAGTAAATATAAATTAAATATTTATATAATTTTAACTTTATTTAAAATTACTTTTAACATTAATTTTTGTATATACAAATTAAGAAAATAAAAATAATTATTTTTTACGAATTTAATAATATTTTTTTTGTTAATATAATAAAATATATTAATTTTTTGACCAAATTAATAACAATGATATAATTGTAATTATTCTAATAAGTTAAGCTCATTTATATATTTATTTGAAATTTATGACACGTCAGCATGATATTTCTGTTAATAACACGTCATAGTAAGATTATTTTTTTAAAATGTTTTTCAAATAATATATTAGGGATTATGGTAGTAACTTAAATCTATTTATATTTATTTAAAATTATTTATAAATTAACGAATAAAAAAATTTTAAAAATAAAAATTATTGTTTCTGCAAATGTAATAGTATTTTTGGATTAGTTGAATAAATTATATTTATTCTCTAACCAAATTAATACCAGTGGCATGTATTGTAATTATTCTAATAACTTAAACATTTTTATATATTTAATCTGAAACTCACTGTGATGTTGACACGTCAACATGACATTTTTGTTATTAACATGTCAGTATAAATTTAATTTGTTAAAAAGTTTTTTAAATAATATATTAGGGATTTTTAGTTTGACATTCAACTTTCTTTATCATTAATATAATATATTATAAAGGTAACAAAATGTTGATCCCTAGCAACCATTAAATTTGTATATATCTTAGTATTCATTAACTGTCATAACTAAACTAATTCATCCTTAATTTCTTCCTCCTCTTCACAATCACATGACTTGACTAACCAAAAAGCTGCTCTTCAAATTTATTTATAACTTCGAGTTCTTCTCTACTCGTCATTTCACTTGATTTCTCTTTAAATTCTAAGATCATCTCTCATTAAGTAGTTGCCCCATTATATCCTTCAAACAAAGCTAAGCTAATTTTTCATTTTTAATTTTTATGTAATTTATAAGTTTAGTTTTATTATGTATTTCTCATACATTATACGTATTAATATATTTTTTTATAATGTATTTTAAATAAAAATGAAAATTATGATTTCTGGTGAAACCTTAATCGTTTAATCTTAACACTTTTATGAGATAAATATAAAGTTAACTATGTTTATATTCTTACTAATGTAGTTAATGCTTGCGAATATGTAGAATATTAATTATATCGGACAATATGTTTAATGAAATTCTAAAATAACAATCAATTTTTTTTAAAAAAAATGTGAAATAATATTTATTTTGAAACAAAAGAAATATAATATAATACAATTTAAATAACAAAATAAATTAATCAAAAAGTCACAACTAGAAAAAGAAAGCTAAAAATGCTAAAAGTTTATGTTTTATACCAAACAAGAAGGATTCCAAAAAAACTTATGAAGGGATTTTCATCACTTATGATCTTTCATAAGTTTAGGAAAAGATGGTGGGGAGCCAATAGGCTCAAATTTTGCACTACTTTTGATGTTATTTAATTGGTGGAGGTTAACTCTATATGTGAGACTCTTAGAGATATTGATTCAATAAATTGTGATGATCTAAATGGTAAGAAAAACATGAAAGCATAATTAAAATATTCTTTCTATTGGAATTCAATAATTTTTTATGGTTTTTATAAAACATACTCCCTTGTTTTGTTCTATAATATGTTTTTAAAAAAATCCAGTTGCTTATTTTATTAGATGTTTTGTAAATCTCACTGCAAAAATTAAATAAATTTAATATTTTATTGACTATTTTTATATTAGCTAAAATTTAGATTAGATATGAAATAAAATTTATGTAAACAAAAAAATCTATGCATTTTTAGCTATAAATTTTACAAAAGAATAGTATTTTTCTAGAATTTGACAAAATTATATATAATAAAGACAGTAAAAATTCATAGAAGATGCAGAGAACTAAAGTAAAATCGGAAGTAAGTGAACAAGTTTTAATACTATAAGTATTTAGAGAACAGAATGTGATTTAGTTGTTAACGATTAACTTGTTTGTTGAGGGATTTAAAGATTGAATCTTTCTTTTTCAATTATGGTTCATTATAGAATACAATACAAGAATTGAATTTTCACTTAAAATTTTAGTTTGGGATTCTCTGATAAAAGAATGTGAGCTGATACAGTCTGAAGGTGAATGTAGGACAAAGAGAAAGGGCCAAGACAAAGTAACCTATGTGGCCATTTCTGAACCGTCAACGTTTCATATGCTCTAGAAACAAAAAAAATGTGAAGAAATCGTTTTTACGACAAAACACTTTTAACTTAAATTTATATAATAGAGAACTAAAACCAACTGTTAGTAACTTTTAAAATTAAATAATAACTGTGTATGTTTAATAATATATGGTGTGATAGATCACTTCCAACCAAAAATTCCTTTAAGAGATTTTCTACAATTAAAAAAATTATATTAATTTAAAAAGTAAATATCTAAAATAGCACATTTCTAAGTTTTTATTCTAAAATAGCATCATTAGTTTAAATTTCTAATAGTAGAACAAATTTAAGATTAAAATACATTAAAACTATATTTTAATAGAAAAAAATTAAACCTTAAATTGGAAATAATGAACCCAAATACAATACTTTAAGTTTATGTATAATTTATTTAAAATAAATAAGTATTTATGCTATTTTTGGGAATTTAATTTTATGATGTTAGATTTGGAATAAAAACTTTAAAAGGTGCTATTTTAGGATATTACTCTAATTTAAATAATAAGAAAGTTATGTAAAAAATGATTTAATACATATTCTCATTTATTAATAAATTAAAAGAGTAGAACTATAAATAAAATAAAACTTATAAAAAATCACCACTGAAAAAACAAAATTGAAGCTATAAAACAATATTTAAAATTAAAATGGAGAGAGCATACCACTTTAATAATTAGTTCGAACTTGGAAAAACAATTATAGAGATCCAAATTATAAAGTTGAAGCTATTGAACTAATTTATCGATACCCAAATGTCTAATTATTTGTCTAAATTGAGAATCTGTAGCTAAAAAGTTGTATAGTTGATTGAGAATCTCTAATTTTTCCTGGAAACTATAATTAATATAATATTTTCGTACGTAGAAAAATATTCTAACGTAAGGACATTTTGTTTGCATTGCATGGAATCGGTGGACAGCCCACAGTATGTGTATATTCTTTCATCAAAACCACTCACTTTTCCTTGTCTACACTTTTTATATATTTGCTTATTATTATAAACTTATAAGGACATATTTCTTCGTTTCGGTCCCATTTCTATTGTTCCTTCTGGAGACGTTCAATTAACAAAAAGTTAATTCTTCACCATACACTATATATATGTAGCAAACTCCCGCTACTGCAGTTAATCGCGGCTAAAGTATATGTTGTTTATTTGTCTATCGTCGGTGGTTACGGTTTATTATAGATTTTTAGTCGTACTGTTATTTTAACCACTAGTCAAAAAAATTATAATGTATGACGCATCGTGTGACCGTTGTGATTGAACGTAAATATCTGCGGTAGTTAAATGAATAATAATATGCAATGCTGCAGCCGCAAAAAACTGCAGTTGAGAAAGTAACATGACTAATAAAATTTTAAACTCTTCATATTTAGTTTTAAACAATACGAGAAATACAAAAGTTTTACAAATATTTAAATATTGATTCCAACCGTTGAAAAAGAGTGTTAAAAGATCCCAATTTTTATACTAATTAATATTTAAATATGTTATATAGTCTAGTGATTTTAGTCTCTTGAAAGAATAATCTTTTTTTTGTTATTTTGGTATAAACATTACAATCATCGACCGATCAGAAAATACGTATTGTATTATCAAACCAGTATTGTATTAAAATATTTGTATGTATAAAGATATTCATTTTAGATATTCATTTTCCACGTTTGTTTTGAAAGTGTATTCAATTGTGTGTTCTTTTCTTTTGTTTGGTAAATGAGAGAGAATTTCGAATAGTACTATTAGATAATTTTGAAATTATTTATCTTTGTTGAAAAAACTGATCATCCAAATTGTTGATTAAATAAATTATATTGGTGGAATTCGTACAATTTTTTCGCAATATGGTTTCCTTTTGTGCAGAGTAACTATCGCCTGAAGATTTAATTAGAAAGTAATGAAAGAGTAATTAATAAGAAGTTAAATGGCAACGACATATATATTCTCCAAGTCATATATAAGTTGTACGTTAAAGTAGGAGCTCACGTATCCTGAATCATATGTCACACTCAAAACATTTTTATTCATCAACACATGCATACTTTCCAAATTCCAATCATGCTTACGAGTTTTGGCATTTTTATCAACGACTTTTAATTAGTCCATTTGCACATTTACATATTTTAATTATTTTCTTCCGGATTTTAGCATAGCCTCACACATACACATAACCCTGGGTCCCCCCCATTTTATCTCCTGTCCTTTCTATCCATGTCATTATATTATTCGTGCAAACCAAATTAGTGTTTAAACAATGTTAGACATTAAAATACTACACGGCTTTTACCTAAATTTAATATTTGTGATATGTTCTGCATCGAGCTCGGCTATTACCTAAAATTAACATTTGTGATATGTTTTGCATCGATAGGAAGTAGCCCAACAATTATAAAGTTCAGTAGAAGTGGAAATCTTCATCATTTTTGAAAAACCAAAAAAATCTATCAAAACATCCGATTTCACTATATATTAAAAATAGAGATGAATTTTTCGAGAAAAAATATTAATAAACATTAATGACGAATATCTTGATGAGAATATGAAAATAGCTTTTGGAGTCATAAATAAGAGACAAACAAATAGAAGAATTTGGAAAAATTATTATTTAATAATTCGTCCAATTTTTACTATGTCGAAGTGATTAATACAATAAATTCTTTTTATCTATTTTTCTAATCGTTATGTACGAGTTGAATTTTTTAAGTTTTGATCGTAAAACTTGAATTCAACATGTTCTATTTTTAATTTTAATATTTATTTAAAAATGTAAAATTGTAAATATTAAAAATAAAACGAAACAAATTAAAATAACAGAATAGGTATTAGAGAAATAAGATTAGACAAAAGTTATATTAGGCATTCATGGAGGGACTTTTCAAATAAAAACAATTGAGCAAATAGAAAGAAAAAAAAGTGGGGTCATTTAATTATTCACAACATAAAAAGGGGAGCTTTATGAGAAATCGAGCCAAATTCATTTCATTTTGTCTATTTTTTAGACATATTGTTTATTTAGTATATGTATGAATCATTATTATCAAAGTCACATCTTATCTCAATTTCACGTGTCCAAAACTATTCATTTTAACACTCGTACCTTCGAACTTTTTTACTTCTAATGCCAGCTTGCAGATTAATATTTTTATTTCCTAAGTCAATTTATATAATATGATAAAATAAATTATAATTAGAAGAATACATGTGTTACGCACAGAAATTTTTTTTAATATTTAAATTTTATTAATTAAATGAAATTTTATTAATATCCTAATATTTATCCTTCAATATATATATAAGATATAAGTTATTAATAGGGATAAATATGAGATACAATTTTTATTTTTTGCAGTTTAAATTTTTATTATGGAAATATTGAATTTTTGAATATATACAAATATTTAATAGATTGATATAATTTTTATATTTTAATCGGTCATAATTATACGAAATAATTTAGTTTATTTTTCAAATAATGAATGAGAGTTTCAAATTTCAAATTTTAGATTCACAACATATTTTGAGTAGTGTTTGGAAATTCATGTACTATTAAACTAAATAATTAAATTATCTAATTAGGATGGTTATCTAATAGAATAATTAATTTAGATTTTTGATTTAAATTAAATAGTAAAACGGCCGAGAGTAAATATAGTGATGATATCTTAATAAATTTTACTTCTAGTGCTTCTACTTTAATATATATAAGATGTTATTTTCTATGCTCGTGTGTATGAATGCAATTATCAAACATAAGAATCATATTATTGACTATTGAGGAAGGAGCAAATTTGTTTCCGTATTTTGGGATTCTTATTGGGCTACAATCAAAGTAACCTACTGGGCTAAAATAAAGCCCATTATTTAATTGCTTGTTTATAACAGTTAGGTGACAACACCAGCGAACCAACCGGTCTATGATTCTATTTCCGGTTATTGAAAAGCATCTTATCCAATCAAGGTTTTTTTCTTTGAACAAAGTTCATAAAGAAGGATTAACAAAGTTCATATGATTTATAATTTAAAATTTATATAAACCAGTCTCTAATGGAGCTACATATTACTTAGAGTATGGTTTACATAAAACAAATTACAAAATTAGATTTTGTAAAAAGTTAACCACACCATTCTTTCTTAAAATAAAGCAACCAAATTTATATTTTTTTGGCATAAAACATTAAATTGGTATTCTCAAACGATCTGATTTGGGTAAACAAAAAATGTTCGATTAATGAATAGGCAATAAATATAAAAAATACAACAATAAAACACGTGAGATGAGAGTTCACATTTTATTTTATTTAAAACTAAAATATCCATTCAGTTTCATTATCACCATTGAATAAACAGTTGGATATTGTCCATAAGTTACAAAATGCATGTTTTTTGTAAGTATCTATACATATTTCATATGGGGTGCTTAGCTATCATGAGCCCCACAATTTTGTATATTGTTTTCATTTAGTTGTTGTGTTTAGGGCATTTACTATTAGATCTCTCACATTAAAAATAATAAAAGTAAAAAAGAATCTAAAATGATAAAGAAAATCAAGTGGGCTACTAATATATCTTTAACTTCTAAATTATAATAAAAGGTTATTTGCACTATATAAAAATTAGAGTAATATTTTAAAATAACACATTTTAAAATTTTTGTTCTAAATTTAACATTATAAACTTAAAATTGCAAAAATAACATAAACTATTTTTTGAAAATACATATTTAGCATAAATAAATTATAAATATAATTAAAATATTAGATTTCCATTCATTTTTTACAATTTAAAGTTTACTTTTTTATTAGAAAGAAATTTTAAAGTAAATATTAAATTTGTGTTATTTTTGAAAATTTAAACTAATGATGATATATTTGCAATAAAATCTTTAAAAATGGTATTTTGTCAATTGTCCAAAAATTAGTAGGGGAGATTTAATGTCTTTATAAATTCTAAAAGTTTGATTAGATAAAATAAACTTTACAGAATTTAATACGTTTTAAAGATTTTTTTACCGTTTTAAAATATAATTTGCGAATCAGTCTATAGTGATATATTATATAATACTGAGTTAAAGCTCAAAATGGGCTTCTAGAAAAGGTTTTGATTAAAGCATAATCCAACGGTGGAGATATGACCCACTTTTGTTTTAAAAGGATGAAGACAAAATTGCACTCATTCACTTAATAATTGTGTTTTAGACTTCCCTCAGAACTCTCTCTCTCTCTCTCTCTCTTTCTTCTTCTTCTGTCTCTATCTCTCGATGTTCTTCTTGTTTCTGAAATAGCTTCCATTTCTGGGAGATATTAACTTCGTTTTGTAATTTTTTTCGTGCGTGAGTGTATAGGGGATGATTATGATTTAAAGGGTATGATTAAATAAGCGAAAGATGAGGTAATGAACAGTCAAAATTCTGGGTAAGTTCTGCTCCACACATTACCATGTTTTCTGGTTAAATTTTTTGGCTTTTTTGATCTGCAATTTCTTCCCATGATCGGAATTAGCCTTTCATAAAATACATTTAAGGTTTAATTTACCATATGTAACAATATGCTTTTCTGGTAATTTCTCTCCTCGTTTATGGTTGCAAAAATCAAAGTATTTTTATGAAGAACACTGGAAATTAATTTTGATAAAATTCGAATTTGTTCATTGCTATTTTTCTTGGTATAGGAGTTTTTTGTTTTCTTGTTAGAATGATCTCTGAAAGGAAAAAAAGCTCATTGGCTATTGTGTTTATCAAAATGGAGGGTATTTTCGTCATTTTAACGAATACAGTAGTCGGTAATCGTGTCGAGCGCTGAAAATTTGATAGTTGTTTTTTTATATTCAATTGTTTCGTTTCGAGGTTAAAATTTTTCAAATATTGCAATTTGTTATAAACTATATTCAACTTCTTATTGCAATTTGAATAAACTTATTATGATAGCTTAGGAATAATGAAGTTTTATAGAGTTGCCAAAAAGTTCAAAAGTTTACGAGCATTTCACATAAAAGAGATCCCAGCTGTTTACACGTGGTAACAGCTGACCTGGCAGAAAAGCGGCCAATCAGAGATTCTGAAAATTTAAAATGAAAGAAACTAAAAAATAAAATATAGAAAGAAAGTCACTGTTGGTCACAGACGTGGGATCCATTCTCTATTGAAATGACTAGTTTGCCCCATATATTTTTGTAAAGTTCCCACCTTCATAGGAATTTTTTTTTAAAAAGAAAACATTACATGACGCCTCACGAACAAACGGCTGAAACCACACCACGTGGATAACTACACGATCTGAGCCATTCGTGGCAGATTTCCTGGGCAGCTTAGATCGGGCAGCTACACCGAACGGATCTGAACCGTCAGATCCAAAATCAACGTATAGATTCAAAAGAAGCGTTATGACGGTCAGATTCCAATGGCCTTTAAGAAGAGATGATGCGTCCCATCTTCTTCCTCATTCCGGTCATTTCGAATCCCTTTTTTATCTTCTTTTTTCTTTAAGGGATATAATTCAGGCTCTGAATTTTTTATTTTCCCGATCGCCGGAATTTTCTCCGGTGATGTGATTTTGCCGTCCTTTTTTCGAGGTAAAAGTTTCCTGACGCTGGAGACTCTATAAGAGTGAAAACCCGAAATGACCTTGCGACCTTCGCGATTCGTATGGCACCGACTGTTTTGGCTACCGTAAACGAGCCTTCGTTCCAGAGACAATGCAGCGCCGTTTTTATGAGGAAATTTACAAACCAATCCGTCCCCGAAATTAGTAATAATCCTCCTCCCTTCAACCCTAACCCTAACCCTAATTTCGATTCTATTCACAGAAGCAATTCAAGCAAGCAGTTCGATGATTCGTCTGATTTTGGAGGCTACGTTACTTTTAATGTCGCTGGGTACGCCACTGGTCAGCTCAGGGAGCTGAAGAAGCGTTTGACCTCGGAGCTCGAGCAGATACGTATCCTGAGGGAACGAATCGAGTCAGGGACGTTCGAGACTCAGCAAATTTATACTATACCGGAGGTAGCCGCTGTTCGATCAGCTCCTGCGAATAGCTTTGCTGGTGAAACAAATGACCTTGGACCGAAGAAGAAGAAGAAACTGAAGAAAAATGTATCAACTTTGAAGCGATGCAATCCATTTGCAGCGGAAGAATCAAACCTAAAACGGCCGGCGGTTTCGGATCTGGAGTCGGAGAGAGTGTTGGTCGGTATGTTGAGTAGCTGCAGTCAGATCTTGGTTAAGCTTATGAAACACAAATGGGCGTGGGTGTTTAACACTCCTGTTGATGTGGTAGGTTTAGGGCTTCATGATTACCATCTGATCGTGAAGAAACCTATGGATCTGGGTACGGTTAAGTTGAATCTCGAAAAGGGATTTTACGTATCGCCGCTTGATTTTGCAACAGATGTCAGATTGACCTTCAACAATGCAATGGCTTATAACCCAAAAGGCCAAGATGTTTATTTTATGGCCGAGAAGCTTCTGGATCATTTCGACGGAATATTCAACCCGGCGTACAAGAAATTCGAGGCTCAGCAACTAAAACGCACTGCTTCATCATCTCGTACTGAGCCTGAGTTCAAGCAAAGACAGTGGACTCAGAATCCAATCGGTGCGATTGCAAGGAAAGGAACTGAACAAATATCTATAGCGAAGAAGTTAGATTCAGTGAAGCTTCCACAACCTACATTGCCTCCTCAAGTAGTCGAGCCGCCACATTTGAAATCTCCTTCAACTCCTCCTCCTCCTGCTCAGCCTGAACCTCCACCGCTACTTCCGCAGCCGGTTATCGAGGTGGAAGCACCTCCTGATGTGGGTGAAGCGACCAAAGGGAGGAAAGGAAAGTTGCCGAAGCCAAAGGCTAAGGATCCAAACAAAAGACTGATGACGATGGAGGAGAAGTCAAAGCTTGGTATGAATCTACAAGACTTGCCTCCTGAGAAGCTGGGACAATTGGTTCAGATTCTCAGAAAGAGAAATGGTCACTTAGCTCAAGATGGAGACGAAATTGAGCTAGATATTGAAGCTGTAGACAACGAGACTCTATGGGAGCTTGATCGGTTCGTTACAAATTACAAGAAGATGGCTAGCAAAATCAAGCGACAAGGGTTTATCCGAAACTTATCAACTCCACCTAGAAACATGGTAAGAAGTTAACATTGCATCCCTATCAACCGCCATTTTCTTTCCGTGCTGAGAGTACTTAAAATTTTGTTTTTTTCGCTCTCTTAGACTTGGGTGACAGAAATGGGTAGTGCGGAGAAGAAAACGAGGAAAGCGGATGCAGGTGAAGAGGATGTAGACATTGGAGAAGACATACCAATCGAAAATTACCCATCTATAGAGATCGAAAGAGATGGTACTGCAGTATCTGCCGTTGCTGCCGCTGCTGCTGCTGCTAGTAGTGGGTCTACTTCTTCAGGCAGTTCCAGCTCTAGTAGTGGTTCCTCGTCTAGTGGTATATATTTATTTGTTTATTAACTCTTTTTCAGAAACTCTCCCTTTTAAAAGTTTATCCTTTACTTCTGTCATCTCCAACATTGTTATGGTTTATTTGCAGATTCAGGGTCAGGTGGGAGTTCATCAGGTAGTGATTCTGATGCAGATAGTGTGCAGTCACCATTTGTGGATGCAAAAGAAGCTCAACGATAGAATCTTTTTGGGATTTAACCAATTGTGCAAGACTAAGTCCAGAGAGGTGGAATCGTGGGTGTAGAGAGAGGAAGGAAGGGAAAAACAGAAAGAAAAGCATTTGTGTTTTCTTTTGATGGAAACCTTAGGAAGCGATTTTAGTTAGAATAGAGAGAGAATATGGTAGTTTAAGCAAGATGAGGTTCGTTATTTAATTCACTTTGTAGATTTAGGAGTCGTTTAGTGTATTTTTGAGATGTTGAACAGAGAGGGTAAGAATGAGTGGGCAGTGTGTAGGAGAAGAAGAGTGGGTGATAGAAGAAAAGAAAGCAATCAAATGCAATGTAGTAGTTGAGAGATGTACATGTCTTATTTGTTGAAAAAAAACTTGTTTCTCTCATCTTATAAAATGTCTTTGAAAGACAAGAGTAGCTATATATAGAAGCAGAGTCAGCTAAGAGTCCATTGTGTCTGAGAAGTGGCTCTGGTTAAGGTTCACGTCCTCTAAACTCAACAAACACCTAAGAGTCCTTCCTTTGGTATTTTGAAGCTATTATATGAAAACAAACGAAATAGTAAAATACCTGAAGAGGCTCTTTTCCTCCTCCAAGTACAAGCAAGTATATGATCTCTCTGAACTTTATGTGTCTCCAAACAGCATATATTAATAATAAATGACCGTCATCTCGTCTTCAAAAGCTGAATGTATCTGCAGAAAACTTCTGCCCACTGCAAGTACGATGTTTTGGTGAGCAATTTATTTATTTACAGAGCCGATTAGAAGTTTTGCTACAAAGAGATTCAACATTTACCTTGTAACAGTAATATCCAGCTGCATATCCACCTAAATGATTATGTAAAAAGATTTGACCAAATAAAAACACCAACGATGTATACATATCATTATTTTTGACGGTTTCTTTTTACCTGCAAAAATCTGACTAAAGCTACAGAGGAATCTATCCTGAGGTAGTGGAGGGATAACTTGAGTTTTTACTGATACTACCCTTCGATCTACATCATATATGGACTCTGGTCCTCTAACTTCAACTGAAAACATAAATCCAAACCATCATTAATACACTTATGTCTTGATTCTATGGATCTGCTACAAAACATTCACCTGACGTAGACTAAAAGACCCTGCACGGAATGTTTTTGCAGGTACGAGTTTCTTGTATATTTCCTCTGGGAGTGTTTCCCCTTTTGATAATGCTTATTAAAGTTTCCCTGAAACCACCATTCATATTCCATAACGCTGATTTTACATAATTTTACTTGTAAATAACAAAGAGGGTAAAATTTCTCCGTAATAAAGTCCCAAGTATTAGTACCTGTGGTAGCACCAATAATCCAGAAGAATCTTTGACGCGGTAGAGCCTTCAAAAATAATATATGTCATAATAATAGATTTTAGCTATTATTTTACTTGATATATATGCCAAGGCAACAGGCAAGATTCCAGATTTTACCAGAGCTACACCATCTGCTGGTTCAGTATCGTTTCCAAATAGAGTAGTGTCTTAGCGAGACTGAAAAATCCATCCATAACGTTTGGCAGTGAGAAGTATGGACGAAGTTCTTCCTAGAGAACGGGAGATAAAGAGATAGACTTTCAAAACAATATAGTTGTATCACAATCTAAAGAAGGAAAAAGAACCTCATTGATATCGTATTTGGATTCGCGAAGCCTCTCACTCCAGAAAGTGGTATCCCCCAGTGAGTCAAAATATCAGATTCTGCAGCACCTTGGTTCTTTGCGAAATTCTTGAGGTCCTCCATGTCTAATACACACACCGAAACAAGAAAGTTACAATTCTGTGGCGGATGCCAAAGCTATGAAGTTTCAAGCTATTTACGGACCGTTGCAACAGTAGCCCGCTTGTTTAATTAAAAACAAATTGATTCAGCATATGTTTTCTATCTGTTATCTTGAACAGTCGGATTCCAGGAAGCACTCCGAAGCTTCTAAAAGTTCTGCTAGTCCAGCTTTCTCAACAGTCGCAATTTTCATAGTCATGCTTACCTAGAACAACAGAGTGCCACATTAGGGCACTTAGAAAGTAAAATGAACAGTTTACTTGAGTTGATGACTATACCTCAGCGTAACTTTTGTAACCAAGAAGCTTAGCCCTTTTCTTCCAATCGGAGCTTCAAGATTTGGTCAATAATTGCCGTATTATCCAGATCACCAGAAGAGGCGCGTAACAGATAAGCACTGTAGAGTTCCTCACGCAGAGCATGTTGCATGACAGGAAGATAACTAGGAGCATCCAGTGCAATGATCCATGGTCCTTTAACAGCAATTGCATTTTCATGGCCTTTGTGTCACATATCAAGATGGAAAACTGATAAATACTAAAAAATAAACGGAAACACAGAGCATATCTTTCAGCAATCAAATATACCTTGGACACAGCAGCTTGTGCGAATCGCCCAAGCGCAATTGAACTAAAACCACAGTAAGCACGTCCATTAGACTAGAACGAAAATTAAAGATATGTTCTTCCAATGCTCCAATTAGAACTAATTGCCTTCTACTAAAGTTGACGAGCTTCACTGAGTGATGGCCGACGAGGAGATTCGCGGATAGCTTTAAAGGCATAGTAAATAGGGCCCAACTTGAGCTGGAACTTCGCCTTGTCTGGCTGCAGAAGAACATGGTAGTTAGTAAAAGAATGTCGTATCGTGACACCAACACAAGCAAGCATGAGAACACATCTAACATTTTGATCTGAACGGCTTCGATGGCAGCACAAAGCTCAGGTGTGTCTTTGAAAAGCTGATTGATCATTCCCCAAACAACATTTAAGCGATCAACGATTTTCTCTAATGGTTCCACCAGATTCTCTAGCTGCTCCAATTCAACTTCCTGAAAGAGATAAAATTCCATAACCTGTAGAAAGAGGCTATCGTAAACCGATCAGAAGCGAAAGAGGTAACATATGAGACGCTGCAGTAGATTACGAATCCCAGGACGAACATGTTTGGCATCAAAGGAATCAAACGGAGGGAAATCCAAATCCTGCAAGAGAGGAATGGAGGATAGGCGGCACTCGTCGGAGACAATGGAGTCCACGGCGGCGGAAGACATCGAAGTACGGAAGGAGAGAAAAGTGGAAGTGGATCTATGAGGAAGAGAGAGAAAGAAAAAGACCAGAAGGGAGAAGAATATGATATACGGAAAGTTGAGGGATGAGAACAACTGAGCGTTTGGTATTTTTAGTGGTGAACAAGGACGAAGACGATTGAAAGAGTTATATATGTATTTCAAAATTCAAGCAAAAGCTGGAATAGCTCAGTTGGTTAGAGCGTGTGGCTGTTAACCACAAGGTCGGAGGTTCGACCCCTCCTTCTAGCGTTTATTTTTTTTAATAATTATTTTGGCGTCCTTTGTGACTATCTCTCTATCTCTCAGTCAGGCAAGGGACACGTTTAAAGATATCAATAGTGATCTGTTTTTTTTTTCATCTATATATATTGTTCATGCTCTTGGTTTATATTCATTTTAGAGTCATATGTAATCATTGCACTTTGAGTCTACATATTTCTGATAGTTTATTTATACCTTGTTGTCTCAATATTAAAAATATGTTGTCATGATCGAAGCTTATCGATCGTGCATATCGTTACTTTTGTTTCTGTTCTTTCTTCGTATGGCTATCTTTCTGGTTTATCGCTATGATAGCCACCGAACGGTACGTGGGTTTTCGGACATTTCTTAAAGCAAGGCCCAATTCAATACTAACCGACCCATTCTTCTAATGAATTAGAGTGAAAAGCTCCTAAATAAAATTGAAGGGAAACAAATTGTAGAAAATATAAAAGATCCAGAAAAGCCAATTTATATGTTTTGTTCAAAACTTTAATACTAAATGAATATTTTTTGTTGAATTAAATAATAGTAGAAAACGACAAAAAAAATAGTAGTAGTAAATTGTACAACGTATTGATATATACTAGCATTCAACCAATCTTTGATGCAACTGCGAATTTTACCTTAAGTAATTTTTATGTTATGTCTCTTTCTCGCTTCAACCAATTAGAAATAAATATTCCTTAAATACGTTTCATAAGGCTGTTACCAATAAAGACTACCAATTTTGGGGGAAATATTTATTTTTAAATATTTTTGTATTTTGTTTCGTTCGATTCATAAAAACGTATTCATCAATTCGATACATACATTATTTATATATCCCTTAAATTAGCTAACGGTATAATTGAAGGTGTTTATTTCATTTTTAACGAAATTTTTTAAAATCAAAATAATGTATAAATCTAGTATACATTATATCAGGAGTTCCACATTAGAAATAATATTACAAAAATATAATACAATTGATATGGATCAATTGTCAATTGGTTTTAATTTTTAACACTTTTGTCATATTTGAATTTGGTCTAATTGGGATATGTAGTATGTTCTCCATCCTAAAGAACTCAATTTGATATGGGCTAAAAACACCATAGTATTTATCTGCCCATTATAGAATCTACATCGAAAAATAGATAAAACTAGATATATAGTTTATAAATACTCATTATTCATCGGAAAATTGGCCGTTTCATACTCGAAATATGCTCGAAGGTTCGATTTATACATAATTGTTGGAACAATACAAAATCATACCTGACATTAAGTAAAATTCAAATTACATACCCAAAGAATTAGTATTACGTGGCAGTCACATCAGCATCCGTTAATGCAAAACTAACCCCGTTACGACTCATGTATAAATTTGTATAATAGTAGTTTTTGTGTATGAAATTTGAATTTTACTTAATTTCATATGTGAGTTTGCAATAATTCAACAATTGGGTATAAATTGAACATCCGAGTAAATTTTGGGTATGAAACGTCCGATTTTCCATTATTCATCATCAGTAGTTAGAAATTTATTATACACTTCATTCAAATTAAAAAACTATAGAAGAATAAGGAGATTATTAGTTTTATTATCTATAGATTTATCGTGAAAATGTGGAATTCGACTTCATTTTCTATTTTATAAATATGTTAAATTTTCGTATAAAAATGTTTTGTTATTGGTCATATTGTTGTGGTTTATAAAAAAATTGAATTTTCCATACATTACATTGAATGACATTTTACATTTGTCTTTTGCAGGTTAAATACAAATTTTAACAAAAGATGAAAGTTTATATTATTTTCTTATAATTTGTCCTTATACAAAAAGATATTATTTCCTGAAAAGACATTTAAGATTAAATAAAACAAAATGGAGTAAAATAATTGTATAGTTGTGTATGATCGGTTTAGTCTCACGAGAGATCCATTGCTAAAGCTCTCACATGTTTCCCATTTGATCTTCTCCGTTCTCTCGTGTTTCTTCACAGATGGAAACGTTTAATATATCAATCATCGAATACACAATCTCCTCTTTTTTTATTTATTCTTTATTAATATACATATTTCTGTCTGTTTTTGCCACTTTTTTAAAAGACAATTTAATCTCATTTTACTGGCAGCTTTCACTTGAACAAATGTCAATTTCTTTTAACTTTTAATCACAATTAAAAGGAATGGGAGACACAATATATATGTCACATAATTATTCTTCTATAACAAATTCTATCCGATTAATTTGTTTCGATCAATTGCACAGTTATATATCCAAATCAAGCATTACAATTGCAGACATTAATATACATACCTGTCTTAAAAATTAAAAGAAGAAAAAGATAATATTAAAACATTAATATATATACAATCATTTATATATCCATACACCATAAGGAAACCCTTTTACCGACTGTTCCTCTATCTCTCTTCTCCTACTTTACTTATTACATTCATAACAAGAAATCAAAAAGGAACAAACTTTCTTCTTCATTTTCTCTCCTCTGATTCCGTCTTTATCATGTCCTCTCCCAAACCGGATCATCGTCTTTCCGGTACATCCCAAACCAAAAAACCACCGTCTTCTGCCGTCGCTCAGGATCAACAAACCCTAAAATGCCCTCGCTGCAACTCTCCAAACACTAAGTTTTGTTACTACAACAACTACAGCCTCTCTCAACCTCGTCACTTCTGCAAATCCTGTCGCAGATACTGGACACGTGGTGGCGCTTTAAGAAACGTCCCTATTGGTGGCGGTTGTCGGAAAACAAAAAAATCCATCAAACCTAATTCCTCCATTAACACAACTCCTTCATCCTCTCAGAGATTTTTCTCATCAATCATGGAAGATTCATCCAAACTATTCCCTTCTCCGACAACAATGGGTTTTCAGCTCGCTGGATTATCTCTCAACAAAATCAACGATCTTCAACTTTTGAATAACCAAGAAGTTATGGGCTTCAGACAAGAGCAGGTTGAAACTACACCAGTCGATGTCGGGTCGGGTTTATCCTTAATGGGTTTCAGAGATTACAACAACCAGTCAACGGCCGGTTTTACAACAGCCGGAGAAACCGCAGGAAACTTAGCTTCTTCAATAGAAACTTTGAGCTGTTTAAACCAAGATTTACATTGGAGGCTTCAACAACAAAGGATGGCGATGCTTTTTGGTAATTCTAAGGAAGAGACGGTTGTTGTCGAGAGGCCACAACCGATTCTTTACCGGAATCTCGAGATCGTGAACTCATCCTCGCCGCCTTCACCGGCGAAGAAAGGAGAGAATCAGACAGAGTGGTATTTTGGTAATAATAATGAAAATGAAGGGGTGATTAGTAATAACGATAATACAGAAGGAGGAAGTGAATGGAACAATGGAATTCAAGCTTGGGCTGATCTCAATCATTACAATGCGTTGCCATGATTTTTGTAAACAAAAACAACAAAATTGGGGGGGTGAAATGAAAGAATGAACTGTAATAGATTCTCTATATTGGTGATTTGTTTGTTTCGAAACAGGAATTACTGTGCTTAATCATTGTTTGGTGGTGATATGTTCAATTAATATGACTTATTGAATGGTTGTTAATCCCAAGGTTAATTATAATTTGAAATTTTCATCTAATGTCATTTTCAGTCAACAGATAATGTCTCCTTAGGATTAGTTTTAGTACCTTTAAATAAGTTTTTTACTTGGAATTTTTTAGAAAAACTGAACCTGATAACATATATTATATTATAATAAAGAAAATGCATTTATGTCGTTGAAAATGTTTAATTCATATACATATCACACACATAAATAAAATAAATACTTTATTTCAAAAAAACACTTTGATCTTGTTATCATTTAATCTACAACACTATTTGGGCTACAAATATGAAATGGGCTTGGGCCGAATACATATCTGAGGCCCATTCATTTACCAATAATCTCCACAAGAACAAGAGCCATCCTTGAAATGATGAAACCTCTTTGCGTCTCTACAGATAATCTCTCGCTTTAGAACTCTTGATACGATTTTGATCCAACTATGACAATCAACACAAACTCTAAGATTCTTTAGAATCCTTATACTTCCACCAACATTTTTCCAAACTGCAAAAGCTATAGCCAGTTTTTCGCTATGTCGATGCAACGATCTCTCTTTCTCAGTCTCCTCCATGTCTTGAAAAACACAGCTTTTGTCCTCAACATATCCCAAATATTTAGCTTTCTTAATCAGCTCTTCAAGAGTTTCAAGAATCTGATCCGAATTCGGATGCGTAAACGAATCTCCAGCCATGAATGTATATGTCTCTCTATCGACTTCAATCCAACTCATTGCTGGATTCTTCTTCAGCTTCATCTCCTTCATCTCACTCTTCATCTGAATCACTCTGTTCCATTTCCCCGTGGACGCGTAGAGATTTGAAATAAGAATCAGAGTTCCTTCATCTCCAGGTGCAATCTCAAGGATCTTACTCTTTATCCGGTCTGCCATTTCTACCTTTCTATGAATCTGACAGGCGCTAAGCAACGTCCTCCACAGAACCAAATCAGGGTTTATCACCTCAGTTATTAGCATTTCCGCTTCTTCTAATCTCCCTGCCCGTCCAAGCATATTTACAATACAAGCATAATGATCATTTGTTAACATGAACTTATCCTTTCTAAAGGCGTCGAAGAATTCGCAACCTTCCTCAACTAATCCAGAGTTGTTACAGGCCAAGAGTACGCTCAAGACTGTTACATCGTTCGGTTCTAGTCCAAGATTTATCATTCTCTCAAACAAGTCAAGCGCTTTACGTCCGAAACCATTCTGTGCATAACTATACATCATTGTGTTCAAAGATATAACATCAACTTCATTCAAGGTATCAAAAACCGACCTAGCCATGTCTGAGCATCCACATTTCCCATACAGATCGACGAGCCCTGATCCGGCATACTTACCTTTATCAAAACCATATTTAGTCAATATTCCATGAATTTGTCTGCCTTCTTGAAACATTGCGAGATTCGAACATCCCCTCAGAGCACTTGCAAATGTAAAAGAGTTGGGCTTGATTGAATGGCGCATCATCTTTCTAAATTCAGCTAGGGCCGTTTCTTCTCTACCGTTTTCGACAAGCCCCGATATAAGAGACGTCCAAGTCACCTGATTTGGGTACTCAATACACTTGAAAACCTGCAAGGAATCTTCTACTAAACTACACCTTAAGTACATTGTAAGAAGGGAAGTTTGCGAACCAATAGCAGAATCAAACCCAGACTTGATCATAAGTCCATGAATAACCTTGCCATTACCTATATCCTTCAAGTTTCCGCAAGATATCAATACACTAGCGTAAGTAAACTCGTTAGGCTGAACTTCCTCCACCAACATACTTTGAAATTCCTTCACAGCTTCTGTATCCTCCCCATTGCGCGAGTGACCAACGATCAAAGCTGTGATCAAGACCACGTCTTTCTCCTCCACGCGGTCTAATACTAACTTCGCCTCCCTCGTTTTGCCGAATTTTACATACATATCCACAAGGGCGCTTCCAACGAATGCGTTTGAGACTTCTAAACCCATAATCACGGCAAGTCCGTGGCTTCTCTGGGCTTCCTTTTCAAGACCCAAATCTGAGAACCCCTTGAAAACACTGGACAACGTATACTCGTCTGGCAAAACATTATTCATGATCATCGATCTATACATCTCAACAGCTTCCTTGCTTCTGCTGTGCCTAATGAAATAAGCAATTAGAGAGTTCCATGTCACTATATGTCTCTCAGGCATCCCATCGAACAACTGGCGTGCGTAACCATTCTCGCCACACTTTAAACAAGCGTCGACGAGTTTGCTACCGGAAAGTTGGACTGGAAAACCGTATTTAAGCATCTGGGCTTGGATGTGCTTGATTCCTGATAACGATCTTTCGTCTATATATTGTCTGAGAAGCGGAGAGAAAGTGTGCGTCGTTGTCAAGGAGTGGCATGTGATGCAGAGAAGCCTAAACTGGCTATGGGTAAAGGACACCGGCGAACATGTTCTGCTAGCAAAGAAGCTGGATATTCTAGAAACGGCGATCAATCCGCCATTATAGTCTTTCCTCATCGCCGGCGCATTTTTCCTCCGATCATCGCCTCAGGGAATCGAAATCGCGCATTTTCTTTACAACTAAATTAATTACTAACTAAAGTTGAACGAGTGTAGATTACATAAATAACCCCATTACGGCCTAACAAAACTCATTAAAAACTTGTTTTTATACAAGTGAAGTAATGGGCTCATTTAGGCCTAGTGAGGCTCATTAAGGCCCACTAAGTCTCTGGATTCATTGATGATCCCGTCGAATACAAGCACGGTGCGCAACGTCGCGGGGCTTTGCTGGTTCTGTTGTGCCTCGTATTTTTCCTTCTGCCTCGGGTTGTCTCGCAGTCACCGCCGTCGAAATCCTGATGGCGAAACTCTCGGCGGATGTTGCGATCCGCCTTGTTACTCGCCGGTCATTTTGCTCCGGGTCTCCGCTTCTACGCACTCTTCCGGCGGAGGTATCTGACCCATCGAGTGTTCCACATCGTCTGCACTCCATTCTCTCCAAACCCAATTGGCAGAAATCTCCATTACTGAAATCAATGGCTCCTTCTATAAGCCCTTCCCATGTATTGTCTTTGTTCTCGCTTTATATAGATCCCAAAACAGCTCTTGATTTTAGTTATTGGATCACACAGAATACGAGGTTCAAGCACAGTGTCTATTCTTTTGCATCCCTTCTCAATCTTCTCACCAACAATGGATACGTTGGTGTTGTGTTTAATATCAGGTTATGGATGATAAAGAGCTGTAATTCAGTGGCAGACGCCTTGTATGTTTTGGATTTCTCTAGGAAGATGAATAAAGACGAAAGATTTGATCGTAAGTATAAGCTTAAGATTGGGTGTTACAACACACTGTTGAATTCATTGGGTAAGTTTGGTTTGGTCGATGAAATGAAGCAAGTTTACATGGAAATGTTGGAAGATAAGGTTTGTCCGAACATTATCACATACAATAAAATGGTTAATGGGTATTGCAAGCTAGGGAATGTGGTAGAGGCAAAACAGTATGTGAATAAAATCCTTGAGGCTGGATTGGATCCTGATTTTTTTACATATACGTCTTTGATTTTGGGTTATTGTCAAAGGAAGGATTTAGATTCTGCTTTTAAGGTTTTTAAAGAGATGCCTTTGAAGGGATTCCCGAGAAATGAGGTTGCCTACACTTACCTTATACATGGCCTCTGTGTAGCGAGGAGGATTGATGAAGCTATGGACTTGTTCATGGAAATGAAGGATAACAACTGTCACCTAACAATTCGTCCTTACACAGTGCTTATAAATGCTTTATTTCGCTCAGAACGGAAGTCCGAAGCTCTTACCTTGCTTAAGGAGATGTCAGAGAAAGGCATCAAGCCGAATGTTCACATGTATACTGTGCTTATTTATAACTATTGCAGTGAATGTAAGCTGGGGGAAGCAAAAGGATTGCTAGATCATATGCTGGAGAAAGGGTTGATGCCAAATATAATCACTTACAATGCATTGATTGATGGGTATTGTAAGCAGGGGATGGTTGAAGATGCACTGGCGGTTGTGGAGTTGATGGAATCACGTAACCTTTGTCCTAATACACGCACTTACAATGAACTGATAAATGGGTTTTGTAAGGAAAATGTTCACAAAGCAATGAGAATGCTGAATAAGATGCTGGAGCGGAAAGTGGTTCCAAATGTCATCACCTACAATACATTAATCGATGGGCAGTGTCAATCTGGTAATTTTGAAATTGCATATAGATTGCTTAGTTTGATGAATGAGAGAGGATTAGTTCCAGATCAATGGACGTATAATAGTTTAATAGATTCTTTGTGTAAAAGAAAAAGAGTGGAAGAAGCCCGCGCCCTATTTGATTCTCTCGAGCAAAAAGGTGTAAATGCAAATGTGGTGATGTACACTGCATTGATTGATGGATACTGCAAGTCGGGTAACCTAGGCGAAGCTCATCATATGCTTGAGAAAATGTTGAGTAAGAATTGCTTGCCAAATTCGGCAACTTTTAATGCCCTGATTCATGGGCTATGTACCGATGGAAAATTGGAAGAAGCGACATTGTTGGAGGAAAGAATGGTGAAGATGGGTCTCAAGCCTACAGTTAGTACGGATACAATATTGATTCATAGCTTGCTAAAGGAAGGGGATTTTGATCATGCTAATAGACGCTTTCAGCAAATGTTATCCTCTGAAACAAAGCCTGATGCACATACTTACACAGCATTTATCGAAACCTATTGTAGAGCAGGGAGACTGCAAGAAGCTGAGGACATGCTGGCAAAGATGAAAGAAAATGGTGTTTCCCCAGATTCGATCACTTATTCCTCTCTCATTAGAGGGTATGGAGATCTAGGGCTGACAGATTCCGCATTTGATGTCCTTAAGCGTATGCTTGATGCTGATTGTGAGCCTGCTAAGCATACGTTTTTGTCTCTAATCAAACATCTACTAGAGATGAAATATGGAAAAGAAGAAGGTGGTGCAACTGGACTCTGTCTGATGTCTAATATGATGGGGTTTGATACTGTTGTTGAGCTTCTTGAGAAAATGGTAGAACGCGGTATTACTCCCAACGCCAAAACCTATCAGTTGCTGATACTAGGGATCTGCAAAATTGGGAATCTCACAGTTGCAGAAAAGGTATTTGATCACATGCAACAAAACGAAGTAATATCTCCGAGTGAGTCGGTTTTCAATGCTCTTCTTAACTGTTGCTGCAAGCTGGAAAAATATGAGGAAGCAGCAAAAGTTGTAGATGATATGGTTTGTGTTGGTCACTTACCGCATCTAGAGTCCTGCAAAATCTTGATCTGCGGGCTATACAAAAAGGGAGAAAAAGAGAGAGGGGTTTCTGTTTTCCAAAAGTTGCTTCAATGTGGTTATTATCAAGATGAATTAGCTTGGAAGATCCTCATCGATGGTGTCGGGAAGCAGGGGTTAGTAGAGGCATTTTATGAACTGTTCAGCGTAATGGAGAAAAATGGCTGCAAGTTTAGCTCTCACACATATTCACTGTTACAAGAAGGACCTCCTACTGATAGCTCATAAGAAGCTATTGACAGACCAGTTTAAATCTATGGAAGTCGGATTCTTGTTTTTTTTAATGCATAACCAAATATTCAACACAAAAGAATATTACTCAATATCTGCATGTGGACTCGTTTTACTGTCGTAGTGTTACAGATCATACAATAAGATTAACGGAACATTTGAAAACGTTTTGCTTAAGAGACACACAGCACAGGAAAAATAAACTTAATTTTATGTTCTTTTTCTCAACACTTGAATCAATATGAACGGCCTTGGCTTATGTTGGTTCTGAGGTTATTGCGGTGAGAACACCTATGTAGGCCGAACCTGGGGATTCGCTAGCTCAGTGAGCTCCAAGGAAAGCCTGTGATTCATGTAGATTTGCTTCTGACTACAACAGTGGATGATGAGGGAGAATTGCTAGGCATCAGAGAACGGCTAGATAGAAATGTAGCCTTAAGAAACGAAAAGATCTAAGTTTTAGCCCATGGGTTGCTGGAGATTTGCGGGTTAGCATTTCCTGATGGGTTCGAAGAGAGTCAATTAGCAGAGTTGTTTGGACCGAGTGGGTACCTCAGACTAGGATATACTGAGCCATTGCTCAGTTGGTGGGTTTGCTACTCACTGTGGTGTGGGGATTAGCTGTGCAAGAGCTTCAAGTATTCCATACAATGAACGAGAAGGGTCGTTCACGCGTGCTTCTCTGACACAGACACTCAGATTGGTTGTTGTGGAAGAAGAAGGAAATATCTACATAAACAGTGCTGCATTTCAGCAAAAGGATGTACTCGGGAATAAGAGATTACAAGATCAGTATGCGGATGGTTTTATCAAGTTTTTTGGGAATCATAGAGCAGGAATGTAGAGAAGAATAATGAAGAAGTCCACTGTACTCTCTATCAACATCAACAAAATATGTTATAAAAGTTGAGGAAGAAGGCCCAATCAAATGTAATAACAAACTTTAATATTCTTCAGACTTTATTAGAATTTGGTGATTCCAAAAGATGTCAACCTATATATCTGATTCTCCCTTTTGTGCACGAAGATAATGAACTTAGATGACATATCAGATAAAAATATTGACCCAAAATGTTAAACTAATAGGGCTATGTGTACACGTAAAGTACCTTGGTCAGGGTAGTTTGTCTCTACAAAATGTTATTTGGTAGGTGGAGATCGCAACTTATCATCCGACTCATGTTTAAGAGAGGAATCCCCTCCCATTAGTTGTTCGAATCCTTCAACCTTAACGGGTTGAGCCCTGACCGTTCCTGTTGTGCTGCAAATATAAAGGGGACACAACTTTCAAGACCCATCGGGTAGGTATAGTAGAACCATGTCTCTTTTGAGTTTTGAGGCGCTACTTACGGTGTTTGCATTTGTGGAATTTGCATCGAAGCCAATTGCCTGAATTGGTTATAACCCGGCTGTTGATGCAGATTCGACATTGCAGCAATCTGTTGCTGCCTGAGCTGCTGGTGTCTTGGGTTCAAAGGGTTGAAGGCATTTCCATCTACTCCCATATCAGAAGGATTCTCAAGCTTTACCTGAACTAATGGCCGATCCCTCTCCATATCCATGTTGGGTCGCGGTGATGTAACTTGATGCCTACGTATTCTCTCTAGCTGTTGCTGCTGCTGAAAGCTTTGGGAATTAAACATTTGTTGCATCTGTGGATGCATTTGCCTCTGGATCTGCAATAAGGATTATTTTTCTTCAAATCAGGAACACCACAAAAAAGTTAAACCAAAAAAAAACTATATCATTTAAATGATGTCTCCTCCTGCACCAAACTAAAAGCAATAATGATAGCAGATGATAAGAGCAACAATTCGTGGATCAAGTATTATGTACATACTTGTTGCGGTAACCGTAGAGGAACTTGTTGTTGCAGATGTAACTGTTGCTGAAGCACTTGTGGTTGTTTCTGGTTTGGGGGAGGATGATGCCTAGTACCATCCTTAACAAGCTCTGCTAAACTCCCAAGATTACTGGAAAAAAGCTTCAAAATTAATCATATGAACAAAATACTAAAATTGGAAGTTTTATTACTAACAGATGTCTATTGGAAACATAGCTACGAAAGGAAACTTTATAAGAAAAGGTCGATCTTCATAATTCACTTGAATGAGGAAAAACAACTTAAAAGAAACTCACCTATATCCCGTAGTATTAAGGAACATCTTAATCAATTGCATTGCTGAACACTCCTTTTTGTAACTATCAGTCAGAACCTTCAAGATACGACCTAATTTACAGATATGTCGGCTAACCAACTGAGAGAAGACATCAATTGGAATCTCTGTTGCACCTTCAAATCCCATTGTCAAGAGCATACGTGCAACAACTTTCTGTGACACCTGAGCCGCTTGATCATCACTAAAACCCAATTTTTCAGCTTTTTTACGGCGCAAACCTCCTCTGTCTTCCATCCTTTGGTACTCAGGTATCATACCAAGCCTCTCGATCATAACATGATTCCTGGTAGTAACTTGCGGTAAAGTATCAAGTACCCCATAAAATTCGGTGTTCAAGTTGTCTTGTGTTCTGGTAATCGGAGGAAGGGCAGTCTCAGGTACACAGTTCATTCTAAACATTGTCTCGGGAAGAAAAAGTATATCTTCAGAAGTATTGCTATCGAAACCGGAGCTAGGATGAGTACTAGATCTACTCATATGAGCAGAGCTTCCCGGATTTCGATCTTCTAAAAAGGGTGCCCGCTTTCTCTTATGACTATCAACGACTCTGAGGTAAGTAGACATTCCCTCAGGTGTGCGTTTGTCAGATTCTTGTCCTCCAACAGACATGCCATATTTAAAACCATATCTTGAAATAAACTGAGTGTACCAAGTGTCGGGCAACTCCTCAAACCTAGACCTTTGAGAAAGATTACCGAAATCAGACTCGCTACCTCTTGTCCCAGAGGTAAAACTTGGTTTGGATAGGCTCTGAAAAATCACCATAAGTTAAATTAACAGATGTACTGGAAGATAACATACAAAATGCCAGTATTTACTACAAATACCTCAAATTTAAGTTTGGATGCTATCAAATTTTCTGTTGTTTCTTCAGCAGTACTAGTGGTAATGGAAATAAGAAGGAAAAATATTCAAAACCGACAAAAGTGTAGCATGGAGAATGCTGAAGTGACCTGGTTTACTACCTACACATGATTCAGATTAAATGTGCCGAAAATCTAGGGGAAGGTGAATCCTTTCGAATCTAGAGATTTTTAGTAGCAGTCAACAGACAAGAGCACGCTGACTCACCTTAGTTAAACTCGGATTGTGGCGAATCCCTCCGTCTCGCTGAAAGCCACCTTCGAGAGACGCGTTCTCCAACGTGTAGTACACATCATCTCCGTGCAGCTGTAAATCTGAAAGGGGAAAACAAAACCCGCAATTTCAACACCTGAAAAAGTCATGAACAAAACTCCAGAAAGAAGAAACCCACATACAATTAGGATTGAGCTTCGACACAGCGGCGGAAGAAACCTCTGAAGCGGAAACTGAAGATGATGAGGCCGCGATAGTGTTGGATCGGAGGAATAGGGATACAGTGGCTTTGTCGAATAGGAGAGCGCGAACGCGGAGCTGGAGCTGGATCTGAGCCCTAGACTTGGACTCGTCAACGCGCATAAAAGCTTCCCATGAAGAAGGAGAGGAAAGGGAATGGAGGAAGGACGAATAAATAGAATCGCCTAGCCATGTCCGCCATACGCCGGAAACTTCCAGTCGCCTCGCCAGCTCGAATCCTCGGCCGTCGTCGCCGAGAAGTGCCATCGTCACTGTAATTTCTGGCTTAGTTTTTTCTTGTGACAAAGAGAGGTCTATTTTATTCAATGGCAATGGGCTTAATTGGGCTTCTTGGGCCAATATATAAAATCAAATAAAAATATATTGAATGTTAAAAAGTTAAAAAATTAAAAATTAAGTAACCGCGCCAGGTAGGGGTCGAACCTACGGCCTTCTGCTTAGGAAACAGACGCTCTATCCACTGAGCTACAGGCGCATTTTGTACAATAATTGTGGCGGAGTGATTACTCAACCCCTTGTCTAGAGAAGTCCAACGGAACTCGACTGAAAGAAAGTGACCAGAAACTAAATTTCTCAAGAAACTTAAACTTAAAATTAACTATGAATATTTTTTGAATAATTGGATGTCACACATAAAATTTTCAAAGAAAGTTGTTATGCTATAAATCTATTTAATAAAAATGATATGAATCAATGGCCTCATCCGAGTATCGAGGGAACGGCATGGTAGCTTTGAGACTTGGAAAAAAATGTAAATCCTACATACGAAGAAAAGAGATTAGGACAATATGGAAGCCATGTCGTTTTATTTGTAATCATATCTTTGTTTTATTTTATCGTTGTTTTCATAATAAATAGTAATAGACAAATTAATCTTTGCATGTATTAATGATTAAATTGATTAAAAAACAATAACAAAATTTCCATCTTTATGGTTCTAACAATAATTTTCTTGTAGAGATTTATCAAATAAAAATATTTTAAATAAGATGAATATATAGATTAAAAAATTCCCACAACATGACATGGATATTCACTTCGTATTAATTAAAGAATTTATTTTCCCTAATTTATGTTAATTGTTATTAAAGATACTTTTGGGTACAAAACAAATGTTATTTGTAAAAATACAAGTTAAAAGATATCTTGTAAACATATAATTTAACATCAACCCTTTTAAAAATGAACTTTGTAGTGTAGGAGTATAGTTTTTTCTTATATATATATATTAATTTTTTGTGAAATATGTTAAAACAATATTTATCATAGGGTATAGAGGAAGTAAGAGATGTAAGTAGGTAACTTTTGATGTAGGCATTAACGGAATTGATGAATATTTTTCCAAACAAAAATTTGGTCTATAAAATAAATAAAGATTTTAAAATCATAAGCATATATTTGACGTGTTTGTAATCAGGATATCATTTTTCTATTACATATGGTTGGCCGTGACACATAACAAATATGCATGCATTTAAAAAAATGACCCCAAATGTTTTCATCTTTTTTGAAAATAACCTATTTTTATAATAAATAAATATTCAAAATGATCTAGTTCGTGGTTTTTTTAAATCTCATACACGATCACAATTAAGGCATGTTGCTTACAATTTGTTGTAAATCAATTAATCAAAAACTTCAAACCCAAATCCAATTAAGAATTTGTTTATGACTGTTTAAATGTTAACTAAACCGGTTAGACTGACTTCTCTCGGACAGAACTTAACATTGGTGAGTTTGGTGGCCGTTTTGATTTGGACATTGGGACCCAATGGAAGAGAGAAGATAATAGAGACTGAGTAATTAATTATTAGCAAAGGGTTTAGTTGACCCACTAAACAAGAAACCACTTCTCTTTCTAGCTATATATCCTTTTCTCTTGTTTTTTTATAAAAAAATTCACTTTCTCACTGAATTTACAAATAACTTTATTTTTAAATGTACTTCACATTTCACAAAAAACTACAAAAATAATTTTTTTTTGGGAACAATTTCACTCTACTTGGTGTTAAAAACCTTCATTCAACTTGTCGTTTTTATGTATTTCTTTGTCGTTTAATGTTACAGCAAATAATATACACAGTTAATGCAAAACCCTTTTATAATTCTTGTAACATAATATCAATATGGCATTAATAAGTCAATCCACAAAACTGTAACTGACCAAAAAATCATTGAAACTAAGACATCAACGTTGTATTTGCTTTTAATTGAACGTAATTTGTATGCTACGGAGATTAGTTTGCATTTGGCTTCATGATGATGAGGTTGTATAGGAGAAGAATGCATGTTTGTACATATTAGTTTAAACTTTTAATGAAGATTATACTTGTATTAAGTAATAAACACTTTGCCGAAGTGTTACGTTATGTCCAAGCCATAAAAGTTTGCTTAGTTTTCCACGAAAGATGCTATAATTTGTTCAAATTTCGTTATAAAAGTCTTGTTAGCTAACGACTCAACTTTACTAAACCCACAACTATATAACATATTTATGTTTATACATTTCGTTGGATTTTTCTTCCATGTAAATTGTTTTGGTTTCTACTTGAACGTTTCACGTAAGCTAATTATTATTAAGGAGAGCTCGACGTGGTGGGTCCAAAAATGTCGTTTGACGTGGTTCGGATATACGATTTTTGTTACTAAGCTTCATGATGACTCTTGAGTGTCGTGTCGCTAACCAAGCAGTCTCATAAATATTTTCTATATTGTCTATACTATTATAAACCTTAAATTTGGTATTTATGAGTTTGTATTCTAACGTGTCAATACAGATTTATTTATATAAAACTTGATTTTTTTAAATTTTGTTAATTATCATGCTCATGTATTTAATACATATATATACACATTTACATAAATGGATTTAAAATTAAAATTTAACAATAGGTGAAAAATTTAGTAATAAATATAGAAATTAAAAATATATATGAAAATATAAGAAAAAACAAAGCTTTTTTATAAAAATATAAATTAATTCTGTTTTTGTTATCGATTAGATTTTGATTTTTTAATAAAATATTAGTATTTAACAAAAATAAAAAATATTTATAAGTTAGGATATTAAATTGATTCATTTTTTTGTTTGTTTTAGTTAATCATTTAAGATACAAAAATACATAGTAAGAATACAGATATAGTCATAGATAAAGAATAAAAATCGAACATGATTCAAATGAAAATATGAGTTTTTTTAATTATAAAAATTTTTTTATTAAAAACTAAGAAAATAATAATAATAAAATAAATGAATGTTTGGTAGACCTTTAAATCGGTGATTTTTGTATCAATAATCTAAGAGTAATACCCTAAAATAGCACCTTTTAAAGTTTTTCTTCCAAATCTAGCATCATAAAATTAAATTCCCAAAAATAGCACAAATACTTATGTGAAAATACTTATTTATTCTAAATAAATTATACATAAACTTAAAGGTATTATTTTTTATGCATGATTAAATATTAAATTTTAATATGTGCATGCGCGAATCTTAATGTATTAGTTAAATATAATATACTATACTTGCTTGGTTTAGGGTATCACATGGCTTAATGGTTAAGTGAAATTGTAAATCGAATAGATTGAAAGTATTCTTACACCATCATTTAAAGCAAAGAGAGGGATCTCTTGTATTCTCATTTAACTAAATTACGGAGATGCCATTCACCAGCTCCAAATATTTTCAATGGAAAGCTTTATTACGGCATCGTGTCTATTCATCTTCTTCAAAACTATAATTGTTTTTTGTTTTGCTAAATTCAACCTTAAAATAACAGAAATTAGCTTATCCAAAATTTTAAATAGAACTTGACTTGCAAGGTGTTGTATAAATATAGCACAGATTCTAAATTCATTACCAGTCATCAACATCTGTCTTCTTCTTCAACTTTTCTGCTTTCTAAGAATAACCATTTTCTAAAGATTAAAAAACACAATTTTAGAAATTCCCAATTAAAAAAACACAAACCTCTGTTTTCCTGTTTCTCCGGATTCTCTCTGGCTCTGTGTTTTTCCTTCTCCTCTCGGAGATGTTACTGTTCTTCCCTCTTTTGTGTGCCTTTAGTTTTGTAGGAGAATTTTTTTGAAGCTTTGAGTTTTTTTATTCAAAGCTTCTCACAAAGATAACGCAATTTTCTCCAAACTATGGCTGTTGAAGGTAAGGCTAAAGTTAGTTATTTTTTTGTTAATTTTCGGACATGTGTTTCTGTTTGTGTTCTGATTTTTCCTTCAAATTAAAAAAAAATCGTATTTTTGCGACTGAGTAATCTACACAAAGATGTTATGTGCATGGAGAAAATAGGAAAAAAGAAAACAAATCTTCATTTTGTTTCTCTTGCAGAGACGGAGAAGAAGACTAAAGGAAGCCATGAAAAGCCAGAGACGGAGCTACAGAAAAATGACTTTTGTATCGAAGATCCATCACCAACATGTGTGCTTGAAATTCCAGTAATGGGTTTAGATTCCGACAACAGCAGCAGCAGTAGTTGTAGCTCGTGTTCGCCTGATAAATCATCGTCTCCATTAGCGACGACTCCTACAAATGTTTCGTCATTTCATCACCACGGTCTTCAATGGAACAAGATGATCGAGTCGATCAAGAAGAAATCCATGAGGAGATTCTCAGTCATTCCTCTCCTCGCTAGCTACGAGTTAAGTCGTAAAAACATGCGGCGGAAACAGCCCAAGCTATCTCCGTCTTCTGAAAACGAACTCAACTGCGACCAAATCCTCACTGCTAAACCTTCGTGGCGGAATTTCACCTTCGAGGAGCTCGCTGCCGCCACCGACAATTTTAATCCCGGTAAAGGTCAAAACTTTAAAAGACGAAAATACCATCAAATTCACAATCGATGTTGGGATTCTTACCCCCGATTTCACATGCGATTAGAAATTTTCACATAGGAGCAGACGAAAACACTCTCCAATTTAACATCAATACGGTGTGAGTTTATGGGTTTGCTGAAGAAGATTCTAACATGAGTCATGAATGATTTTTTTGTGGTGCTTGTTAGAGAACATGATCGGGAAAGGAGGGCATGCGGAGGTGTATAAAGGGGTTTTACAGGACGGAGAGACGGTGGCGATCAAGAAGCTGATGAGACACGCCAAGGAAGAAGAAGAAAGGGTCAGCGATTTCTTATCGGAGTTAGGTATTATCGCACACGTTAACCACCCAAACGCAGCTCGGCTTCGTGGTTTCAGCAGCGATCGTGGTTTGCACTTTGTGCTCGAATATTCTTCTCATGGCAGTCTTGCTTCGCTACTCTTCGGTAGACTCATCTCCTTAATGAAAATTATATTTCTAGTGATTGTTTTTTTTCCAGGCATTGTTGTTGTGTTTATGTATTTTGAAACGTTTGTAGGATCTGAGGTGTGTTTGGATTGGAAGAGACGGTATAAAGTGGCTTTGGGTATAGCTGATGGTTTGAGTTATCTTCATAATGATTGTCCTCGGCGGATTATTCACCGTGACATCAAAGCTTCCAACATTTTGCTTAGTCAAGATTTTGAAGCTCAGGTATTTGATTGATTCAGCCGAAAAAGCAATCAACTTTTTTTTGGGTGAATTGAGAATGAATCGTTTCTGGACAGATTTCGGATTTTGGACTTGCTAAGTGGCTCCCAGAGAACTGGACTCATCACATTGTTTTCCCTATAGAAGGCACATTCGGGTCAGATAGAGAATTCCACACCTACAGTTTTTCCCAATGTTCAATTCCAAAACCTGGTTGGTTATTTTTCTTCCTTACAGATATTTAGCTCCAGAGTACTTTATGCATGGGATAGCTGATGAGAAGACGGATGTATTTGCGTTTGGGGTACTGCTTCTAGAGATCATAACTGGTCGACGAGCTGTCGATACAGCTAGCCGGCAAAGCATAGTGATGTGGGTAATGATCTGAAAGACTGAAACTTCTCTTCTCTTTTGTACGCTTTTCCTTCTTCTGAAATTGAAAAAAAAAAACTTTAATTAATGCTTCTTTTGCAAGGCGAAACCTCTTCTGGAGAAGAACAGAGTGGAAGAAATAGTTGATCCTCAGCTAGGAAATGACTTTGATGAAATCGAAATGAGACGGGTGATGCAAACGGCTTCAATGTGCATTCACCATGTAGCTACTATGCGTCCTGACATGACTCGGGTATGTTCCAAAACAAACCAGTGCCCTCCGACTAATGCTTTTGATTAGTATGTTACAAGCAACTTGGATGATGAATTGGGTATCAAATTGTGGTTTTGGATGCAGTTGGTGCAGCTGTTGCGTGGAGATGACAGGTTAGCTGAGCTGCAGCAGAAGTCAGGTATATCGAGAGCGGTGAGTCTCGAAGAGTGCGAAATTCAAGATCACACTTCTTCATCTTACCTTAACAATCTCACTCGACATAGACAACTCTTGATGGAGTGAGCAAACTGATGAAGTCAATACACAAAGAAAATCAACGTTAAATACTCTCTCCCATAAACAAACAAAAGGTGTTTCATTTTTTTCTTGCTTGTGAATTTTGCTTCATCTTCTCCATTGTAAAAATCTCTAAAAGGAGTTGAAATGTTGTATGCATAATTTGGCTTAGAGTCAACTTATGCTTTTGTTTTCGAACTGTGGTTCTCTCTCTTGTTTATTTTTCCTTGTGAAAAGTAAAATTTCATGATAAACCAAGTAATGTGAAATTTTGAATAAAGGAAAAAATAATTTAATAGCAAATGGTGTTGAAAAAATAAAGTATATATTCTATGGTTTAGTTTTGTGAGATTCAGAGAAAGCAAAAGAAAAAAAGACATGGCTACTACAGAAACAATCATACAAGGAGCAATTTTGGTGCTAACCTTCGTTATGTTCTGGGCGATTAAGTATCTCTCACAACAAGGCCTAACCAAGTTCCGAATCAAACACCGAACCACACTCCAAACACAGCGTCAACTAATCCAAGCCTCACGTCTTCTAGCTCGGGCTCGGACCATTTCCAAGAAATCCCAATCTCATTCTCTCGCCAAATCCGCTCTCACGGAAGCCGACGATGTGATCTCGTTGTCTCCAGACGATGCCGCTGGTCACATCGTCCGTGCTCTAGCTCTAGATCTGCTCGGTCACCACACCGCCGCTCTCAAATCGTTTGATACGGCGCTGACTTACCCACGCCTAAAGTCTCTTTCGGCGAGAGAGCGCGCCGATGCGCTTGTGAAGAGAGCTGAGATGAAGCTGGCTGTGAATCGGAGACGGAGGACTGAATCGGCGATCGAAGATCTGGAAGAAGCGGCGAGGCTCGCCGCCGGGACAGATACGGTGAAGATATTCCGTCTTTTGGGTGAGTGTTATGGGTACAAAGGCTTGGAAGAGAAGGCTGATTGGGCTTTTAATGAAGCCTTAAAAGCCCATTCGAATTCGTGATGGATGAGAAAGACAGGACTAGATCGTAGTTTTTTGTTTTGGTTATAATTTCTTAAAAAATCCCCTTTGTACCCCGCTATTTTCATTTCGTGAACGGTTATTTAATTAGTTTATAGTGTGTTCGATTGTGCATTTGGTTCAGGTTCGATTTATCCTAAAACTAAAGTTTAGAGATTTGGATGAACTAACACTAAATCACGCACTTTCTCTCATTCAAGCTTGGCATAGCAAAAGCACAGCATAAGCTTCCTCCTAGATTCTTCCGTATACCATAAGATCTCGAAAGGACCTTCTTACTGATCCAGAGGGTTTACGCTTTCTCGAGAACTATATATAGACCAGTCGCCCGTAAATCGAAGAAGAACCAAGAACTATGGCGAAGCTCGCGTCTTCTTCTTCACCCTTCTTCTCTCAAACATCTTCTCGTCTCCCAGATGACACCGTTTTTTTCTCCATATTCCCCGATTCCTCACTCTACGCCGCCGTACAGGATAGCTCCGCCGCTCTTCAATCACTTCACTTGGAAATCATTGACTTCGTTTCTCCTTTTGCCTCTCCCTACATATGGCAGCACGAGCCTTTCTCCCTCTCCATCGCTCTCTCATCCTCTTGTGTCTGTACTGACACTGCGATGCCTCATCTTCACGGGAAGCTGAAGTACGGTGACAATCTGGAGGACGAATGGTTCGCTGTGTTCCTTCTCTTCCGTATCTCCGCTGCGTTTCCATCTAATTCCGTCCGTGTGTGGGACACTGACGGCGAGTTTCTCCTCATCGAAGCTGCTTTTCACCTCCCACGTTGGCTCAATCCCGAAACTAGTCTCAATCGTGCCTTTATTCGCGGCGGTGACCTTCACATCGTTCCTCGTAGCCGCCTCCCGGATCCTTCCCTAGTTGCGTCACTACGGTTTCTCGTCGAACGTAGCCACGAATCTCGAGCGTCGGATTCAGTTCAATCAGCGCTGAAGAACCGGATTTCCGATTATCCCGAAAGAGCGTGGAGGAATATGCATCGTGTTAGGGTTAGGATTCCGACATCAGTGGCGCAGGTGCTCAAGCACGAACCTTTCTTAATCTCGCTTGCAGTGGAAGGGTTTTATGATCGTGATATTGATTCAATGAAACACGCAGCGAAGATGGAGAAGTTTCTGAGCAAAGGAAGAGAGGAGGAATTGGTGCTTGTGCTTGTAAAGATGTCACGTGCAATGTACGCGCAGCTGCTGCAGCAGAAGTTTCAAGCACCAAATTGTTATCCCATGCCGAGCGTCAGCGACAGGGATGCTTATTCGGAAACCGAGCTAGGGATGAAAATCACTTGTGGCATGGAAATGATGTATCATCAGAGGAAGAAAGAGGGTGAAGATGGGGAAGGGATTAGTTGGAGCAATTACAAGGACAATCTTGAGAGGAATGGGTATTTTGAAGGATTGCTTTCTGGTTCAACGGAGTACAAGAGGTTGATGGAGAATGCCAAGGAATATTTCCAGAAGAGTTCTTCGTTTTCAAGGACAAGGTAAATGCAGTTTTTGTTTCTGTACTTATGAAAAGGATTCATCTTTGAGTTGTTTATGATCTTGAGTTCTTGTTTTTGTTTTCATGTGCAGAGACATTATGAGTGCGCCAGTGAGACGCATTGATGAGATTCTTGCTCTATCTTATTCAGAGGACGATTTTAAAGGTCAGGAAGTTCCTGTTTCCGACAATGACTCTTGGCTCTACGATGGCGAAGATGAGTTAAATTCTGTTCTTCAAGAGAGGCAGAAAGAAATGGAGTTCTATAACTCAAAGAAGGAAAGAAAACAGAAAGCAAAGGAGAAGCGAGAAGCTGGAAGCTCATCTGATGCAGACGTGAACAATTTTGATCTCGGTGATATCTCAAAGTCGATGCAGCAATTCATCCAGAAGGTATCAAGCTACAGAGGAGCAGAGGTGCCAGAAAACAGGTATCCACTTCTTTCATGAACATCTCTTGTCATTTTCAAGGTCAAGTCGCTAAATTTTCTTCGCTTGACTTGTGCAGGGATTTCAAAGAAGTGGATCTAGATGTCGACCGTTTCATGAAAGATATCGAGTCAACGCTAGGGAGCAATGGTCATTGTAAACAAGGTGATGATGACAGTGATGGCTCTGAAGGATCTTCTATGGACATGGATTTTGGTATCTCCTAGTTAAAACTTAATTATTTTCTCTTTGTGGCAACATAATCTGATCCGTAAAGTGTAGAGTGTGAGGACTTACTAAAAATGTTATGGTATGTAGATGACTTTGAAGATGGTAGCGAAGGAGAAGAGTCTAACGAAGATGCGAAGGAAAGCTTTATGGAATCTTACTCTGGGGCAATGAATGAGGAACTGAAAAACTCAACTCTTGAGAAAAGCTTTGAACATGTGAATCAACATTCTTCTAAACAGAATGAGGTAATTCTTTCATAAGTATCTTGGAGCCATTGTTCTGTAGATTTATGAGCTTGAAATGTGGATTTTAATGGTTATTTATGTGCATCTGTAGGAAGTATCGAAGACCTCAAATGGGAAAGACGGTGACTTTACACCAATTGATGCTGATTTTAATCTTGTTAAGAACTTGCTTGAATCTTACTCTTCACAACAAGGACTTCCTGGTCCTGCTTCTAATTTGCTAGGCCTCATGGGTTTGCAGCTTCCAACTGATTCCAACCATGAAAAAGAGTGAATGGTGATTTTTGTTTCGGATCAAAACACGCAGTTTATGTTTTTTACTTTGTTTAAATCTTGTGAGCTATGATTTTGCTAAATTTATGATTATAACGTATGCAACGTTGGGCTTCTTTTGTTGTCGAAAGTAAGCACATGACATGTGTTTCAAGAAAAGAAAAAAAACAAATAACCAGAAACTTATGTACATATAAACTATGTGCACATCGTCAGCCACAAAAGAACCCAAAAAAAGCTTTTTTTTTCCTTTCTGCAAACTCAATTATCACGAGACATGGAGTGAAGCAGAAACAAACCCACATGAAAATATCGAATACTCAAATCATCGAAATTAATAATTCTTCATCTTAATGTTGCCATCATTGCAATCCTCCATCACCATAATCTTTGTCCATTAGCAGATTGCTGAGAGATGACTTGGTGTTTTGTTGTCACTCACTTGAAAGAGAAACAAAAGAAGAAGTCTCCACAAGCTATCCACGAATCTTGCTTTTTTCTTCTTTTATTTTATATTATTTGATTCCTAATTTTAAAAACCGAAAAAATTGATAGTAAACATGAGAGAAACAGTCTCGTTCTTGCCAATCTCCAGTTTATAGCTTCCCCATAGACGACAGCCACTGTTCCATTGTCTTCCCATCTGCAGTTTTACTTTCATTAGAAACAAGCAACCTAAAACTCCAAGCAATTGATTATGGTAATAACCAGAATTCTCAGCGATAAAAGCACCAAGCTTACAACTTGCAAATCATTGAGATAATCTTAAAACATGCACATAATTCATGTAACTGCTATTAACGGTGGTGATAATGGAAACAAACATTACCAGGAACAGGAGCAGGAGAGAAGAATCCATTTGGAATCTGATTCCCTTTACCATCCATCACTTTCTTGTAACAAGGAACCAAGACCACAAACCCACCACTATCATCCTCACTTTTAAACCCTGGTCCATGTGGCTCAACCCACCCAATTGACCACTCTGGATCATCTGGCTCAGGGAACATCACATTCCCCATTTTCTCCTCATCTCCTGATCCTCCTCTTCCAATCCATCCTCTCTTCATCTTTTTCACCGACGAAGAGGAAGAACCAGACTTGGCCTTCTTCAGTGAACAAGACCCTTTATGTATCGACTCTTTCTTCTCTCTTTCTTTAGTGTTACCACCACATAACCACCTCGGGAGACGAGGGAAAGAGATTGCCATTTTTGTGTTTTTATAAACTCCGAATCTCCGGAGAGAATTCTGATCAGTCGGCCATGAACCGATGCTTTATCTTCTTTGACCTGTTAACAAAAAAAAGTCCACTTTTTTTTAATCATCCTCTTCATTAATAAATAAACAAGCATAATGATGAATCTGACCAAACACAAACAAAAACAACATATTTATAAACAAAACTCTGAAGCCAAGGAGACAAATTTCCAATATATTTAATACTGCTTATGATTAATCCATCACATACATCAAAGACGAACTTTGAGAAAAAAACACAATTTTCCAGTCAGATTTTTTCTACTCGGTTTCAATATCAACGAAATTTCAGGCTTAACGCAAAAGAAGATCCGAATTTTTTTTTTTTTTTAATTTTGCGGATTCTTCTATAATGGAAAGTATTGATGCTTCTTCAAATCGGTGGTCCAAGTAAAAAAAAAGCCAAAAATAGAAAAGCGAAAGCGGTCGACAAATGAAGAATCAAGGAAGATCAAGCCTCCATGTCCATCAAAACACGGCAAGGATTCGCCGGTAAACACGGCAGAAATAAATGCGGAAAAATCGGAAGAAGAGTTTAAAAGAGAAAATGTTGAAGAGGAGAAAAATCTCCGGTAAATTCAAAACGCAAATAACCGAGAAAAACAGGAAACGAAATTCAAATCAGTCGATCGATCGAAAGAAACCCTAGAATCGAGTATTTTCGTCTCACTTCTCTTCTCTCCCCTGACTTTTCTCTGACTTCTGCAGAAGCTCATCCTCTGCTCTGCTTCATTTATATTACTCTCTTTTCTGTTTCTTTTTTGTTTTATTAATTTTTCTTTATATTTCCTTAGGCCTCTTCTGCTTAAACCAATAAAAGCTGATCCGACGGTTAGTAGCGGTTTACTTGGCTCCGTGGCAATTGTTGGTGTACGGTTCTACAATACACTTTATAACATCTGATTCTAAACAAAATCTTTATATACAAAAAACAGAGAGAGAGAATATTTATAGATTTTCTATTTAATAAATCAATTAATATAATGATTAGATTTAAAGAGATATATTAGATTTTTTTCAATTGGATATAATTAAAATGAACGGATATTTTTTGCATACTTATTGAGATGTTAATAATAACAGCATTTACAAGATGACAATTCACAAAAATAATATTTTTTAAGGAGACTACTTTTTATGATATCACTTTTTGTTATTTACTTAAGCAGTATTAGTTTTATAAGTGATTAATAAAATTATTTATAAAAGATTAAATATAATTATTATGTTTAATATGTTCTATAAAATAAGTAAAAGCTGAAAATGTATAAAAGATTGTAAATAAGTATAAATATTTATTTTTCTCATCAAACATAAGTCTTTTTTTGTTGTCATTTGGGCTTATAACAAACTGATCCAATAGAACATTCTTGTATGAGAAAAGGTCAAACTCAAAACCTGCAGAGTGGTGCAATGCCAAGTTAATACCAATGCTAATGCGAATTATTATCATTAATAACAAATCAGCTACATACATACTCAATTTCTTAGTAAGCCTCATGAAAATCAAGCTAAACAACCAACCAGCCTCATCAAGAATTGAGCTTTTATTATGATCAGACAAATCTAAAGATTTAAGACTTCAAAAGCAATCAAACATGACACATACAATCAGGAGCAGGATAGGTATAAATCGATTGTTTTGGTTTCCTTAACCGGATCTGTCCTTGCCTATTAACATGTCCTTCACCAAGCGCCTGTTGAAAATCGACCCAAGTTATGTTTTTGTTGAGGAAAAGCTGTCCGATTAACGCCATGTTTGGTCTAATCGTCTTGAGATTCTCGAATGTTCGATGACCCACAAGAGCATTGTGCATGTTTCCAGGTGATGCAGAGATGAAAATGTCACTGTGCATGCTTACATAGTAATCAAGTGCAGCTAATAAAGAAGCTTTGCCTTTGATTCGAGCTCGTTCTTCAGATGAAGCAAGACTTCTTTTGTCTTCCATTCTTGGAAACACTTGTCTTAATGTCGAGATTCTAGCTTCTCCTCCATATACCTGAACATTCAAAACGACACATAACACCAAATCCATAAACGGATACAAGATTGGTTTCTTTTTTTTCTTGGTTCTCATCCCTCACTGTTGGTACTTGTTCAACTAATATATGTTTTTAAGATGTTATCGATATAATATAACCATACTTCCAAATAAGAAACGTAACCAAAAGAATCTGACCTTGTGGGATGCGAGATAGAGACGAGTATTGTTGTCGAATCCCAAAGCAGCTAAGAGAAGTCCCATTTCTTCTGGTGTTAGCGGACAGCGTCCTTGACTTCTCAACTCTTCGTCTGTGAATTGAGAATTCAAGACTCTTCCTTGCCAAATCATTTGTCGATATTTCGCCAATGCAAGTTTCTCGGCTTTGCCTCCACCAAAATCACAGGCTGAATGTGCAGCCATGTCCTAAAGATATACCAATAAGAAAAACTTCTTATGACCAAATAAATCCAAAAGGACACCACACCGAATGTTTTAAGTATAAATTACCTTGTCGAAGCGAAGATGAAGAACAGCGAATTTCCCGGGTTCTTTTCTACTGTGCGAGTTGGTCATATCTTCTAAATGATCCTCATTTTGCTTTTCCTTGTTGTTTCTCCATGATGGGTTTCTAAGACGGCTCACAAGAGCATCTCCAAGTGATGTAATGTGAGGTACAAAGCGCAAGGCTTGGAAATTTACTTTGCATCGAAGCCGTTGAATCTCAACAGGTAAATGATCAAACGACAGACGGTGAGAGAAAGGAGAAATAGCTGCAATTCCATAGCTACAAAAAAAAAGAAAAAAAAGCTCCAAACTTAAGTGTCTGAAAAGCTTTAGCCGCATTGTCTTGACATTTTTCATTTCTCAGATTTAGAATTATACCTGTGTAGAACCGGTGAAACGTTTTCAATGTACCAATTCGCAGAAGCATGAACAGGCGCAGTTTTTATTCGGGTTTCACGGACTGCTGTGCTGTAATACTCTCTAGTGCTCCAAGAGTATTCATCAGGAAGTTCTTTAACTACTCTTATGTCATCCTTTAAGACATCGATAAAATGATCGACATCAAAAATTTCGACAAAAGAACTGCACAACGAATAAAAGAAAGAAACAGAACTTCAGCTTCGGAAAACCTGATGCAGCACACTCTTCAAAGATCATGGTTTCACCAAAAATTACCTTGAATCTTGCCAAACAGGATTCACTTCAAGATACGGGATGACGAGTGTTGCATTTAATATCTTAGCAACTGCAACTGCATCACATACCCCCATTCGTTGTTGGTTAAGTCCTCCATCAAGAAATACCTGAATATAACCCTCTGTTTTATCCGGTAATGCTGCTCCAAGAGAACAAGTAAAAGTTATAGAATAGACAGAGATCAATAGAATAATCTGAAACTAATGGTAATGTTTCAAACTTCTTTTCAATACTTACAAGGCGAGTTTCCCAAATCAATACAAGGACTCCATCCTTGATCAGTCAGTGGCCTCCATAAATCAGACTGTTCACCACTTGACTGAAATTATAAGAAAACAACAAACCAGAAGTCTCTTCACTTTCTGAATGCAAATTTAATCGACAAGAAAATTATGAGGGATCATTTAAAAGCATCCAACTTTACCCGTTGCAAAGCACTCTTTAGCAAAGATAAATGTCTTGGCTTCACCGTTATAGCTTCCTGCAAAAAGAAATGGTTTGATTTCATAAAAAGGATATCGCTACCTATCTTAAGAGAAACTCTTGACTTGAAATTGAACAAGTTATTTTCCGGTCCCAAACTAGTCAGATTTTAATAATCCAGAGAGATATTATTTAATCAATCAAACCGTTAATAATCTTTGAATTCAACAAAACCAGAAGAGAGTCAATGAACAAACACAACAACCGTTGTTGTCTCTTTCTCTTTATCTTTCTATAAATGGATTAAGACTAAAAAATTTCTTGAATAAGCAAGTTTTGAGACAACTATTTTAGGAATCAAAAGACAAAAGTCCTCGTAAACATTCCAGAGAAAAAAAAGAGGGAAAAAATTTGCTCAAAAGCTCAAGTTATCTAAACCCAACCAAAAGAAACCCGGGGATAGAGAAAGCAAGAATTTTTTTCCCAACTTACAGATAAAGAAGTCGAAGCGTTGCACAGCAAAACGACGAAGACAAACACAGAGAGAATCCCTCTTCTTAGGAAGAAATTGTCTTTGGCAAAAAGATTCATCTTTTTATTTTCGCAGGCGAGTAAAGACGAAAAACCCAGATCCAGTTTCCGGGAAAGTTCGAGACTTCACTCAAATCAATCAATACCCAGAAAACGAACGATCACAAACTGCTCAGAAACGACACAAAAAGTAACGAAACCAGAATCACATGTATGAGAATGCTCTCTTGACACTTTCTCTCTACGTCTTCTTCTACCTCCTCCTTTATCCACTTTTATTCGAGTTTTTAAGTGTTTCTTCTTCTTCTTCTCAGTGACGATATCTTGAAATCTAGAAACAGCAATTTCCCAGAAGAACGGTTTATAATCTTAAGAGAGAGCGCTTGAATGCGTCTCACATGGACATCTGTTCATTAAATTTGCTGTCTGTCTCCAATGGGTCCCCGTCCTTGCAACAATACACCGAATTAACACATTTTTTTGTTTGTGCTCTTGCGGTTAATTTACTTTTATTCCCTACTCGTAACACGAAAACGGGAAATAACTAAATTATTTTCGACTTCTGAATGACAAACGTTTGCATAATTACAAAGAAACGAAACAAAATAAATGTATATATTAACTTAAACACATTGGATAGTTCTCTGAATCAATTGAAACCGTCTCTTTACAATGTATATATGGAAAACAATTTTAAATTTTTAATATGAAATAACATATAAGACAAATTATTATATGTTAAATAAAATTATTATCCTTTTTCATATTTTTCGGCATTGTATATGTTTCTACAATTGACTTTATCTTTTCTATATAATTATTCTGTTTAAAATAGATATGACTTTTTAGATGTAGATGATGATATCTATACGGATGGATTTTATATATATCGTATAATTATTTTATATATAGTAGAAATACTACATGAGTGAATATATAAGAATCAAAATCTGCCGAATAACATAAATATTTTGGAGTTTTTTTTGGCACTAATATTTTGGAGTTTTTACACATTAAAAAATTTAAAAATTTAATTATAAATACATTATTTATGATTAATTTTTTATAACTCTAGCTTAATAGTACTTTAATAACAATTCATCACTATTGGTTAATAAAAATGCATAATTTAAAATCTCTCTTTGTGAAGCATCACCAAAATATATAAAAATGATTAAAAATATAAAAAGCTGTGGAGAAAATCTTGGGAATAAGAGAGTGCATTATTAATATTATTATTTAATTAGATTTTTTGGACCGTTGGAATAGATAAAGACAGCTTTTTACTTTTAAAATTACAGTGAACAAAATTTTGTTTTGAATCGTGCGAATATAAAATAATAATAATAATGTGAGGAAGATAGAAAGAAAACTCGTCAAAATGATGACAAAAATAAAAAATAATGTGAATTTGCGTCACCGACACTTTGTTGTGTTCTTCACATTACAGCTTCACTTGAAAACCCAATAAAAAAAATCCACTCTTCTAGCTTCGGCCGGCCTGTCAAGCGGGTCAGACCCGTCCCACCTGACCCGTTCCGTAGCGGGTTACAAATTTTTTTCACAAAAATTTTTTTACCCACGAGATCCACGGATTAATTTTTTCAAACCTGCATCCACCCCGCATTAATCAAACGGGTCTGGCGAGTTAATTATACTAAAATATTTAATAAATTTAATTATACTAAATATTTAATAATTTTAATTAAATTTTTTAAAAATATTTAATAAATTTAATTAAACTAAAATATTTAATAAATTTATTTAAATTAAAATATTTAATAAATTTAATTAAAGTTTATAAAATATTTAAATAATTTAATTAAAATATTTATTAAAATTATTTTTTTTAGTTTAAATTATTTTGGGCCTAAATTAGTTGGGCCTCAATTTGATTAATTAATTTGAGCCCAAAATTTGCGGAGACCCGTGAATCCGCAAATTAAAAAATTATAACCCGCACCCGCCATGTTCTAACTAATGCTTGACCCGCATCCGCCCCAAAAATGAAAATTTTTTTCACTCGACCACACCCACCACACAGCAGATCAAACGGGGCGGAACCCGCGGGTCAACACTCATATTGAGAGGCCTATTTCTGTCCTTTCTTAATTTCTCCTCTCTTCTTTTCACCCATTCTTTTTTTTACATTTTTACATTTTCTTTTATAACAAATTAATGTTAATCTGTCGTGATTATGTTTAAATCCTTAATTTCTCGTCTCTATTAAGATATATAAATGTATCTTCTCAGTTCTATCGACATAATACTTACATTACTCTTATTTAATCTATTAAGTATATTTTATCAACGACATATTTAGTTAAAGGTTAAACTAAGGATTTGAACATTATTTTTTTATCCGGAGTGGAAAATGTGAAAACTTTATTTGGATTAAGTAATATATGATGGATGTGATTTTCAAATGACCAATTTTTGATGAAACCTCATTATACGAATTTTTTTGGCATGAGAATAGGATTCTTCTTCTTTTAGATAACACATTTATCATTTTTCTTCAAATAATATATGCAATTCTTTTACCAGTACCTTGAAATGTTTGTTTAATTTAAAGAAAAAATGTTAGTCATAAGGTAAAAGGAGTAAAAGGGTTATAAAAGCATATGGAGAAAAGGAACACAAGATTAATTGAATTATAATAAATGGGTCGTACATTTAAAAGTTTAAAAGTTATTTGAACAATGTATAATACCTCAAAATACTGAAATCAATAACATCATTTTTTTTTTATTCTTTAATCACTTAGTTTTTGTGTTTTTTTTGTTGTAATTTTGGGTTTTTGGGCCTGACCAATTAAGAAACCAATTAAGAAATAGCATATGTGTTTAAAGTAGATTGTTCAAAGTCCAAATAAAACTCTGGGCCTTGTAGACCACAATACTGATTTTTAACAATTTTTGAAGGTACTTCTCACAAGTTCAACTGTTCTCCAGTTGTTGTGGGTCTTGTTCCATAAAGTAGACCTACCAATTTTGTATTAATCCCTTTTTAGTATAAATACTAACTATTTACTTTTAAGGTGTTTTCTTCGAGATAATATATATATATATATATATATATATATATTTAGTTTGATATAAATATTACAATATTCAACTGTTTAACAAACACGTGACGTATCATCAAACCAATGTGATATTGAAATGTTTATGCATGAGAAGATAGTGTTCTTTTTCTTTAATTGTTTGTCTAAACTATACGCTTGTATTTTTTTTTTATTGGTTGGTAGATGAGTGCGAATTCTGTAAAGTATTGGTGGAGTTGTTTAAATTCTTCTATCTGTGAATGCCGGCAATTTATCCGGCCACTTCGAAATAACATATTTATTAAATTTATCTCACATGCAATATATATACATATTAAATTTTCAGTTTATTATATACAATGAATTTTATTTGCTCTAAAATATATCAAAACTTTATTGTAAGTTTATTATTTTAGATTCAAATTATATTTAATCTATATTCTTTAAAATTATTATAATAGTATTGTTATGTCGTTTTCTACTTAATATCTAAGCATTTTTCCACATTTTGTAATTAGTGTTTGGGGATGATAATCATAATCTGGTCAGCTTAAATTCCTAAAAAAAAACAATTAACAAAAAGATGATTAGCACCACACATTATCATCTGCTTGTGTCATTTTCCTTTAATCAATTAATATTCCATATTCATTGCAGCTTTTGTCATGATTATCATCTTATGCAATTGTAAAATATTCATTGCACCGTAAATTTGAAGTATCATTGTGCTTATTTTCTATTCTGTAATCAATAATAAAAGAACATCTTTGAAAAATTGTAAGAAAAAATGTTTCTCTTACAGGAATATGTATGATTGATATTATTTGAAAAGGGATAAAATAGTGATCCAAAATTGAACACAAGAAGGCATTGTTAACGCACAGCACAAATTATTCTGTGTATCAAAATACGTTTTGGTGTCTCTGTCATAATATATTTTTTTAAGAGGAAAATCTGACCAAACAACAAACGACATCGTATGGTTCTCATGAAAAAGCAGCTTCCGCCTTTCATTTTTATATCTGAGAGTGACAAAGAGGAAAACCGGAAAAAACAATTGGATTTGGAGGTAATAAATTCAAAAGCTTTTGAATGCTTTCTCTGAATCTGAGGTTTTCTCCTGCAGAATTCTGGTGGGTTTGTGCTGAAACTGGGAATAAAATTTGGGTTTCTGTGGATTGAATGGCGGAGCAGAAGAGTAGTAATAATGCCAATACCAATAGGTGGAACTGGGAGGTGACTGGGTTCGAGCCGAGGAAGTCGTCTTCAAGTGAGGAAGGCGTTCATCTGACGCCGTCTTCGATGCTTCGGCGGTATTCCATCCCGAAGAACTCGCATCCTCCGCAGTCGTTGGAGCTTGTGTCTAAGGTTCAGAGTTTGAAGAAAAAAGTTCAGGTGTGAAATTTTGCTCATTTTCCAGTGAAAGTGCCTTAATGTTTCCAGTAAAGAGTATAGGGATTATTATCTCTGGAGTTTGAATGCCAGTGAGGTTGAATAAGTAATATGTTTTCTCTAAGCTACTTCTATCGATGAGCTTGAAATTATGAAAGAGAATGATTTTAATGTTTATGCGTGTATGAAGCTGAGTTGGTAGAAGTTTTAGGTAAATGTTATTTTGGTTCTGTGATTACGGATAATTGATGGAAGTGTGGAAGAGTTCTTTGCTTGAAACTTTGCTTAAGAAAAAGTGGGTTTTGGTTGAACAGCTTGCGAAGGACGATTGTGTGGGATTGAGACGGGAAGCTACTGATCTTCAAGAGTATTCTAATGCAAAGCTTGACAGGGTTACACGCTATTTAGGTGTTCTGGCTGATAAAAGTCGTAAATTGGGTAAGCTATTAGTTCCATTCAGTAATTTCATTTGAAGTTTTGAGCTCAATGTAATTTTGTGGCAAAATTTTTTGGGATTTATGGATAAGAATTTCTTGGTCACTTCTTCAATATTGGATTTTCATGTATCTCTATATGTGTCTTGTGATAGGATTTTTGTTACTCTTATCTTCGTCATGTTTAGTTGTGGTGAAATTTTGGGAATGTGTTTTGTCTACTTATCTGCATAGCCTATCGCAGATCAATATGCCCTTGAAACCGAGGCTAGGATATCTCCCCTAATCAATGAGAAGAAAAGATTGTTCAATGACTTACTGACGACCAAAGGTGCAGATATAACTTGATCAGTCTTTCTCTATCTGTACTTTCGCTGATATCCCATATGACACTTTGGATTGTTCTATGCAACCTGAATGTGTAGTTTATGCTTTACCTTCTAGGGAACATAAAGGTATTTTGTCGAGCAAGACCGCTATTTGAAGATGAGGGTCCCTCTATCATTGAATTTCCTGATAACTGCACCATTCGTGTAAACACTAGTGGTGATACTCTGTCTAATCCCAAGAAGGAATTTGAATTTGACCGAGTTCATGGACCTCATGTTGGACAAGGTGAGATATCATCCTTCACTGTTAAAGTAATCTAAAAATAGCAAGCATCCATACATTTGGTTTACATATGTAATCTATGTACGTATTCCTTAAAATGCAAGAACTTATTCAGCAAACTTTTCTCAGCTTCATTGTTCAGTGATGTCCAACCTTTTGTGCAATCTGCTCTGGATGGATCTAACGTCTCTATATTTGCCTATGGACAAACTCACGCGGGGAAGACATACACCATGGTATCCCCGCACTTCCCTTTCTCTCTAGAGTTTTGAAATTAGATATAGATCTTGTCTGGTATCCGTATCATCGATGCTGTTAATATGCTTTTAGTATCTAACTTGAGTGTAAATACATGCAAAAAAATCTAACTTAATAAAATTTTAGGAGTATAAAACAGACAATATCATAAAACTCTCATTCGTTTTACTGCTTTTTGCATGTTTGGTGCATTCTATACTTTTTTGCTCTGGACCAACCGCTGGATATCGATGTGCATGAACTTCAAAATCGGGACAAAAATATTTGATGATAATTGCTATGTTTAAATACGACAGGCAAATTCATGGACGTTTACAGTATTATATTATCGATTTACGGGAAATTTTATATCAGCTGTTGATTTCTAATAATTCGAGTTATATATTGTTGGCTTTTTCTCAGGAAGGATCTAATCAGGACCGTGGTTTATATGCTCGTTGTTTTGAGGAACTTATTGACTTGGCTAATTCTGATTCAACTTCCACATCTCAGTTCAGTTTCTCTGTTTCAGTGTTTGAGCTCTATAACGAAGAGGTGACTTTTGGTTTTAAGTCCTAATACTTTTTGGCCTTCGTCTTATTAGTGAAACATAATAATGTAATGGAAATCAAGTCGTTTCTAATTCAAAGACGTTCATTTTTTAGATCCGGGATTTACTCTCGAATTGTCAGAGCAACTTGCCAAAGATCAATATGGGTTTACGCGACTCTGTTATAGAACTCTCACAAGAAAAAGTTGATAATCCATCAGAGTTCTTGAGCATCTTGAAATCTGCATTTCAGAATAGGGGGAATGATAAATCAAAGACTAATGTGACCCATCTGTATGTTTTATTTTATGTTTAACTCGTATTTTATGCATATAATTCTCTTCTAAGATTCTCTACTCATGATAATTTTTTTGTATTTCTGCTCTCTTGGTAGGATTGTCTCAATACACATTCGTTGTAGCAACACAATTACGAGAGAAAATATAAATAGCAAGCTCTCTTTAGTTGACCTGGCTGGTAGTGAAGGTTTAACTTTGGAAGATGACAACGGCGATCACGTGACGGATCTTCTCCATGTGACAAATTCGATCTCAGCGTATGTTTTAAGTATCCTTTCCCGTTCTCTCATTTTTTTTGTTTTCTTAGAATTGAATCCCACACCTAACTTCCACATACTTATTCTTCATGTGTAGCCATTGTTAGCTTGAATCCATGAGTCTTCTTTTCTTTCCTTACTCTATTGGGTTATGTGTAGGCTTGGAGATGTTTTATCCGCTTTGACCTCAAAGAAGGATACCATTCCTTACGAAAATTCATTTCTTACAAGAATACTTGCAGATTCATTAGGTAAATGATTCTGCTTTCCAGTGCACGTGTCTCTTCGTTTTCTTGTAAATATATTTTCTTTGTGTTGAGGATTTCTTCTCAGTGCTTGAAGTTCTCTTCAAATAAGATCTAAGATCAACTTTGTGTAATGTGCAGGGAGGAGCTCTAAAACATTGATGATCGTCAACATTTGTCCAAGTGCACGGAATTTGTCTGAGATAATGTCATGTCTCAATTATGCCGCTAGAGCTCGAAATACTGTACCAAGCCTTGGGAATCGTGACACAATAAAGAAATGGAGAGACGTGGTAATGAAATTAGAGAATTTCATCCCCTCCCTTTCCTTCTTTTCTCGTGACCTCGTCTCCTGATTTCATATAACAGATGGAATTGATAAAGTGAAAGTATTGATTCATAGGTTTTGAGTTATATAATTTTGCAAATTATAACACATAGTTCTGGAACTTTCAGTAATACATCATTAATGAAGAACAAAGATGAAATTTCTATGGCTGAAACAAAAGCAGAGCGTGAAAGGATTAACTTGACAGACATTTATCACTTCAGTTCAGGGTTAGACTTAATTAGACTGTTGGTTTGATCTCTTTCTGTTTTAGGAATTTAACTTATTTCTCTGGAGAAAGAGATTTGGGAAATGTACTTTGTAAATTTCTAGCTTAACTTTCTTTTCTTTTTATATATGTACAAGTAGTTTGAAATATAAGTTTAAGTATCTTTTTTCCTGCAGGCAAATGATGCTCGGAAAGAGGCATTGGAGAAAGAGAGGGAAACACAGCATCTGAAGCAAGAGGTTCTGGGTCTAAAACAAGCTCTTAAAGAAGCAAATGACCAATGTGTACTGCTCTACAATGAAGTACAGAGAGCGTGGAGAGTTTCATTCACACTGCAATCAGATTTAAAGGTTCTTCTGTGGTGACTGGGATAGTGTCTGTTCATTTCAATTATTCCTTATATGAGATTCCTTTCTTCTAATGATTTGCGTTTTTGTTTCACGCAGTCAGAGAATTCTATTGTTGCAGAGAAACATAAAATCGAGAAGGAGCAGAATTCTCAGTTAAGAAATCAAATAACTCAACTTTTACAGTTAGAACAGGAACAAAAGCTGCAGGTGCAACAACAAGATTCCACCATTCAAAATCTCCAGGTTGGTGCTTCATTAGTATCTACTGTCTAAACTTTGGCTACCTTTTATCTTAAGCATTTACGTAACAAGGAATAGAAAACTGCTTTCAAGTAACCTTTGTCTGAAAATGATAGCCATAGCAGTAGCCTTTTTTCTTCTTTTTTTTTACTCAAAATTTTTGCAGTCTAAAGTTAAAGACTTAGAATCACAACTAAATGAAGCCCTTAAGTCTGACATGAAAAGATCAAGAGATCCCTTGGAATCTCAGCCTAGAGCAGCTGGAAACACAATCGAGTCTTCTGCAGTTACCAAGAAACTTGAGGAAGAACTGAAAAAACGTGATGTGCTGATTGAGGTTCCTTTTTGGCTTTCTGTTGAGCACATTTTGATTAGTAACTCTTCCGTTTTTCGAATTAACCAAATGATATTTGGATTGAACATAGATAAAATTGTTTTCTGCAGAGGTTGCATGAAGAAAATGAAAAATTGTTTGACAGATTAACAGAAAAGTCAATGGCTGGTTCGACTCAGGTGATTCTTTTCTCTATCCTACACTGAGCATGATTTAGTAATGCATCATAGACGCCTCTTTTCTTGCAGCTCTTAGAAGAAAAATCACCATATCTTCTCTTCTATTAAATGTTATGAACTGCCATACACATGGAGATTTACCTGTTCCAGCTAGTCATTTGCTTAAGCTTCGCATCCATTGTTGTATATAGGTATCTAGCCCCTCACCAAAAGCTTCACCAACAGTTCAGCCTGCAGATGTTGACAGGTATTTGATAACTTCGGAACTCTCTAATCCAGAATTCTGTCTTCTCGATTCTGTTTACCTTCTTTGCTACCCTATCTGTAATGTGTTTCTCTAGGAGAAATAGTGTGGGCGCTTTACCATCTCCAGCAGATAAGAATGAGGGCGCAATTACATTAGTAAAGTCTAGCTCTGAATTAGTAAAAACCACTCCAGCTGGAGAATACTTGACAGCTGCATTGAATGATTTTGATCCCGAACAATATGAAGGTCTTGCAGCCATTGCTGATGGAGCAAACAAGCTTCTGATGCTGGTACTACTATTGGATTAATAGTTTGATATTGAGTACCCTTTTAAGATTTTCAGGCATGTAAATAACTGAATTTATTCTACCACAATTACAGTAAATTTTGTTTTTCACTAAACATATATGGCTGTTTGGGGTATCTATTCAGATATTTGTAGGTTTATATTGTTAATATTACTTGCAGGTTCTGGCTGCTGTCATAAAGGCTGGTGCGTCCAGAGAGCATGAAATTCTTGCTGAGATCAGAGATGCTGTCTTTTCATTTATCCGGAAAATGGAGCCAAGAAGAGTAATGGATACAATGCTTGTTTCTCGAGTCAGGATATTGTACATAAGGTCCTTGCTGGCACGATCACCTGAGCTTCAGTCAATCAAGGTGAGCATAACCAAATTTTATAAGCTAAACTTTCTCTTAACTTTTGCTCGTGTGTGTGACTAAGTCTCTTCTCCGAGGAAGATAAATCTCACTTCGCCCACATCTTTTAGGTTTCCCCTGTTGAACGCTTTTTGGAGAAGCCATATGCTGGTCGAGCTAGAAGCTCCAGCGGGAGTAGCAGCCCGGGTAGATCTCCAGCTCGATACTATGACGACCAGATTCTTGGCTTTAAAGTAAATTTAAAGCCTGAAAAGAAAAGCAAGTTAGTATCCGTAGTTTCAAGAATCCGTGGACATGACCAGGTAAGATATATATACTTCCCAAAGATGCGTGATTTTAACCTAATAACTGAGAATCCACGATACACAGATACATGCTTTTCTTGTTTGTAAATAATCTTAGGATACTGGGAGGCAGCAAGTGACTGGTGGAAAGCTGAGAGAGATACAAGATGAAGCCAAAAGTTTTGCCATTGGAAACAAACCCTTAGCTGCTTTATTCGTTCACACTCCGGCTGGTGAATTGCAAAGACAGATTAGGTCATGGCTTGCAGAAAGTTTTGAATTTCTTTCTGTTACAGCAGATGATGCTTCAGTTGGAAACACCAGCCAGTTAGAGCTTCTTTCCACAGCAATTATGGATGGCTGGATGGCTGGAGTAGGAGCTGCGATGCCACCTCACACAGACGCTTTAGGACAGCTTTTATCTGAGTATGCAAAACGAGTGTACACTTCTCAGATGCAGCACCTAAAGGTATATATGTGGCATCAAAGGTGAAATTAGTATATATATATTGCAATGGAAATGCCAGTGACTGATACAATCTAGGTCTTATTCTCTGAAGAATTTGTTTGTTAAGTGAAAACTCTAATATGTAGCTGTTTTATTAGGATATTGCTGGTACTTTGGCTTCAGAGGAGGCAGAAGATGCTGGTCAAGTAACAAAGCTTCGATCAGCTCTCGAGTCTGTTGACCACAAAAGAAGAAAGGTTACCCACAAAAAAAGAAAACTATTCTCATCGTCATAGTTTTTGTCGTGCCTTAAGTTCCATATTCTTCTCTTTATCAGATTTTGCAACAAATGAGAAGTGATGCAGCTTTGTTTGCCTTGGAAGAAGGCAGTTCTCCAGTTCAAAATCCTTCTACAGCAGCCGAAGACTCAAGATTAGCTTCTCTCATTTCTCTAGATGCCATACTGAAGCAAGTCAAGGTAATTCTAACTCTATCATACGAAAACCACGACGAGTCTTTCTTGATTTTGGTTATGATTAACAAAGAGAAGAAATGCGGTCAATAAATAAGCTTTGTGCATCTTGTAGGAAATAACAAGACAAGCCTCTGTCCACGTTTTGAGTAAAAGCAAGAAGAAAGCATTGCTTGAGTCTCTTGAAGAACTTAATGAACGAATGCCTTCTCTTCTTGATGTTGATCATCCATGTGCACAGAGAGAAATTGCTACGGCTCACCAGTTGGTCGAGGTAAGTGACTAATAAAAACCGAAAATCCAAAAATCTTGAGAGACTCGATAACTTTTTGACCTTTGACTTGCGGGTTTTATTTATTGGACGGCAGACAATCCCAGAACAAGATGAGAATCTTCAAGACGACAAGAGACCTTCATTAGATTCAATATTGTCAACCGAAACTGCTTTGACTGATGTGTCTCAATGGAATGTTTTGCAATTCAACACGGGAGGTTCTTCAGCTCCATTCATCATAAAATGCGGAGCTAATTCCAACTCAGAGCTCGTGATCAAAGCGGATGCACGAATTCAAGAACCTAAAGGAGGAGAAATCGTGAGAGTTGTGCCAAGACCTTCTGTTCTAGAAAACATGAGCTTAGAGGACATGAAACAAGTGTTTGGTCAATTGCCTGAAGCTTTAACTTCACTGGCCTTAGCAAGAACAGCTGATGGCACACGAGCTCGGTACTCTAGACTCTACAGAACTCTAGCCATGAAGGTTCCCTCTCTTAGGGACCTCGTTGGAGAGCTTGAAAAAGGAGGAGTCCTAAAAGATACTAAATCGACATGAAACAGCAGAAAATGGAAAGAAGAAAAAAAGAAGGTTTCTCATTTGTGTAAGTATTATTTTTCATGTGAGGTCTAATACTGTGGATTTCTCTGTATTTTTGTGTTGTATTATTCTGTATTTTGCAGCCATTAATGGTGGTATTGTGTGTAAGGTCTCACTAGAATTTTCCAAAGAGTTCTCTTCGATCCCAAATTATAAAACTTTTAATCAAGAAGGGACTTAATGAACCAAAAAATGTGAACCAATTTCATTGATAATTCGGGCGATTTCCGCTTATAATCCCAAGTAATACTTTGAATTACAATTTTTTCAAATAAATACGTCATTTCAGCTCCATCATTCATAAAAAAATAATCAACACGTTTATTTATCTTAAAAACTAAAAGTACAAAAAAAGAAAAACAAATGTGAGCAGATACATTGATTCAAGTTACAAAAATGATAAAGATATGTTAAATATTCGAATGGTTTTTATAAAAAAGTTAAAAACACCAAAAAAACTGTATATGTATTTTGAGATAATACGAATAATTAGTCGCTTTGGCCGAGTGGTTAAGGCGTGTGCCTGCTAAGTACATGGGGTTTCCCCGCGAGAGTTCGAATCTCTCAGGCGACGTTTAATATTTTTTAAGTGGAACCCAACAAATAAAACATGCTGCGCGTCTGATTTAACTGTTTAGCTGACTGTTAAAACAGTTTACCAGAAGTCAATGCCCGACACCACTAAACACACTTTCTACTGAAGTTTGGCCGTCGTTGCTAAACAAAACAAAATGAGTTCTGTTTTTTTTTGGGATAACTTTTTGTTTACAATTGTAATTGCAAGTTCTCTGTTTTTCGGACAAATTTGTTTGGTTCAAAGTTATTGACCACAATTTCACAATACTAGACTTCCGCAGTAAAACAAAAACCGTAAGAACCAGATTCTACACCAGTTTCACATGTCTGGTACTAGTAATTGTATCCTCCTTCTCGGTAATCTGTAGAATCTTTACAGAGCATAGACCGGAGTTCCATCATCGATCTAGGTGGCTCCAAGTGCTCGGGTTTGAGACCGTTCCCTAAAAGATTGTGCATTTGTAATGCAAAGATTTCATCCAAAACCTGAAATTATTGTATAAAAAAAAGATAAGATAAGAAAGACAAAGAACAAGTTTTGTTTGCGGCCTTAAAAAGAGTAACTTACAGAAACTGCGATTCTTGGCCCTTTGTGCCAAGTCACGTTATCTTTCCTATCTTCCAAAAGGCGAAGCACATCCTGGAAAAGAAAAAGAAGAGAAATAAAGGTGACGCAGAAGACAAAAAACAACAACTTGTGTTATGTAATGTATTAGTAATTTCTCTAACCTGTCCCATTCGGTCCCAAATTCCTCTGCAGATCGATACAAACACATCAGGTAGAAAAACATTGTGTAGGTGATCAATGGTTTTGTCTAGCAAATCCTTCAATGCCATCATTCTGTTTCTAACATCCGGTTCCGCTGTGGTTTCCCTTAAGTCATGGATGATGTTCTTTAGCTTCATGTGATTTTGTATCCTCGTCTGTTATCACATTTTAACATCATGAAAAGGAATTTCAATAACCAGAAGAAAGTCCTGTTTTAGGAAGATAAAAAAAGAATACTGACATTCTCCGCGAGTTTCTCCACAAGCGCTTGCATATAACTTCTGAATTTCGCTCTTAACAAGACTGTCACCTCACTTAACCTTTCTCCCAAGACTCTGTTTTCTCCCTCAGGGATATAAGAATTCCAAGATCTGAACCGGTTCTCTATACTCGGGCGTAAAATGTCAAGCACTCTTTTCATCGAGTTCAGAAGAACGCCCAGCTAATTTTTTTACCAAAACTCCGTTATTGTCATCTCATCTTACATCCAAGAAAACTTGAATACGTAACATACCTCTTTTGGAACCGAGTACGGGTTAGGTGTGCCTTTGGTGAATTTCTGGACAATTTTCATCCCAAATATCTTACTTTCCTTTAACGGAGACAAAATATCAGCAAATTGTTTCTCCATCGCTTCAACTATTGCCTTCTCCGCATCTGCTACAACCTTTTTCCGATCGAACAACAGCAACGCTTAAGAATCAGGAGAAAATAATGAAGCTCAAAGCAATTCACTAAATTTGGTTAATACTAGATCATGCGATGTCAGGGTATTGTTTCTGGAGTTCACACAAAGTGGAATTGAAAGAATGAAAATAAGTGTTTGTTGTTTCGCTTACTTTCTCCAAGGATATTGCATATTCCGGCCAACGCCTAATGATAATATCATATTCATCAAGTGTTCGATTTAGTCTCTCATACATCTCATCAACAAAAGGAGAAGTCAATCCCGGAATCTCGCCACATGCTTTTGCCTGAAAACAAACAGAAGGTAATTCAGTTGTAATTGAAAAGGGCTTTATCATGTTCAGCAGTAAAGGATTAGTACCGTCTCTAGCTTGCAGAGTTCATATAAAACACGTCTTTTTTCTTCAATCCAGCTTGTGATATATGAATAGAAAAGCTCTTTTGCATTAACACCACCTTTAATAGGACTGCGACATGGCAACACAACATGTAAGTGCCTATCAGTAACAGATAAGATTGAAACGAAGATATCAATGAATTTACTTTATGTTCCAGCTAGAGATATCTCTTTGAAAGTCAGCCGTTGTAATAACAAGGTCAACAACCGGAAGTGATGGTCCAGGAGGAGGCCATACGAGAAGAAATTCCCGGAGCCTATTGCAGAGATCCACACTATATATTGACGCTGAAAGACTTGGAAGGTCTATAAAACTGCTTGAGAGTTGACAGAGAGAACCATTAGATAGGAATACGGAGAAGCAAAACAGTATATATCTAAGCTAACATAAATGGTGCACATCTTTGACTTGAGAGTCTTAAACAAACCTTGGGAGCACATTGCAGTTATGGATCGCTATGTCAGTGGATATTTCATTCTTAAGGCTCAAAATTAGAGACTTCATCTTTTGATAAGAAGCTGGAAGCGCCATGGGATCGATTGGTGCAGCAGCTTCGCTACGATTGTGAAGTAAATCGTTTGTTTCCAATAAATGCCTTCGTGACCTCTTCTTTGAAGCAGCCTAAAATTGTTTCAGTTGGTTATTGCTTACATATACAGATAAAGAAAATATGGTTGAAGAGACAGATAAGAGTTTGATTGATACCTGAAAGTATCTGCAAAGTTTCAACTGAGCCTCGGGGGTTAATACATCGTTGAGAAGACCATAAAGCTTGACAGCTGATTCTATCGCTGGTGCTGGAATTCCCGTAGCAGACTCAAAAGTATCTTTCATCCCAGAGAAAGACAGTTCATCAAGTGATTTATAATTTTCAAATGCTGAAGCAAGAATCTGCTGAATTTGTTCATCAATTTCCCCCAATAATCGATTCTGTCAAGAGGGCACCAACAGTTGAAGTAAGCTACTTGAATAATGAACATAATAACTTGATGATCAAAGCTAACCCACCTCTTGATGGCTCAATACAGCCTTGTGGTTGCTTTTCATTACAATAGGGAATAGAAAATTATGTATCAGATCAAGACAGTCCTTGGTAGGTGATGCGACATCCATGACGTAAGAAAGATATCTGCAAATTTTCACAATAATGCTTCGTTATAATGCACTAAAACCATTCTTTTTTGTTCAATTCTCACCTTAATCTTGTGTACGCATCTGAAACCCCATAATAGGATGCAAATCGAGTTATCATCCAGTGCCATGGGCCCTTAAACAATAAATTTCTTCGCTGAAATTTTTCTGCTTTCATAGCCACCTCTAGGACAAGATCATACGCTGAAGTTTCTGCCACCAACCCACACTTAGTTTTTTCATCTAGGCTGCTTGAGTAATGTAGCTGAAGTTGGATTCTTCCAATAAGTTCATGCTCTGGTTCATGATAAATTGGCCACCATCGCAGCTTCTCGCTCTGCTCCAGAAACAAAAATATAAGTTCTTCAGATTCAACATCTAAGGGACTCAGAGATCTGAACATAATGACCAGGGGAGAGTGAGAGAGAGAGAGAGAGAGAGAGAGAGAGAGAGAGAGAGAGAGAGAGGATAGTACCGGATCATCAGCTATAGCTGCTAGCTGAGCTACAACACGACCAAGAAGTTGCCCCTTTGAGTCTTGAACTTCAATGATCAAATCATCACCAAGACTATCTGGTAAGCTGCACAAGAGAAACAATATTAAGATCCACCTATAAATGGGTAGAAAGAAAGATCCAATAATGATCATGTGAATTAACATGGGCACATACAACACAAATGTCTCGCCAGATCCTGGTTGCGCCTTAATTTGATCCTCTTCAGCAGAGCTCTTTAACCTCAATGAACATGAATATGTTTCTGAAAACAAAGAGAATCAAATACCGATGACCAGAAAAGACAAGACAATGAGTACTGTCCAATGTACAATGTATACCTTGTACTTCTTCATAAGTTTGCGGTCCAGTGTGCGATGCTACAATTTCATTTTTAACGGCCTTTGAGACCAGTTTAAGGTAGCGAGCAGCAGCCTGCAGATAAGCTAAACTTTGACGCGAAAGTGAACCATTTAGAGGAACTTGAGGAGTAACATGAACTTTCTTTGCTGCTTTCCATCCAGAAGATAAAGTATAATTCAGTTCCACAATATGTTGACGAACAACTTTGAGCTTTTCCTTGGAAACCGTCAGTGATGCAATGTTACAGCCAGGTGGTGGATCTAATCCCATTTTAATTCTACGAACTGTACGAGACCATGATTTTATAAACACAACTGCTGCAAATTCTACAACTGATCAAATGCAGTGGGTGCAGTAGTAGAAAAAAATAGATACGAATATATACCTTGGAGTCTAATTTTTCCTATAGTTTTCTTAGATTTTGGAGCACAAGACTCGGTAACCAATTCAGAAGGCCCCTTTCCCAGTAACTCTTCTTCAGATTGAAGGAAAAATTTCTCCAAACTAAATGCATTCCGCATTATTTTGCATTCGTTTTTCAGGAAGTAAGAAGCGTCGCTCACATTATCCATTGACCATGAATGAAGACATAGCCGCAAACAAGCTTCATAGGCAATCATCGCAGACCACGGACCTTGCTCACTGCATTCAAACACAGCAAAAAACATGTGGGAATGACTAATTACAGAGAAACAAAAAAAACAAGATAACAAAATTAAGTCAGCTATGTAACTCAACCTCGCATGAAAGGTTGGGAAACGAGGAGATAATAAGCTTGTTGAAGTCCCAGTCCCATTTTGGGCCCTTCCTGATGTTCCAGCCTCAACATTTCTTCTTGTTTCACATTCATTATGTGAAGATACATTGTTCCTCACACCACAAGCTTCTGCTTCCTGTTTAACGTTATAATCAAATTGGAACATATTTTGCGAAGTATCATAACTTTTGTGAAGGGTAACAGACAAAAGGGGAGGGGGAGAGGGAAGAAAAGTACATATGAAACTTCGGTGCTTGTAGCTGAGTCTGATAACTCATCTCCAAAAAAAGCCTTTGCACCATTACGCCCAAGTCCATTTCCAGCTGTCATTTCGTATACGTGAGGCAAGCCAACATGAATTTTATAATCTTGAGGTGAGTGGTGCATCTCGCATGTCTCTTCATCTGAATTAGAAGCAATGTCCATGTCTGAACTTGAGCCACCATTGTTATTACCTCTCGCAGGTTTAGTGGCTGACGACAAAGGAGGAATACTCCAGAGTCGAAAACCATTGCCCGCTTTCCCCGAATTGGCATTGGCAACAGACTTAGGATCGAATTTCCGGTTAGAAACTGTCCACCTCGAACCATTTATTCCCTTTGAAGAAACATCCTATTGACATCTTAAAACAAGCCCATGGTTACAGTAAAATCAACAAACACTAGACACTGAATAGAGCAGAGATTTGAAACCATCTTGTTCATACCTCTCCTACGGTTCTTAAGCCCGCTTCACTGAACATTGTTCTTTGCCTTCAATCTCTATCCTAAGGTTCACAAAATTACAACAAACAAAAGCAATCAAATTGCAGTTAATCACATTCGCATACAACCGTCATATCTCAGATCTATACGCAATTAAGCACAACTGAAATTGAAAAGCTCATAGCAATTGCAAACATATGGACGAATCGATTTATATCAAAAACGAAATTAAATGAAACGACGGCTTCAAAAAGCAAAATTCTAGTGAAACGGTTGGGAAAACAAAACAATATTAAAGATCAGAATTTACTTTTATTTCTCTTTCCACGAAATTCATATGAAAGAAGCGAAATCGTAAACGTAAACTAACGAAATTGAGGAATCGATCTACTTCGCAAAAACGAAAAAGGAGAAAGATAAATGCTTTAGCTTACTTACACTGCCCAGAAAAAATATATATATAAATAAACTCTCAGAAGATTTGTTTTTTGAAGTGTGAAACCGAAATTTTCCAGTAGAAGAAACTGGTAAAACTGACTACGGAGGGAAAATTCCGCCAGTGACAGTCATCAACTCTAATTAACAATGAAGAAACCTAAAATGGTGGATTAGAATAAGGAAGATAGTATATTTTTTTTTATCTTCCTTTTTTATCACTTACTGAAACTTGTGCTAAGATCGGCATTTGGTTATTGGCATTTTACAGATTGTTCTGTTTTTATAATTTAGATCTTATTATTAATTTATAAGTTGATTTTATTCTATTTTAATTAATTAAGTTTGGATTTGCTTCACCTTTGCATAAAAATTGTAAATAAAAAGTTAATTATTATTGTAAACTTCTATATATTTTTTAAGAGTAATACCCTAAAATAGTACTTTTTAAAAAATTTCTTCTAAAACTAGCATCATAAAATTAAATTCTCAAAAATAGCACAAATACTTATGTGAAAATACTTATTTATTCTAAATAAATTATTCATAAATTTAAAGTATTGTATTTGGGTTCATTATTTCCAATTTAAGATTTATTTTTCTATTAAAATATAGTTTTAATACATTTTAATCTTAAATTTGTGTTATTATTGGAAATTTAAACTAATGATGCTATTTTTGGAATAAAAATTTAGAAAGTTGCTATTTTAGATATTTGCCCTATATTTAATACATTACATATAGTAAATGATTTTTAATGAATTGCTAGTAAATGTGACTATTTTGATTTGATTTTATAAAATATAGTATCAAATCAGGTTTTATTTTAGAAATCTCTAAGCCATTATAGTGAGATTTGGATTTGAGAATTTTGATTTAGAAATTTTACTCGCTCCTAACTTGTATCATCAAAAAATATATCTAAATGATAACAACTAAATATGATTAAATGTTAATTAACTAAAACTAATTTGTTTTTTTAACAAAATCTAATAGACAGCTCAGATTTTAGTAGTAATAGTAAGAAAATGGAAGAACATCATATAACTGGGGATAATGAAGAATAAATAAAATTATTTGATGATGTAATCAATTAGCAGATTAGCAAATAAATTTGTTTTAAATGAATTGAATAAATTAATAGAAATATGACTAATATTTTGGTTGGTTAAATTTATATGTTTGGAATAATCTTATGAAACATAAGAGAACAGCAAAAATTGTTTTATATCCACGAAATACGTGGAAAAATATTCATAAATTATATAATATTATTTATTAGTAAATATAAATTAAATATTTATATAATTTTAACTTTTATTTAAAATTATTTTTAATATTAATTTCTATATATATAAATAAAAAAAAATAATTATTTTTTATGAATTAATAGTATTTTTGGTTAGTTTAATAAAACATATTAATTTTATAACCAAATTAATAACAATAGCATCTATTAGAATAAAGTTATTTTTTAAAAATATTACTCGAATAATATATTAGGAATTGTTGATTTTCATAAAACTATTAGTATATTTAATATTCTATTAGACGTAATTATCTAATTATACTATAAACTATAGTTGAAATATTAAATACTATAATAGAAACCAAAACTATTTTTATAAAAAATACAAATTCTCAATCAAAGTATTAATAAAAAAAAAAGTAGATAACATAGAAAGCAAATTGCATAACAATAATATCACACTGAGCAAATTCAACTAAAATTAAATATTTAATCTAAAATTATGTATTATACATACATATTACACAAATTCAAGTAATATTTGATTAAAATAGATGTTTTGTTATTATTTATACAGAGATATAATCTTTAGAGCCGTTATATGGAGATGTTAATTAACGCTTAACGTGCAAACTTCTAAAATATATATTTATTTTATATATTTTTCAATCAGTCCCTATTACTTTGAAGTTTTGAGAATTTTTGTTTTTGTTATAAATTAAGAAGAAAAATTGCAATGTTTTTTACGAATATGTAGTAGCTTACTCGCTTTGTAGTAGTAGAACAATTATTAAAAAGATGAGTAATCGATTTCTTTAGATTTCGCACTAATGATGTGGTCACATCTGATTAACAAACTCTGTGTTTTTTTTCCTGCCTAATGAACACAAATGTCCTGCGTGATCTCGATTATCCCATTTAATGAAACATAATGAAATAAGTAAAACCCACAAAAACGACTAAAATAATTTGACCGGCATTTTGTTTCAATCAATTTTTTTGGAAATGAAACCATTTTTTTCAATCTAATTAATTTTAGTTTATTAATAGTTAATTAACATAAATTAAGGAATAGTGTTGACAAAAAAATATAATTTAGACAACTTTTTCTTGTCTCCATATGTCTTTCTCCGACAGCATTAGTTGTGTCCAGGTCACGCCGAAAACGCATATGCTTAGCCACCAAGGTAATAGCCATCAACTTTTATGGGCTTCTAAAGGCCCATATTAAGGCCCATATTTAAAACTTTCAGCTTTGGGACAGTGTTAACTGCTGGAAGCTGCGCACATTCACTCGCTCTTATCGAAAAACCATACCCTAGCCAACCTTTCCACGCGCTTTCTATTTATCACGGATACGACGCCGTTTTATTTCGAAGTGTTATTCACGCGTGAGTCGGGAGAGTGTCTTATTACAAGTCACTATAACTCCGCTTTTAAAGCCATTTGCTCTTTTTTATTCTTTCTTACTTCTTCTCAATTTCTTTCTTTTTTTTTTTCCGGAAATTTCGTCCGATTTCAAATTTCTGTGAAAAAAATCGAGATCTCTCTAATGGCGGCGACGTTGAGCAGGGATCAATACGTGTACATGGCGAAGCTTGCTGAGCAAGCGGAGCGTTACGAAGAGATGGTTCAGTTCATGGAGCAACTAGTTAGCGGAGCTACCCCCGCCGGTGAGCTCACAGTGGAGGAGAGGAATCTTCTCTCCGTTGCGTATAAGAACGTGATTGGATCTCTACGCGCCGCATGGAGGATCGTGTCTTCGATTGAGCAGAAAGAAGAGAGTAGGAAGAATGAGGAACACGTGTCGCTCGTCAAGGATTACAGATCTAAAGTTGAGACTGAGCTTTCTTCGATCTGCTCTGGAATCCTTAGGCTCCTCGATTCGCATCTGATCCCTTCCGCGACTGCTAGTGAGTCAAAGGTTTTTTACCTTAAGATGAAGGGAGATTACCATCGATATCTGGCGGAGTTTAAATCGGGAGATGAGAGGAAAACAGCTGCGGAAGATACGATGATCGCCTACAAAGCTGCTCAGGTAGATTTTATTTCGTTTTTCCTTGAACCTCTTTCTGCTTATGTCTATGGTACTTGACTCGATTTGCGATTTCGGAGATTAGTTCACTTACCCGATCTCTGATAAATAATTGATCTCGAATCGAGCTACTGTAGTGATCAAGTGGTTAGAAGTAGTCAACTTTTACAAGTTCTTCTAAAGAGCATTCAATTGCTTCCCTAATCTGTCTTTCATTTCAACGATCGAGTAAATCTCAGAAGTAGAATTACTTAAAAAGGATTGTTTTGAAATGCAAATGATTTCTCACACAAGTGTTCTCCCTCTCTTTATGTGTGGTTTCTTTGAAGGACGTTGCAGTTGCTGATCTAGCGCCTACACATCCGATCAGGCTGGGTTTGGCCCTCAATTTCTCGGTGTTTTACTACGAGATTCTTAACTCTTCTGAGAAAGCTTGTAGCATGGCCAAACAGGTACTCTTTTTAACTGCTTGTCCCCATATTTGATTCATTGTGTTGGGTTGATTTTGAATGAATTTTGAAAATTTGCTAGAAGTAAACAAGTTGCAATCTCTTCTTATTCCTGAAAGGACCCACTTCTTTTAGTAACGGAGATTCTAAAGAAAAGGATCCTGCAAAGTTTTCTTTTTTATGTTCTTTTTTGACCTATGCTTCACGTTAACCAAATTAATCCTTTTGTCAGTAGACTCTCTTACAATCACAGACTTTAGAACCCCAACATCTCGTGTACTATGCATTCGAAATTGAGTAGAATTTGATCATTCGACTTTTTGGTGCACGTTGAATCCGGAACATTTCATGTTCACAAGTACAAGATTTTGTAAAGACTAAAAACATATCTGATCATTGCATATCTAACCTCTGCTTGTTGGATTCATTATAATAGGCTTTTGAAGAAGCCATTGCTGAGCTGGACACATTAGGAGAAGAGTCATACAAAGACAGTACTCTCATCATGCAATTACTTAGGGATAATCTAACCCTCTGGACCTCCGATATGCAGGTTAGTCCACCCACTTATATACTCTCCATACTCATTCACATCATTAGGAAGTCGCATATTGTTGTGATTATGGTTTGATCATAGATATTTTTATAGATTATTTGAATAATGACATCCCCAGAACTCAATGATTGACTGCTTTATTCAGGAGCAGATGGATGAGGCCTGAAGGTCTTATGGAATAAAAGACGGTTATGTAATGTTCATGCAACCGGAACCGAATTTCAGAGATCGAACCTAAGACCGCTTTGGCCTAAAACTTGTCGAAAAAAATGTTTTTATTATAACAGATTATGTGCACAGCTTTGGTGTTATCTGCTGCTCTGTTCCAACTCTGTTTTGCTCTGTTAAAATCATCCTCATCTTTGCTTTCTTTTTCCTCGAAAATTTATATTTCAAACATAAGTCCTCTAGGCTTGATGACAGTGTCATCATGACATGATGCGTGAAGCTTTGAGATTAAAACATGATTTCAATTAAGAGTAGTCAGTCTCGGTTTGATTTTGCTTTGGTTTCTCGTTATGTCGGTTTTAGAAAAACTAAAACCATTTGTAAGTCGGTTTAATGAAATGTTGATTTGTATTCGGTTATTGATTTAATATTATTCTTCGAGTTATTCAAATGTAGAATACATAACCAAAAAATATCGGTGGTTCAGTTTCGATGCACTAAAGTTCGTTTTGGTTTCGGGTTCGGCGCCGGTACTTTAGGTTTGATTAATTATTGAAGCTAATAACACATTTCGAAACAGTTTCGGTTTAAGTATTTTGGTTTGATTTTCCCGGTTACGGCGTTTTATCCGCATTTAATTTCAATTTCACTTCCCAAAGCTCCTTTTGTTAAGAGTGCTTCGTCTTCTCTGAGGCTCAACCTATAAAAGGGCCATTTAAATTTCGGGTTCGAACCAACAAGCCATGTGATTGGAGCAAAGTCTTGGTTAAGTTGGTCATAGGCGTGCATAGAACACAAAATTATTTATTCACTGTAAAGAAAGTTCGAGAGAGAGACAGACGCACAATTATAATAAAATCGCAGACCGCACAAAGATGAACAAAACATCGAAAGTGTACTTGGACCACTTCTGTCTGGCATTTGCATGCATGAGATGAGAGAAAGAAATAATAATCATAAAGGGAAAGCCTTTTTGGTGTAATTCGAAAAAAAACTCTTCTTTTTTCATTTACTTCAACCTTTATTCTTCTTACCAATCTTTTCAGAAAATATAAAGAACTGTAAAAAAAGACAAAGTTCACTAGCTCGCACGTTGTTACTATTACCAACAAAAGAAAAGACCTTTGTAAAACGATATTCATCTCTTTATATTTGCTTCTTGAATTAATTTAGAATAAATTTTGATATACGTTACTGTCTCAAAAAGCAACACTTTTGTTGTTACTGTATGTAAATGACAATGAATGAATCTGTCGTTTCATAAAGTAAGTAGTAGCTATTTGGAATGTAATTTCAAGCAAACAAATGTTACTCTAGGCAGATTTACTAGTCAACATGTCGTGTAGTGTTTACTTTTTTTAAGTGGTAGAAATATACTAATCACCTTAAAGAATCGTTGGAGGTGATAGAAGAGTAGTTCTGGTTTGGAAGACTTGATCTCCACATGGGAACTAAGAAAAATATTATGTATAAAATAAAGAACTTATAGTTAATCTTATATGTGGGGTAAAACAGAAGACAGTATCTTTGGGTAAAATAAAACCATATTAAAGAAAGACCATATTGTGTAAAAACAAAGACCATATTGGGTAAAAACCCAAGACCACAATTTAAATTCAAATTAGGAAATAATATATACTAATATACTATTTTCATTGTTGTAAAAAAAAGGTATACTTATTTCATTCAAAGGTATATGGAATGATGTGGTAATTGAATTATTGTATTGAAAAGTGACCTTAGGATCAAAAATAGTGGTCAAACATCAATCGGAGAAAATGTTTCAAAGATCATTATTGCTGGGTTTTGGTTCAAGAGAAACTTTTAAACAATCTTTCATAATTATTGCATGCTAATTTGAATTTACATTAGTTTGTTTGGATCCTTTTTTCTTCAATTTGATTGGATTTAGAATATCAATTTTTTTGGTCCGTGGAATATCTCCACCAAAAGAATAACCATATCAAATATAATTTATCAATAATATAATTTTAACATACTTCTAATAATATATATATATATATCAAAATGCAAATTCCAAAAATACATAATATACTTTGGAAAAATAGTTATTAATATACTAAACTTTTGAGTTTGAGACATTTAAATACCGAACTTTGGGAGGAGTAAGTGTTCTATTGGTTGAACTAATTCTACGTCCATCCCAAATGTATGGAGTTCGACTCTACTTTTTCTCGTATAAGTGCGTTAAATCTTCATACGAAAATGTTGCACATTGGTCCAGCCCGTTGTGGCTCAGTGACAAAAAAATATATCAAATTTAAGCTATTGAAATAACGATTTGTAATTGACTGCACTGATTTAATAATACGATTAGTAAAGATTAACACTAGAATTAACATAAGTAGATGGTGTTACTTATTGTGTTAATGTTAACTAATCTCATATCTAAATTGGTGTAGTGAATTACAAATCGTTATTTAAATAACTGATAAAAAATCGATAATTAAATGGCATGAACCCAAAAGATCAGTATTTTAATAAATATTTTCCGATATAAATCTATTTCGAACCATCAGCCAATATTTACATTTAACACTAAAATTCAACGAATAAAACAATCGACTTTCATATCTTACCTCAAAAGTTTACCACATTTCCATAATTTACAATGAGGAAACAACTTATTTCCATGGTAGTCAATTCACTTTCTAAATTATTCAAAAATATAGTCTTTAGTTGCCTTCACCATTCTCTTCTCTCACACAATTCCAACTTACCCTAAAACCCACAATTCTTCACTTCCTCAATAATAATAAAATCTCCTCTTTAGTTTTACCCTCAAACTCCAAAACAAAAACCCCTTCCACGAGGGCAAATAGAAAAATCAAAGACCCAATCTTTCTTTCACTTCCCAATCTCTAGATGACAATCCTTCTCCAAATCTCTTAAACGATTACACATTCTTTTTAGATCGAAACAAAAAGGGAACAAATTTTCTTTTCAACACTCTGTTATAATGGCACAAAATCTAGAACTAAGCCTTTTATGTACAGAGACCAACGTTGATGATGAAGAGACCGGCATAATTGTTGAAAAACCTCCGATTGTTGTTCGTGAAACTTCGATTTCTCAGATGGGTTTTTTCCAATCGGAGAGCGACGTGATTATTAGAGAGATGATGGAGAAGGAGAAGCAGCATTTGCCAAGAGATGATTACATCAACAGACTCAGAAGTGGAGATGTGGATTTGAGTGTCAGAAGGAGAGAAGCCTTTAATTGGATTTCGAAGGTCTGATTTTTTCTTCTACCTTTTACTTGATTAAATTCGCATGTTGATGGGTTTTTGAATCATCTTTATCAGCTCAAGTTGTGAAAAGCTTATTCCTTTTGATGAATGATCTGAACATAAACAGTGTGTTGCTAAGTACATTAGATCAGAGGCGTATGCAGAACAAAGACAGAGCTTTTCCCTTAAACCTGTGAATCTGATGCTCAAATTCTGATCTTCGACATTTAAACGGACTATATATTCACTTCAATCTCAGAGTTTTAGATCTCTAACAGTCAGAGAAAGAGAAAGATATTAACCTTTGATGTTTTTTTGTCTATTTACAACAGGCTTGTGAAGAACACCAGTTTGGACCATTGTGTATTTGCTTATCAATGAACTTCTTGGATCGATTCTTATCAGTTCATGATCTGCCTGTAAGTTCATATTGATTCTTCTCAAAGATTAAAAGTGCCTTTAGCTCTTACATTTGGAAGTTCTCAATTTCTAGCTTCTTGATTTATGATTCTTCCTGTAGAGTGGCAAAGCTTGGATAGTGCAGTTGTTGGCTGTGGCTTGTTTATCATTGGCAGCCAAAATTGAAGAAACTGAAGTTCCAATGTTAATAGATCTTCAGGTGCTATTAATCTCTCACCAAAAGACCGCTAAACTGTCGAGATGTTCTTTCTCAATCTGATGATCTCTTACATCGATTACGGTTTGGTCACATTTTGGAACAGGTGGGAGATCCTCAGTTTGTGTTTGAGGCTAAATCAGTCCAAAGAATGGAACTTTTGGTGTTGAACAGATTGAAATGGAGATTGAGAGCAATAACTCCGTGCTCATACATAGGATATTTCCTGAGAGAGATGAGTAAATATGATCAAGAGCCATCCAACAAATTGATATCCAGATCACTACAAGTGATAGCCAGCACAACCAAAGGTGAAAAAAAGTCTCTCCTTTATGGGATTTGTTTTCTTGACCACTTTTCTTTTATGCTTTTTTGGGGTTTTTATTACTTTAGTTTTTATATGATTTTGGAGTAAAATGGTGGTTGTGTGAATGAGCAGGTATTGACTTTTTGGAGTTTAGACCTTCTGAAGTTGCTGCTGCAGTGGCACTTTCTGTTTCTGGAGAAATGCACACAGTACACTTTGACAACTCTTCCTTCTCTCGTATTTTCCCACTACTTCAAAAGGTAAAAACAATCCACCAAAAATCTCAAACTCATAAATCTTCTTTTAATAATCAATCATAAAGCAGCAATTGGTGGTTCAAGGAAATGCCAATTGTGGAGAAGTTTGAAATCATTAAAGATGACACATTTATATTTTTTTCTTAAAGTTAAAAAAAGAAAAGAAAACTGGTTTATGGGTCTGAATGCTTTGACTTCCAAAACTAGTGGAGATTATATACCACTTTTAATTATATCATTCTCTACCTGTGTGTCTTGTGACTCTTTATATATATATCTCCTCTCACTCACTGCACACTCTAGTCACATCCAAAACCAAATCTTGTCCCCACAAAACATGTTGTCGTATAGTTGATTCTGATTTGTTCTTCTAATTTAAAAATCTGTGAATGTTTAGATTCTTCTCCTCCCAAAAAAAGCTTAAGAGATCTTTGTGTTAGTGTAATGCATTGAAGAGAAAAACCTAAAGTGCCAAGCTTTAAACTCTATGGTTTCCATTCATTGCTTAAAATCCTGTTGCAGGAGAGAGTGAAGAAGATTGAGGAAATTATAAAGAGTAATGGCACAGGGTTGTTGTCACAAACACCAAATGGGGTTTTAGAAGTATCAGCTTCTTGTTTCAGCTTTAAGACTCTTGATTCTTCTTCTCATACAGATCCTTCTTAAATTTCTCAATTTTCCTTTTTTATATGATTATCATTATGTCTGCAGATGAAAAAATCAAAGCCAAATTCAAAAAAATAAAAACAACTATTTCAATTATAATAATTTTATATTCATATATACAGAGCAAATAAAAAAAGTGTGGATAATTTATAGGCATTTTTGTGAAAGAAAATGAAAAATTCAGATATTTATTTTATTGGTTCCCGCCAAATAAATATAGCGGGAAAACAAACCGTATCAGTTGCATTGACCGTTATAAGTTGACTTGTTTTTATCGCGCGATTCTATTAAACGATGTCGTAATATTAATGAACAGATGGGCTTAAAAAAGCCCATCACTCTTTCGGGCTTTAACTATGAAAATAGTTTTTTTCCTAAACTGTGAAAATAATTTTAAAATAACATCTTACCATATCACATTTTTAAAATTTTTATTACAAATCTAACACTTTAAAACTAAAATTCCGAAAATAACACAATAATTCTATAAAAATATTTATTTATTATAAATAAATTATATATAAACTTAAAATGTTATTTTTGAATTCATTTTTTCTAATTTATGATTTAACTTTTTCTATTAAATATATTTTAATATTAAATTTGTTATATTATTAGAAATTTATACTAATAATACTATTTTTAAAATAAAAATTTAAAATAATAATGCTATTTTTATCAGTTGTCCATAATTTTATTGGAATTTTAAAAGAGTAATCATATACAAAAACCATGTTTAAGTTAATATCTTATTTTAATGAAATTTTAACTTTATAATTTGCTTTTTTATTATTATAGAAATATAATTACCAACATATCTTTTATTTTTACAAATTTTTAAGCATAGAGAAATATAAACTAACAAATGGTAGTTGGTAAATATTTTTGAAAATGATTTCAACAGTAATCATTGAGTTTAAATGAATTTTGTATATATGTCGGTACTCTATAATACATATTCCACAACTTTGTCTACTTTTGGTCCTGACCTTTCACAAAAAAAGTAGTGTCTAATTAAACGGATAATTTTGGTGGGGTAATTAACAAAAGGGACAATTTTGAGATTCGCATATATACGTATACAAAACTCATACATGCAAATAAATAATTATATATGTCTGTGTGTGTGTTGAAATTTGAAATGAATTATTTGGACAGTGGATTAAGTGAAAACAAAACAAATGAACTTTCTTTCATTGGGCTTTGTAATAATGAATCGTCATAGTCATCAACTGTCCCAAAATTGTAATTATATATTTTTGTCGACCGCTATTATTTCCCTGGTAAAAGTTAGTAGAATTAGCCAATATATCAATAATACCCACTAAAACAAAACAAAAAAATTGGTTAGAATATTTTTCATTATTACTCTTCTATTTTACGTATTTTCTTTTTACTTTATTTTTCGGTAATTTGTTTTCACCTCTTGGTTCATTTTATTTATCTCTTTTTAAAAAATAATAAATTTAACACAAAACATATATTTTCTGTATATACCTATTTTAAATTTTTGAAAATGAACATATTTTTTTTAAATAGATGTGTAATGTGAAATTTAAAAATATATATCAATCTATACTATATATGATGACGAGAAATGTAATAACACAAATATAGATGAATTTTGTTTTATATAGTGTTAGAGTATATAAAATTACACATGTTTGTTAAATTTTGTAAACTTTAGAACATAGATAGTTAATATATTAAATCGTACAATGATTCGAATTATGTTTGCAAAGTGAATTATTAACTACATTGAGAATATATAATCACTGATAATAATTTTTAAAAGAGGAATAAGAGAAAAATTATCCATTCCACGTGAAAACCATCCTTTTCTCATTAGGGTGTTTGTGAAGCTAACAGTATCGCAATATATAAGTGATGTACGTTTGGTCGCCGCAGGCGGCTGCGGCTGTGGTCAATCTTGCGGTTGTGGTTGCGGCAGATGTTGTTCGTTTGTCTGCCGTCGACAGTTGCGGTTGCGGTTGATCGCAAATTTTTAATCGCACCGCTGTTTTAATTAGCGGTCGAAAAAATTGCAACGCAGGACACAACGTTTGACCGCTGCATCTGCGATAACTAAACGAACAAAAATCTGGCGGCGAGAGCCACACCTTCCTGCCAAACTAACATGACGATAATTTAAAGAAAATAAAACCTTAGCCCTAGCTGGTCCTATATATATATATAATATATTTACGTAATCAAATCGAGTTTTTTTATTATTATAATGATATTACTTGTTTCGAAACGTAGCTTGAAAGGGTGGTAATAAAACATTGCTTGTGGGTCACATTTAGATTCCCTAAATGAAGCATAACGACAGTAACTATTCTACAGTAAAAACACTGTAAGAGAGATGATGATGTTGTTGATGATGGCAACGATAATGATGATATATACGTATATATATATGGTACACATTACACATCGATATGTCATTGTCCGATGGGTTTTTCTGCGTATTGACTGAAAGATTCCATATATAAAGAGGACCAAAGTAAATAATCATTTTTATTAATATATTTTGAATCCGATCTAAACATTAAAGTTTTTTTTTCTTTCAAAAACTAATAAAGTTGATTTAGTTAGTTTCGTTTGACTACTTTAATTCTACGAACATTTTCAAATATGGTACGAAACATTTCTCATTACTGCAGGAAGCCGAGTACAGTTTTAGATAATTCTCATGAGAAATCAACAATAGAGAGAATAATTAGAAAGGATAATTTGGTTAGTTTTTAGCATAGCTCAATCTTAGTTAATAAAATGATGTATTTGATGGAAAATTAGCCGATATTAACTAATCAATTAAAACATGATGAAAAGATACTTATATTAAAATAGATTGGGAATTATAAATAGTAAGTATTATTTCCAAACATGCACTACTAATTGAAATTTTGCTAAAACAAAATGGGGTAAATAACGAAAAATAGAGAGAAATAAAAGAGGACCACAAAGTCATCTTCACTCTTGGAGTTTGCCTTATCAAGCAAAAGCATCTCTCTCTCACTTAACTCTCTTCGTTTATGTATGTATTTGTTTCTCTTACTCAGTTCCTCTTTATATTTCATTGTCATAGAGAGAGATAGAGAGATAGAGAGAGATAGAGAGAGATAGAGAGAGAGATAGAGAGAGAGATAGAGAGATAGAGAGAGAGATAGAGAGAGAGGTAGAGAGAGAGGTAGAGAGAGAGAGATAGAGAGAGATAGAGAGAGAGAGAGAGAGATTAAAGGCTAAATATGGAAGTGGCAGTGACTTGGGGACTGGAATCTTATCTGCCACTTCTTTCCTTGTACAATCATTTTGGTTCCCTCACTCCTCTGCATATTTCATATCATCAAACTCAAAAACCCTAATTTCTTTTGAATTCAATATTTGTTGGTACCACTAAATGTATACATACCTCAGATTTTAAGCTGAAGTTATTAGTTACCACTAATTACAGAATGAAAGAGTGAAACAATAGAAAAAAATCACGTGTTTTTCACCAAAAAACATGAAACGAATGGACAAAGCACTTTAAATTTAATCGAGTAAAATGAAAAGTAAAAATATTAGTATAAAAACAAGAAGAAATTAAGTGAATCGAAGGAATGAATGATCTGAAGAAAAGTAAACAAAGGTGAAAGTCTATGGATTTGAAGAAGAGCATTCGATCATCAAATAATTAATGATGTTTTATATATGTATGAGTAAGTGTGCCCATATGTTTTGTCTCTTCCTCTTCTTGCTTCCAAAGAGCCCACATGTCTCCTTCCTTAGATCTTCAACGAACCATGCATCATACTATATTATATACACACGTAAAATATTCTGTAACATACTTAAATAATTATAAAGATAGAAATAAAGCTTAGGATGCATCGGTTTGTTTTGAATTTTTGTCTTCTTACAGAATTATTTCCCAGGATTCAGAATACTGCTGCAACTGCCAGATGTTATTTCTCCTTTTTCATTCCCAAGAGAAGAAAATTAAATGATTTCAAGTGAATAATATATGTATATATATGCTGATTAATTAGTTATTGAGCAATCCAGATCTCCATCCCATGGAGATTCCGACCGATCCACATTTGAGTCCTACACTCATTGGACAATTAACAGTAAAGTATATAATATAATCCCAAAAACATATGATAACAACTATAACCAATACATATATAGCCATTATCGTTCTTTGATATATTTATGCGTCTGTGGAAAACAATGATCAAGTGCATTTATTAACTCTTAAACACCAAGAATTTCAGAAACAAGAACACTATCAGAACTATAAATGTGTGTGTATAGTTCTTGGTGCTTGTGAGCTAGCTATAGCTGAAAAGGATGAGCTCGAAACACTCAAGAACTTAATTAATTAAGTATAAGCAGCTTAGGGAGCACTGAATGATTCACACATATTTATACAAAAAAGAATGAGTCAAATGCTTACGATGACAAACATACATATATAATTAATGCATACACAAAATTATACACACATAACTTCATATAAGTCTCACACAATACATAAAAAATTCATACATTAATTAATTGACACATGTTATGTTACTAAGGACGTCGTGATCACTAATGACAAGTCAAGGGATTTACTAGAATTAGAAGTTAATAATGAAAAATATAATTAACCAGAAATATTATCCTCATCAGAGACGAAAATGGGTACACAAATTAAACAATAAAAACCCTCTCAATATTCTCATGTAAATTAATTAGCTAAATCAAAACCCTAGCGATCAAGAAATTCAAGATTCAAGGTTGGTCTTGTTCACGATGAAAGGAAGACTGTGTCGGAGGAAGAGGAGGATTCTGGTGAGGATGTAATGGTGGAGACTTACCAAGAGTGTTTTTGTTGTTATGTAACCAAACTTTAAGAACTTGTCTTGAAACTCCAGTCTCTTGACAAAATCTCTGAATTATTTCATCGTCTTGTCTCTGAATTCTCCATCCAATCCTCTCAGCTAAACCTAACATTCTCTCCTTTTGCTCCGCCGTAAACTTAGTTCTAAACCTCTTCCTAATGCCTCCTCCTGCCTCCGCAGAAGAAGTCTCCATTCGGTCTTCTGATCTCTCTCTTTGTGGAAGAGGAAGAGCGAGCTGAAGAGGATGAGCTTGAGACGGTGGTGGTCGGTAACTTACCGGAGCTGTAAGACGGTAAAATCCCGGCGGGGAAGGAAGATTTTGAGGCTGTGGCGGAGCGTGGTGGAAGTATGGTAATTCCTTACGGTGGAAGTTACGGTGACAGCCACAAGCTGCGCATTTTAGCGCGTCGATGGTATCTTCGGTTCCAGCTGGCATAAATTCTCCACAACCATCCACCGCGTGTCCTCCTATGCTCACCGCATGGTTCTTGAGACACTCACGGAACCTAAACCTGCTTACTCCTCCTCCAGAACTGCCATGAACCATCATAAATCCTCCGCCGCCGGTTGAGGCTGTTCCGGCAGTGTCAGGAATATCTGCTGAGGCCTTAAGAACACGAGACGGTGGAGGAAGAGGAGGAGAGTCATAAACCGCGTCGTCTTCTTCTTCCTCGTGAAGATTCATTTCCTCTTCTTGCTCTTCCTCGTTGTTGTTATCTTCAAATTCCATTAAAACTTGTGGAGAAATGGCGAAACTACGTCGTTTAGTTGGAGAGGAGGTTGAAGAAGGAGAAGAAGACAAAGAATGTGGAAATTAAAGATTTTATCTTTCTCTTTGGATTTGGGATTTGAGAAGAGATTATATGCATTCTTGTTTAATGGAAATCGGAATCTAATATATAAAAATCTGTCCTCAACCATACTTTGTAACGCTTTCTTTTATCTCTTTTACATTTATTTTTCTTTCTACTTTTATTTCCAATATAACAGAACCAACATACTTTATTATTTACTCCTTTATTTCACAGTTTTCACATCAATTGTTAATTTTTTTTGGGGGGAGGGGAATAAACAATTTTAAGAGTAATAAATTTAAGAAATATTTTTTAGAAAGTTTATCATTCATCACTATTGATTTATATTATTTTCTTAGAATATCTATAAGAAATATTTGACTTAGAAGAAAAAGAAGAGGTAGTAATTATAATTATTTCAATTAAATTGGTCCGACCGCTTAACCATGAATATGATGACAAAAATAAAAATTTAGGCAATTGATAAAAGTTGCAAAGATGATTACAAAAACATTTAATTGATAATAATCGAGATCACTTTTTGGGAAACTAAAAAAGACGATAAATTACAAAGAAACGCGATAATTATTTTTGTCTCTATGCCAATAGCATAAATATATGCATTAATATCTCTGCAATAAAGTGATGGGCAGTCTAATCACATCAAAATCAGTAATGCTCTTAATTATTTCAAGGTCTGAATTTTTGTTGTCAACTTTTCAGAATTATTTACTATATGATTCAGTAACATATACCATTTTGTTTTACTTTCGTGTGATAGTTGAATTTTTATATATGTGTAGAAAATTTGCAAAGGTTGATGAAGAAAGACTCGGGGTCCTCCCAAATATCGAAATCGGACCAAGAAAAAATTGGTATAGCAATCATAACATTTTTTCTTGACATAGAAAATATCTACTATTTTTAAGAAATTAAAGAAATCTCTCAAGATATCCGATTCGGTTTCTTATGGCTCAACAGTCAACACAAGTTACAATCCACTACAAGCAAACATAGAAAATTAGGTTAGCTGAATGATACCGTTGGATTCATGTCATTTTGAGCTCTAAATCAAAAGTTATAGTCGATTTATCTAGTCGATAAACTTGAGATATCCGCAATAAATCGTCCATAACTAAATTAGACTTAAATTTAAGTACAAAGAAAACATTACTTTCTTTGTAAAATAGTTTTAATTTTTCGGCTTTTTCAATTGGAATATTCTTACTATCAACTATAGTTATTTGTCCTATACATGGTTTAATGTTCTTTAACAAACTAGAATTGCTAATCATATGATGAGAAGCACCCGAATCCACTACCAACTAAATATCGGTGAGTTTTTCAAAAAAGAATATTAATATGATATTTATAACAAAAATCTTGAACATCTAATAAATTAAGAATGTATAAAAGAGGATTTTTGGTACTTTAAATAGACATCCAAAATATTAAGAGATTAGAGAAATATTATTCAATAGTTTGTTTAATCATTATATATCGAATTGATAAATTAATCACATTCCATTCTTAATCAATATTTCTAATCGATAACCCCTCTTAAATAGTCCAAATTCTGATAACCTAAGTTCAACAAAGACTTCTGATTAACCTATGCTGACATCAGAATTACAATTCCAGTTTATTTTTTCTCATTTTCTTCATGTTTACTTTTATAACCAAATAGTAATATTCGTACAAATTATTTTAATGACTAGTCTCTTCAGTCGAGGGGGTGATTAGTCTTGTCAACACGAAATTGCATGAATTTACATTGTTCATTTGTAAAAAAAAATCCGAAAATTCTGTCGACGTGATTTGAGAAATATTTTATTCCCAAAATTCTGTGGAATATAAACCAAAACTTGTGGACGTAATTCTTTTCAATTTTAAGTGTTGTTTTAAATTTTACTTACACATAAAGTTCAATTTTTAATTTTTGCTTTTTATTAGTATGATATATAAGAGTATTTTCACTTATTAATAAATTAAAAATAATAACAATAAAAAATAGTTATTGAAATATACAATGAATGCTATTACATGAAACAGAAAGAGTATACAAAACATTTGTATTTCTTATTTTTAATTTTCTTTAAGAAAATAATAAAGTTTTTTTTGTATGCTGAAAAATGAGACTTAGAGAAAGAAACCAACATCTTTGGAATTCATTCAAACATTTAATCTAATCTCATGGAATAATAAAGTGTTGGGAAATTGAAATAACTTTTCGACAATAATAAACAAACAAATTGATAATCTAACTTAAATATTTCGACAAAATAAACAATTAGTATTAATTAATTAGATTTTTCTATGTATTTTTAATAATTAATTTTAACTAATTGTAAACTTTTAAAATATTAAATTCAAATATTTGAATTGTTATTGGTTTATAGTTATAATATATATTTACAATAAAAAAATTGTACATTTATTACTGAATATTACTTATTTTTAATTTTTATGAAAATTATTAAAAAATTATGATCTCATGAACATAAATAGGGGCAATTGTCTAAAATAGCACTTTCTTAAGTTTTTGTTACAAAAATAACATCATTAGTTTAAATTTCTAATAATAGTATAAATTTAAGATTAAAATGTATTAAAACTATATTTTAATAGAAAAAATTAAACTCTAAATTAGAAAAAATGAACTCAAATATAATAATTTAAGTTTATATATAATTTATTTAGAGTAAATAAGTATTTTTTATATAATTATTTGTGGTATTTTTGAAATTTTAATTTTAAAATTCTAAATTTGGAAAAAAATTTTAAAAAACGATGTTTTAGGGTATTACTCTATTATTATAAATAAGAGTAAAACAACTTTTTGTGGCATGTATAATAAATACGAATGTTTTGTAGGGCTCATCCAAATGTACGTGTTAAATAGTGGGTTTTTACTTTTTTAAAGAAAAAATGTCACGGAAAGATGGAAAATAAAGTAAATGTTATACTACGAGAAAAACAAAATATTGAAGAAAAATATAAAGAGTAATATATTAAAATAATATTTTTAAAGTTAAAATAATATAAGTCGGTAGTAAAAATAAGGTCAACACTGTTATAAGTCAATAGATATCGATATAATTAACTAAAAGTAAATTCTATTGTTAAAGTTAGGTCTTATTTTTTACATGTGAAGCACGCCCTGCATATAGTAAACTATATATATATATATATATATATATATATATATATCAATAGTTAAAAATTAAAATGCATATTTTGTTTTGAGAAATCAACCATAGAAACGAATTAAGGGTATTATGAACTGAAATCAACCTTCCAAGTAATACTCTATTTTGAAACAACTTAATAAAATATTTTAAATCATTCTTACCTAAATTGTGATCAAATAGTTATGCGAAGGTGAAGTGATGATTCCAAAATTTTCTTGAACTCTTTATATGGTCATTTTACATCAAAAATGTACTTTTCAATTTATACAAAAAATTAAGTATATTTTCAGATTTTTATTTTCAAAAAAGCTCTCTCATAAAAGTTATAGAGAAAATAATCTCTTTAAAAGAGAAATAGTAGTTTTCTGTTATTATTTTTGTTCGTTTATTCATCATTACCGGTTGCGACTATGGTTAATACGATGATTACGGTATATATTGTTTGTTTGTCTGATTTTGATAGTTGTTGTTATGGCTAATCGTAGATTTTTAGTCGTACATCTATTTTAATAAAAAATCAAAAAAATTACGACGTATAACGCAATGTTTAATCGTTACAATTAACTGCAGATAACTACGACATGTAAATGAACAACAATTTGTTATAACCCGCATGAAAACTATTATATGAAGGAGAACAAAAACTAGTTAAAGCAAAGAATGGATTCAAGATATAAGGAAATTATTGAAAAGAAATTATGATGAATTGATGATTTCTTGATAACAGTATAAAAATTACATAAACAGTTAAAACTTTACAAGCGTGAGAATACTTATAATGATTTATAGGTATGGATTTTCAGAACCTATCGACACCTATTGTTTATAGACTTAAACTATTTTTTGAAATGGAGGGTAATCATAGGATTTATAGTTACTATACATACAAGAAAAAGTTTGAATTTGAATATTGACAACAAATAAAAGTTTAAAACTAAATAAAAACGACTAAAAAGCAACCGACAAGTCTAAGCTATAACAGGGCATAAAGGGTAGATTGAAAAAGAAGTAAAACTTTTGTTACAAGTGGAACTTAATAGATTATCATGAGAATCCATTTGACCATAATAACTACTCTAAAGGACAATAATTCTTTAGTGCTCTTCCATTTTTTTCCCCTCCCATTCATTTTTTATACGAATTAAAATATAATAATTTTGCATAATTATTGAATTTTTGATGTGAATTTTTATTAAATTGGTTTAGTAAAACCAAACAGGGGCATAACCTCATATAAATAATATGATGAAAATATTATTAAAATGTATAAAATTCCATATTAAAAATTATAAAATTTCTACATAAATATATAAAGTTTATATACCACTCTACTTATTGTTAATTAATTTTGATTTTGATATTTATGTTTCGAAATATAATACCAACATACGATTTTTTATAAAAATGATTTTTGATATTGTAATTGATCCGTACCATTCATTATCAATTAATTTTGATTTACACATGTTTCCTTATAAATACTAACAAACATATTGTGCCAATGTATCCGCATGTGCGTTTTGTAGGTGCACATTTTTAAACATGAAAAAACAAAAAAAAAGTCTTTTAAACATTGCCATCTCCTAAACAAGTGAAATATTCTAAAAACATCTCATGGAGTCATGGGCCAAGGATAAGCAATCTGCTTCCAACATTGGTGACAGTTGTTGGTCTTAGTAGACTTCGTTCATTGAATCTTCTTCCAAGGATGCTGTTTGGTTCTACATTGTTGCATCCGATGTCGCAATCTTTAATATTTCTTGTGAATTCGTATCTATGTTCGAATTTTTTGTTATTACGTACTTTTCAAATGTACCACAAAATCTCTAAAAATATTTTAGGAAACATTATAAAAACAGTGTCTCTCATGTGAAACAGTTGTGTAGTTTTTAATATATAGTCAAACATTATTTAAACAGTGTGAATGTGTTAAAATTACAGCAAATGTGATACAATATATATCTGTACACAGGGTCGGGCCTGGACCCAAGCAAAACAAGTTCATGCTTGCGGTCCTCAATGTTAATATAAAAAAATCAGTCCTTATTTCAAAAATATTCTTAGCACAAATGGTAAATAAAAGTAAACTGCTTTCTTGAGTTCTTTAGTTTGAATTTTTCTAACAACAAAAAATTTTAAAAATTAAAACGACCCATTTTTTTTTACTTGCGGCCCTATTAAATTCAGGGCCGGCTTTGTCTGTAGAGACAGTTCAACTACAACATAGACATCTTTGAAAAAAATAATTAAATTCATAAAAACATTAATCATAAATAGTTAATTATAAAAATCATTAATATTTTCTGAAAGGAGCATTACGAGGTATACTCATTCATTATCTTATATACATTTATTATTCATGATCCAACGATTAAAATTCATATGGTACTCATGTATAATAAATAATACTAGATTTATATACGCATAATACGCGAAGTAAAATAATTATTAAATAAATAAAATATAGTTTTAGTTATAAAATCTATTATATTTATTTACAAAATATTATTATTTAAGATTTAAAATTTGATTATCTACCAAAAATATTGATTATTATTTTTAGTATAATAATAGTTTTTATTATATTTGAATAATTGATTATTTATGTGCAAAATATGTTTCACTTGTAAAATATTAAAACAATATCTTTTTATTTAAATAACAAATACATATTTTTTTAAATATCAAATTTATAACATATGTTTACCCGTTGCGATTGATTATTAATTATTTATAAATTTTTGTATACATAATTTAAGAAACTAAAAAAGATTATTTTTTAAAATAAATAGTTGTTTTGCTTAGTTTAATAAAGCATATTAATTCTCTAATCAAACATATTAGTTATTCTATTAATTTAAATTTATTTACATATTTATTTAAAATTCATTTTAGTTATAACTAAGATTATTTTCTAAAAATATTTATCAAATAATATATTAGAGATAGAGACCAATCTACAATACTAACCCCACCGGACCGGTTTTTAATCTAAGGTTGCGTTCATCAAACGTTACACATCTTTTAATTTGAATACCAAACACCAAAAATTTTCAACCAAATATTTGCTTCGCCAATCAAACTCACTCAAGCCCTCCTTACAGCTTTCAAGCCTTTCCAAAACCGGAACCAGTTCGTCCGGTTTAGCTATTCTTTCTTTCAATTCTTCAAATCTTATCATTATCAATCTTATAATGGAGAAGTAGTCTTGTACCATTAGCTCTATTATCTCGACAACGATTTTGTTCAGTTGTAGAGTCGGAGTTTCTGGCCTGCCACTCATATGTTCGAATAGTTTCACTAAGAAATCGATTTGTTTGAAAATGCAATCGGTTGTATAAGTTGAAACTCGTCCAGTCTCCAAACGCCTATCTTCTGTTTTTTCTTTTATGTTTGGAGTCATGCCTAAAATTTCCGCAATTGATAAATAACAATCGAGATATTGTTTGTACCTATTTAAGAACAAAAAAACTCAAATTTTGATACAGGATTATACACATATTCGATAAAATTGTGGTTTGGTGTAAAATAGAAAAGAAAAAAACAAAGAATATGTATTCTTACCAATGGATCCATGGAGACAACTCTCGAGTAAAACTAGAAGAATTTACATTAAGATCATTCAGTTTAAGATTACTCCCTCCTTGATTATATATCAAAGTGCAACGACTTTTAATGTCATCTTCTCCGATATACTCATTTTCTGATTTAATCATCTTATGGAGAATAATGAGACATTTAGCAACCACACACACATCTGTCGTAAGACGAAGTCTCTGCACGACGGCAGCGACGGTCTCAGGACCATAACACGTGTCGACAGTAGACTGGAGGAACGTGACGTATTTGTCGGAAGGTGGCTCGTTTGAGGTATGAGTCGTGGCTTTCAAAAGAGCTAAGTAAATGGTTTTGACATTCTCAGAGCTACACAAATGAATTACATTGAGTTTCATTTGTGAAGCTTCGTCTTTTAATTTGCCACTCAAGGTTGTGAAGATTCCCATCTGATCAATGTTTTTTTTCGAATTTATCTGATTCAAATGTTTGTATCTTGACCAATGTAGGGTTGCTTTATATTATTTCAAAACTTCGCTTTATTTATTTATTTCAAGCATAAGATCAACTAAGTACGTTCTTATTTTAATAAATAATCCTTTTAGCATGTTTATTAGATGGATTTTCTAGGCCGTATCTCATAGCATTTATCTGTATTTTGATAATTAATACACATGGATTTTATATCAAGAATATTAACAAACTATTTTTTTCCTATCCATTTATAAGATTTTGAGTAAAAAATAATGTAAATTGCGTAGATAAAGGCTTAAAATGAATATATCTCTTTTTAACGGTTTACTATAAATGTTTTGACACGGAGTTCACTGAAAAATATTTATTTGAATTAAAATTTAACTTTTATTCATTTAGAAAATAATGTTATTTTTATCTTTAATATATTAATTGAAAAATATTTTAATAACAAAACTTATTCTTCACGTGTAATGTGTAATCTACGAATGTGTTATTACATCATCGTAGTACATTGAAATAAGTATCATATAATACAAATACTTAACAATATACTATATATAAATTTCTAATATTTCATTTTCACACAAAAATCAAACACAATATAAAATAAAATATCATATTAGAGATTTTTAAAATTAGCTAGACAAAATATTAAATAAAAATTTCGTTTATTAAATATTTACCATATTTTAATCTTTTACCTATTTAGTAATATTAATTATTTAAAATAGAAATAATTTAAATTTATTTATATAATCCGATTTTATTATATATTTCATTGATATCATCTATATTAAAATATTCAAAAATTTATTTTAAATTAAATATAATATATATATATATATCTAAATATTTACTAAATAAATAATTAACTATAATAAGTCTGTGGAAGACTTAAATTTAAATCTAGTTTGTTTTATACTTAACATCAAGATATATCTGACTGTGAATATGACACCTATTATTAAAAAATGTAAGTAGTTATAAAACATCTGTCTACATTTTTAATCTCATGCACTAAATTTTACAAGCGACATTATTAGTTTAAGTACTTTAACAAATCAATCAATACTGGCTTTAATTGGTATAAACTTAATTAGAGCTTTATAGTCTAATTCTACACAATTCACGCGTTAAGATGATTACAGTGAGTCAAATCAATTACATTACTTCTCATTCCCAAGTTCATTTTCTTTAGCTTCGAATCTCAAAATTGAAAGTCAAAATTTAAAGGTAGCCTCTAAGAAACCTATATAAGAATCTAAATTAATATATGAAAATTGTAGATCAATTTAGTAATTTCCAATTAATTTCGAAATTTTCACTTAAATTAAAAAATAGTCACAACTATCTAAAAATCTTAATGGACTGGTATACGACCTCTTAATGGGCCTAACCGGAACTACGAGTTGGGCATTGAGGCTTCACTGTTTAGGTTTCAAACGTTACATAAAACTTCGAAGGACGCGCCTAAATCAAAAAGCTTTTGGGCGCTAGAGAAAACTACTGTGATTGGTTAGTTTAGACATGACGGGGATCACTAGACATCAAGCAATCTAAACCGTTAAATAAGATTAAAAATCTAACGAACGAAAACAAACGTTTCCTTTCTCTATAAAAACCAATCCAGTCTCCATGGATTATCATCTTCCATCAAAGTCTCTCAATTACTCAAATTTTCATCGTAAAAGCTAAAGTTTCTCTTCATTGGTTTAAATGGCGCGAACAAAGCAGACGGCGAGGAAATCAACTGGAGGAAAGGCACCAAGGAAGCAACTCGCAACAAAGGCAGCGAGGAAATCAGCCCCGGCGACCGGAGGCGTAAAGAAACCACACAGATTCCGTCCAGGAACGGTCGCGCTTAGAGAAATTAGAAAGTACCAGAAAAGCACAGAGCTTCTTATTCGCAAGCTTCCGTTTCAGCGATTGGTTCGTGAGATCGCTCAGGATTTCAAGACAGATCTGCGTTTCCAAAGCAGCGCTGTTGCAGCTCTCCAGGAAGCGGCTGAAGCTTATCTCGTCGGTTTGTTTGAAGACACCAACCTTTGTGCGATTCACGCTAAAAGAGTTACCATCATGCCTAAGGATATTCAACTTGCGAGGAGGATTAGAGGCGAGAGAGCTTAAGGAAATACTACTAGTCTGGGATCGATTTGTTTCCGTTTAATCATTGTATATCTTTTGTTTTCCGTAATTTCAAAGTTGATAGCTGGATTAGGTTTTGATTTGATCATGTTCGATGAAATGCCTCAATGAATCTTAATGAATTTTTTCTACAACTTATTTTATTGTGCAATAAGATGGATGCTGATAACAAAACACACAGTTCAAGAATATCACTAGAGAATGAAGTTGACTTTTCACGAATTGACCAGCTATTTCATACTTTTCCTATTTGCCAATTTCCCTGCATCATTATATACTCTCTTTCAAAAAAAAATCGTGCCTCTGTGGGAGCAAGTCTCAGTTTTGTTAGAAGATGCATGAGTAAAGGATTTAGCTTTGTAGGTGGAATTTTTTAACTCATAATAGCAGTTGATGTTTTTGTCTTTTTCTCACTTAAATATTATATTTCTAATAGATTTTCTAGAAATTCTTCTTGCTACTTAACCATTGACTCTTGAGGGGAAATTTGCTTAACCTTTTGCTCCGAGATTATTTGTTATCGGAGAAATAAATTTCAGTTGTAAGAAAGAAAACAACATTAGGAATGGTGTTAAGAGATGCTTGAGAAGTTGTCTGAGAGCAGACTGCTTTTACCATAGCCTGAAGACATATCTGGAAATTCTGGAGAGAAGCTAGTGCTACTGACCATATCACCATAAGGATTCTTCTGGAAATTAGAATAGAACTCATTTGGAACTATGTTGGAGAGACAACCACAATAGCCTGAACACATATCTGGAAAATCTGGAGAGAAGCTAGTGCTACCAACCATATCACCATAAGGATTCTTCTGGAAATTAGAATAGAACTCATCTGGAACTATGTTGGAGAGACAAGCACCATAGCCTGAACTATGTTGTTGCTGCTGTTGCTGCATTTGCATCATAAAGTGATTCTTCAACAATGGTTCTTGTAACGCAGAGTAATGGAGGTTTTGGTAATTGGTGAGTTGATTGTAATGTGATGCGGAGAGTGGGAGTTGTGAGAGAGTAGCATGTCAAGGATTCAAGGGTTTGGTCTGGTACAAACGTTGAAGAGAGTTTGTGTTCTGCGCTTTAGCAAAACGAAGCTTTTCTTGCAGTGTAGAGAGAATCATCTCTAAAGAATGAATCAATTGAGAGAGTTGTACGGGAGAGTAACTATCAAAGATTGGATACCAATCATGATACTTGAATTCGTTCACACTTTTCTTCTTTTCTTCTTCATCAAATTCTTCCCCTTCTCCTTATCAAGAAACTCATGAAGATTGAGGCTATTCTTGCGTTTATTGTCCTCTTTGTACTTCAAAGCCATGTCTTTCACTTTCTCTTTCTCATTGGGCCACGTCTTCGATTCGCCACCTGGTCCGTAATAGATGACGCAAACCTCAGTTTCACATAGAATGGAAAGCTCGAAAGCTTTTTTGAAGATGGTATTAAGTCTGTTGCTCAAACAGTTAGTAGCAGTTGAACTACCAGAACAAGAAGAAGAAGGTTTTGTCATGTTGATTCGCCAAAAAATTTCACTAGGGTTTTTCTCTGCCGATTCTGCTAGTCCAACGCGACACCGAGCTGTGTGGCAATGATGGAGCAAAATTCAAGCTCGAGAAATTCCAACACGATGGTATCTCAAAGTCAACAAAAAGCGAAGAAATTTCACTAGTGTTTTTCTCTCGAGACAATACTAAGAAAAAAAAGAATGATGAAACATTGAGAGCACTATGTTATATATATAATATCTATGTATAAAGATGGACATTGGACAATTATAATAAAGGTTACGAGGAAAGGGACATGGGCACTGGTCACCCCAAGGTTGTAAGCCCGTATCCAGTAGGCTCATTATTTTCGGGCCACCTTTCTGCTCAATTACATATTTATTTCATCAACTAAAAGGAAAATTAGGCGTACCTTAGCTCTTTTGTTTTCTTCTCTATGAGCATTAATGTTTAACAAGAAAACACAAGAAGCAGTGATAAATAACAGTCAAACGAAGATTGAGAAGAATTGGATGGAGCCAAACCAGGTCAATCCTGATTGGAGTGGACTTCATTGTTATGAGGTTTGTTCTCTTTCTCATAAGCGTTTCGCCATCATTATAACCCAACTTATGGAGATCTACCACTCTATAACGAAGACAAGACCATTGCTGTCACTGTACTTATTCGAGCCGAAACAATTTCAATAGAATCTCGTTTCTGCTTTGGTTTACTTATATATCAAACCTCTCCACCAATTTGATTGCTTAAGAGCTAACAAATCAACTTCTGTGTGGGATGTTGAAGATTTTGTGCCTTTCCTAGATAAAGAATTTATAAATGTTGCAATGAGCATCGATCCTGAATGGAAGATGGTAAAGCCTGATTTCGAAAGGATTGACAAGTGGGTTCTACGCAATGCCTTTGATGACTAACAACAACCTTACCTACCAAAGGTTTAATTTTTAAACATAGTTACACTTACTGTATTCTAACTAAATTCCTCATCAACCTTATTGGATTGATGGTCTGCAAGATCATACAAACAAACATGTAAGAAATGTCTTCTTTAAAGATTTTTTGTGTATGGTAATAAAAAACTGACATAGACTTCCCTTTTTCGATGCTTCTTAAATTTGATTTTTTAAATGCGTGCATAAAATTTTGGATGCATATTTACTATTTTAGAAAAACAGATAACCTAACCTCATTAGATCACTTGACCTGTATGTGGATTATAATGAATTTTGAAGATAAAAGAAATTAAACACATATGTAAGCATATTGTAATAACCATCTCTTCATTTATCTTTCGAACATAACACACTTGTCTGGTTATTAAAAAAGTGTCGACGCAAACACTAAGAAAATTTAAGAAACACTAAAAATATTAGAAAAAGCTTTATTCTAATATCTCTTTTTAGTTTCTCTCTTGCTTTATAGATAATAATATTGTAAAATTCTTCTATTTATATTCACAGAAAATTAATTATTTATACGTTTAGTGATCAAACACATCTAATGATTTTTAAATGATTGGTTTCAGAATAGCTAGGTAAAGGAAGATTGTCATTTAACATCTACAATTAATGAGGTCGCAAATGCGGTGCATGAATTCGTTCGAAAAATCAACAAACTGAACGGTGAAGGTGAAGGTGAAGGTGAAGGTGAAGGTGAAGGTGAAGGTGAAGGTGAAGGTGAAGGTGAAGGTGAAGGTGAAGGTGAAGGTGAAGGTGAAGGTGAAGGTGAAGGTGAAGGTGAAGGTGAAGGTGAAGGTGAAGGTGAAGGTGAAGGTGAAGTTCTATTTTTCATATTTTTCATAATAATATTCTACAATAGCATATTTTAATTTATTCTATTTTAAATCTAACATATTAAATTTTAAAATTAGAAATAATACAAATATTATATGAGAATATTTATTTATTTTAAATAAATTATAAATATAATTAAAATATTATTTTAAAATTTTTATTTTAATTTAAGATTTATATTTTATTATTAAAAAGATACGTTAAAATATTTTAATATTAATTTTATGATATTTTTAAAATTTTAAAATAATTGTACTATGTTTATAAAAATATAAATAAATTTATTAGAGAAAATTATCTTTAAAATAAAATAAAATATAAAACTTGTCGGTTCTTTTTTGAATGAAAATATATGAATAAATAGGATATAAAAATGAGATAAATGAACTAGGTAGTCATGGCTTAGTAATAAAAAATTTATGAGAATAATTAGACCGAAACTAGTTTAGAAAACTAGTGTTACTAAGTGGCCTCTTTCTCATATAACAAGATCGAATATTATACTTTCAAAAGAACAATTCTCTAAAATAATATTTTTAAGTTTTTATTACAAATTTAATATCATTAGTTTTTTTTTATACTAATAAAATTAATTTTAAAATATCATAAACTAATTTTAATAGAAAAAAAGAAACTCTAAAATAAATAAAAATAATAATTATAATATTTTAATTTTATTTATAATTAAATTATAATAAATAAAAATTTTACATAAAAATTTGTATTATTTTTAAAATTATAGTGTGCTAATTTGAAATAACAACTTAAAATTCAAAATAGTAAATGTCAAAATCAAAACATATTTTTTAATGTAAAATCGGATAGTTAAATAAAGGCGCTTGGTAGATTTTAAAAAACAACTCATAAAGGTATTTGGTAAAGTAACATTTTTCTTGTTTACTTTTATACTTAAATATATATTTTATATGAGAGCGGTATATTCAGTTTTTTGGATTTTCTAAAATTATGCAATTAATCGTGATCAATGTTCTAGAAGACAAAAACAAATCAAGAATCTAGTGGAATTAGTTGCTTTCATAGGATAACTAGCTCATAATACTCTATATATAATATTATATTGTTTTTAATATATTATATGAAAAACGTTTTAATAAAATAAAATTATATTAACTGTTATTAACATAAATATTATATTAATTGATTATCACCATAATAAATTTTAAATAAATATATTAAGTTTAAGTTATTAAAATAATTACAATATATATTATTGTTATTAATTTGTTCAGATAAATAATATATTTTATTAAATTAATAAAAATTATTAAATTTATTAAAAAAATTATTTTTTAATTTATGTAAACTTAAAATGTAGATATAAATCTAACTCTTAATTTAAAAGAAACACCAAACGTCTTTTACTAATATATTTATATATATATATATATATATCCGAAGATAACAAGCAAAAAAACTCATCATAAAATACAATTTCCTCCATTTTAAAATGACATACTAACTCGACTCTCCAAAATATGTCATCAAAATATATGATAAAAAAAAGAAAGATAATTTAACGAATATGAATGACAGTATATGCAAGGAACTTGCGTTCCGACAAGATGTAGATTACTAAAAAAGCGGACCCACTTTGACAATAAATTAAAGCAAATCAATTTGCATGGCCAGCTACTGGACCGACTTTTATTCAACATTACAAAAATATATTACACCCATATCCAATTGTCTATGTGTAGATTCTAGTGAATGGTTGGTACAATGTATTACACGATAGTTGACGATTTTTTTGTAATATGCGATCACGTTAATTTATTACAAATTATTGTTTATTTATAACTGTATTTATACTTGTAATCGTATTATTAATTCAAAGAATAATATTCTAAAATCATATTTTTTCAAAAAAATTTATTCCAAATTTACCATACTAAAACTTAAATTTTAAAATTTTAAAATATCATTATTTCAAATTTTTGTTCCAAATGTACAAGTAATTATTTAAATTTTCAAAAAATAACACAAATTTAATATTAAAATAATTGTAATCTCTTCCCAATAAAAAAAATTAAAGTAAAATTAAACCCAAATATTATGTTTTAATTTTATATATAATTTATTTAAGGTAAATAATTATTTTTACATAATAATTTGTGTATTTTAATAATTTTTTTTGAATGTGATATATTTAAAAAATAAACTTAAAAGTGTTATTTTAGAATATTTCTCTAAATTTTTTTGTAAAAATATTTATTTATTCTGAATTAATTATAAATAAAAGTGAAATATTAGGTTTAGGTTCTTTTTCTAGTTTAAAATTTATGTTTTTTCTAAAAATGTTTGAAAATATTTTAATATTAAAATTAGTTATACTATTAGAAAATAAACTAATGGTATTAAATTAAAAAATGAATTTTTAAAGATTGATATTTTTAAAGAGTGATATTTATAGAATTACCATTATTTTATTCAATAATGTTATTTGTTCGTAAAAAACTATATCATGTAAACAAATATTGTTTAGCTGCATGATGTGGCGACAAGCATTTGTAATATATAAATAAATAGATCAACATTTCATTTTGAAAATATCAAGATTGTCATAGAGAATTTATTTAATTTATTTTTAATTTTGTTATTACATTATATATCATGATTACTTTAATTTGCACATAAAATTTCGTTTATGTTGTTAAAAATATATTCCATCAGTTTAATCATATATATCAGTCTTGAAATATGAACTAATGATCAAGGTCTGTTTCTTTTTTTACACAAACAAAGAAGAAATTCAATGCCGGCTCCAAAGTAGCCGAGCGGAAAAACAATGGCTCATAGAGATCCAAGATCAAGCTATCATGGATAAACCGGCTATAGCCGGTATCTGACACTAACCATAGTAAATTGTTTTGCATTTTTTTATCCCCCGAAATTCTTGAAATATACTCGAAGATATCCCTAAGACTAAGCTGTCGTCTTATTTAAAACCCGAAGATGGTGTGAGACATTATCTCTCTTTCCCTCTCTCTCTCTCTCCTACAAATTTGGATTTCTCGGAAAAAATATGTGTATGAGCTCTCACGCTTTTCCGAGAAAATATATATGATAATTTAAAAGTTTAGATTTTTTCTTGTGGGTAATGGGTATTAGTTAACTATTTCTTTGTGGAAACAGAAGATGAGAGAAGCGAGAGGATCTTAGATAGAAACTAATCGTTTATGATCTAGGGCTTCATCTACCCATTACCATAAAACTTTAATTCTCTTTTTCCTTTCTTACGTAAATTTCGATCTCGATAGTTCCGAGTTCCGACCAAACAGCATGAAGAGATCACGTGAAAGCTCCGATTCTTTGACCAGTTACTTACCAATTTCCCATTCTTCGACAGGTAAAAACTTAACGCGTTTATATATACATATGTAATTTCATTGAATTTTTTTGTTATTTATAATTTAATGTGGCTATACGGTCGATCTTGTTAAAGAATTTTATATATGTTGATGTTGATTAGAGCATTTCTAATCATGAGTTTCCCAAAAGATATCTCACAATTGTAAAAGAATTTTACTAATATTTTAGTAGAACCAATTTAAATTTTTGTCAAAGAGACGCATGTGAAATTTTTCTCAAAATACCCATATGAAATACTCTTATTGGATTTGGAGATGATCTTGCATATTAATGCAATTAGGTAGAGGTAGAAGTCAAATTTTTTAGTACACAGAATTTAGGGGATATTTATAAATTGGTAAAGATGTGTTTTCTGACAATTTATATTTTCGAGACATTATCCTGACAAGGTTCTGAAATGTATAATCATTCACAATATCATAAATATTCCATAATTGATAGGGTATAAACCTTACTAATGTATATACCGTGATTTTATAATTTTATCAGACAAACAATTAAGTCCATTACCAAGAACCACCGGATTTCTCTACGCCGGCCCCGGAGATTATGCGCCGATGTTCGACGTTATAGAAGACGACGGAAGTTTAGAGGACACCGGGATCGGATACGCGTCTTCTACGGCGGCTGGTGCAGCGGAAAAGAAACGGCGGTTGAGTGTAGAGCAAGTGAAAGCGTTAGAGAAAAATTTCGAGATTGATAACAAGTTAGAGCCGGAGAGGAAAGTGAAGCTGGCTCAAGAGCTTGGACTGCAACCGCGCCAAGTGGCAATCTGGTTTCAGAACCGCCGTGCTCGGTGGAAGACAAAGCAGCTCGAACGTGATTATGGCGTTCTCAAGTCCAACTTCGACGCACTCAAACGCAGCCGAGACTCGCTTCAACGTGATAACGATTCCCTCCTTGGAGAGGTATAGTTTTTATGTTATAAAGGTGGACTTTCTCTTCTTCTTGTTTTCGAATGAATAGAGATAACTTATATAACTAGTTTATTTTTGCAGATTAAAGAGCTGAGAGAAAAACTTAACGCCGAGGGTATCGACAGGAGCCTTGGTATCGCTTCAATAGAAGAGAAAGGCATCATAAAAATTGTGGAAACCGTAGCGAATCAGACAGTGTTGGCTAATGAAATCATAGAGCTAAGCCATCGTCCTCCACCGCCGCCATCGGTGCCACCGCATATTTCTACGGAACTTCCGACGTCAGAGCTCGCTTACGAAATGTTTAGCATTTTCCCACGCACGGAAAACTTTAGAGAAGATCCAGCCGATAGTAGTGACTCAAGCGCGGTTTTGAACGAAGGCTATAGCCCCGCGGCGGCGCCCACGGCGGTAGAATTGTCAACAATGGGTTGTTTTGACCAATTTGTGAAGATGGAAAAACATGAAGATCTGTTTAGCGGAGAGGAAGCTTGCAAGTTGTTTGCGGATGATGAGCAGTGGTATTGCTCCAGTCAATGGAATTCGTAAAGAGAAAGAAATGTAGGGATAAGACTGAAAGCATGGGGAAGTTGAGGAGTTTGTGAAAAATATTTCTAAATGGACAATAAGGAGTCGAAAACTAATTATGAAAGTGTTGGGGTCTTAGTTGAGAAGGTGGAAAATGAAGGGAGAGGGTAGAAAAACCGATAGATCACGTGCGGTTTCATGAACAATGAGGCCGTAATCTTTACAAGTTTAGAGAGAGAGAGACATAAAAGTCTGAAATAATCGGCAAAAACAATTACGTGAGAAAAGAAATCGTTTTTTTCGACGTTATATTATTAGTTGAACAATTGCTTAATTAGATGTAATAACAAAACACAAAGTTAGAACTCTTTTGTTTTCCTCATCACCCGTTAAGTAGAGAGTTTTAGGCATTGATATTTCTTACATGTTAAACATGCCTAATTTCTAGAGTCAGATAAAGAATATCACTACTCCCACTATTTACGAGTAAAAATCAGATATCAAGTATCAATTTTCGATTTATGTGCCTCGTATATTTATTGTTACACAGTATGTTGATATCTCTTTTGTGAGAATTCAGTCTGAAAAAATTGGTTTTCAGTCAAAAGACATGAATTTTATCAAAAGGCTTCCAAAACTTAGTACGATTTTGTTCTTTTTATTCAAAAAATTGTCTCTCTTTCGGATCACATGACTCTCCTCCTTTTAAGCAATTTCTCAACAATGACGGATTCACGTTAATTCCCAAACCACAGTAAACGCAAGATTCGCATTTAGCTATATTTTCTTTTTTTCTTGGTTCGTTTGCTTATGGTACGTAATTGCGATTATAATTGTGGTCAATACTGTAATTTTAGTTGTAACATATGTTGTTTGTTTGTATGTCGATTGTGGTTGTGACTGATGTTTTAACCAACGATAAAAAAATTGTGACGTATAATACAATATCTGATCGTTGCAATTGACTAAATAATCGTGACAATTAAAAAACAATAACCTACCGTATATGTAGCTGCAGAAAGTTGCGGCTAATAAATGAACATGACTATTATTATATTATTACGAAACCTACCATACACATGTTTGTTTTTGGGTTGTATCTTACATTTCGAACAAAACTCATTTTTCGAACCTACAATTTGCTTAGACCAAATTATTTTTCTGTTTTTTATTACTCGTAAAGTTTAGATGAAAGAACATGCATTTCACAATTCAGGGTAGTTAATCTTGTGTCTTCTATGCCGTTAGCTACTGTTTATAGCACAAAAGCTTTACACTCTTGCAACTCTTGTAGTTGCCCCGAATGTCTTTTACCGAAATCTGTCTTATTGTTGAAAAATGTTATGCATTTTACTGGGATCTTACTTTTAATCTCTTTTCGCAATAATTTATTTTTCAATAGTTAAAAGTTTTGATTTATAAGGTTGTAAAAATCATATTGCCTTGTCCGTGAATGGATTAACAAAGAATGTTTAACATTCAAACAATAGGGGAAAAAATTCAAATCATGAATAATTTCAAAATTTTACTTTTGCATAGTCTTTTGAAATGTTTGAGTAAGGACATGGAGATAAAACATGAAAAGCCGAGCAACACAATTGAATCTCCCTAAATATCCGTGTTTGTTTATAGCCGTTCCTTTTTCCCCTTTTGTTACTTGCTTTTCATAACTTTTGAGCTTTTCTTATTTGCCTTTTTGCTTTAATAGCAATTCAATTTTCATCCTATATACGTCTAGCTTTTGATTAGTTGGTATACGTACGACTCAAGAGACTACGTAATAAACCATTAGGTTTTATTGGGGAATTCGTGGCAATTTTGAGAATAGTTACTAATATTTTTAAATAATGTCAACTAAGTTATGTTTATTTTTCTTTATACAAATTTTATTTTACTGTTATTTTTACCTTTTTAACTATCTTTGGTATTTTTAATATGATTTTTAATAAATTTTCACTATTTTATGAACATCTAGATTTATATACAACTAGATTTATACCCATGTATGAGGAAAAATATACACAAATGATACAATACTAAATGTAAATTAGATATTTATATAATTTTAAATTTTATTTAAATTCTTGTATATTTTTTAAATTAGAAAATAAAAATAATTGTTAGTTAAGAATTTAATAGTACTTTTTGGTTAGTTTAATAAAATCTATTGATTATCTAACTAAATTAATAACAATGAGATATATTATAATTATTCTATTAATTTAAACTCATTTATATAATTATTTAAAATTTATTGTATTGATAACACATCATCATAATATTTTTATTAATAACATTTTGATATTTTAGTTAATAATATTAAGAATGAAATTATTTTAGTAAAATGTTTTTTTAAATAATATATTAAGAAATTGGATGATCCACACATTAATTCAATTAGTTTCAAATTATGCAAGCTTATCGAGTACAAACATAGCCTAGAAAATTTAACCATCTCCTTTGGAAAAACATAAATTATAGAATTTAAATATATTTTCTATAATATATTATCATCAAATTAAATTATTAGAAAAAATTGGATTGAATGAAAAATGTCATGGTCAGGACAGACAATACATAGTGGAGAGATAGATGCACATGGGATTCTGTTCAACTGGTTTCCAAAAACATTTGTTTATATGATGGTTTTATCACATGCGGCAATCCGTATGGTAAACCACCAAAACTCAAGACATATTAGTCGTACACGTGTTGAAATTAAATGAGATCTTCTCTTTTAAAAGGACTAAAACACCAAAAGTTATGGTAGGGCCCGCCTTTATATAAAACATTTGCACTCTCTTTTCTCTCAGACAAAAACATTGGTGGAGAGGCATGTGCTATGGGACCCACTTTACAGCGAACACGACTTTTTTAACGTCGTCGCGTCACCGTTTATGCACGTGTATATATAATTGCTCATCATTTACCGCCGTCAAAATGTTGTTTTCTTGTCAACCAAATAAAAAAAATGATTCAAAACTTGCTTTGATTGCGAAAGTTTTCTCATAGTAGAGAAAAACTTGTTTTTATTAAACTTTGTTAAAAGAGCAATGAGAAACTCATTCGTTTAAGGAAGAGAGAAAAAGATTTATGGAAAAGGAAAAAGAGAAAGAATGATGAACTTTTATCCGCTTATTAATTGGAAATTCATTTGCAAATTATCTTTAAATTTTATGATGTATGTCACGCCTTTATCTTTACGTAGTGTTTTTTATGTCACACGTATTATATATTGTTGAAGGTAGACTTCCAACTTTCAACATGGAGTTCCATCCAAGAAGAAATAAATTAACAATTCGGACACGTAATCTCCTACTATAGGCGATTTCAGCCATTTTCGAAGAGCTAATAACATCTTTCAAAAACGTCCGATTTGATCGAATAGCAAAAACGATATTAGATGTCTCAAACCAGTATTGATGAACATTAATATGACATTTAAAATAAATATCTTGAAAATTTAACAAATTAGAAATATATAAAAACAGGTTTGTTGGCATTTAATGAAAATTCAGAAATTAAAAAAGAGATTATTTAATAGTTCGTTGTATTAACATTCGCCAAACTAACAAAATAATACTACTTTTTTATTATAATTGATATCACGGTCATTAAATTTAAATTAAATCATTCAAATTCTGGTAGGAAAATCTAACTTCAACACATATTGTATATTTCATAGTTTAATTCGATGTTTCTGTTTGCATAAGTAGATAGGAAGTAATTGAGCTAATGAAATGTAGTAAAATGATATATAATAACTACGAAAATTAGTCTAGCTCTTGATGAGTTTGTTTCGTTTATGGGTATTCCAAGTTATACATATCGAGCAAATCAATATCAAATATTTGTATAATGATAACATATTCTTAATGGCAATCATCCGCCGATTTCATAATTCTCCTTTACTATTTATTCTAATTAAGAACTACAAAGGCAACGAACCCAATAAAAGTCATGGTTTTTAATGTAAAAGCATAAAATAGTGTAATAAAATAAGTAGATGAAGAGATTCTAATATCGGTCGAGAATTTTGTGTAATGCCAACTTGATGCTGCCCAAGTTCCCAACCATGCATGTGGATATATGCTGTTTCCATATCTTTATATTTGAAATATATATGGGATAAAAACTTTATAGTAATCAGAGAATTGGAGTAACAAAGGACAGTGAAAAGCTTAAAAATTGTGAAAACTGAAACTCCAATCAATTTTTACTCATTCGTCGACTAAATTGTATCTTTTTCGTTGAAATAATTACGGATTGATATATGGAAACGACTTGTTTGGTCGGGAAACTAGAGAACATCTCCAAAATGATCTGTAAAATATATTTACAATTAGCAAAAATATACAATAAATAAAATATAAGACGTAGTACAAAAATGATCCACAAAAAAAGACAAGCTTGACATTTTGGCATATGTCACAACTTAAATGAGAAACATTTTACTCGTAAGCCAAATTTGACCCTTCTTCTCTCACGTAAGCAGCACTCGGAGTTATTAACTACTCTGTGACTCACCCGCTCGGCTCCTCTTAGATCGGCTCGGCTTAAATTATGTATTTTTTCAAACCGAAATCTATAAGTGATTTTGGTGTAAGGCTATACACAAAATATTATTTTTAAACTTTTGTTCCAAATATATTATTATTAGTTTAATTTTTTTAAAATAATATAAATTTAATTTTAAAATATTTTATAACCTTTTTTAATAAAAAAATTAAATTTTAAATTAAAAAGTTAAACTTTTTGGTATATCTATATGAAGAATAATCTGGTGGAATGATCGGAAAAAAGAAATTTAAGGGATATAATCTATTTTTTTAGAATTATATTAAGTTAGTCAAAGTTTATTTAGTTTAAAATTTAAAAGTTAATTTTCCTATAAATATTGACAGCCAGAAAGGAAAATATAAATTCAATAGAGTTTAGATGTTATAGTCTCTATTAATCATCTCGAGAAAGGAAAACATTTGATGTAATCTAATGGGTTTGAACGTATGAATTGTGTCTGTATCTTAGTTTCCACAATTAATCAACAACTTGGGGTGGTGGCGCAGTTGGCTAGCGCGTAGGTCTCATAGCGATTGAGTGATCCTGAGGTCGAGAGTTCGAGCCTCTCTCACCCCAAATATAATTTTATTTACTTGTACAGTCTTGTTCTCTTTGTTTTATGGGTAAAAAGGAGTTAATTTAGAACGTTATGTATTGGGCTTGCTTCCAACACACGACTTTAGACTTTTGCGGCCATCCCATAAATTATTTTATAATAATTTACTCAATCATTTAATAATAATGTACTCAATCATTTAAGTAAAATCTGGATAATAGTTTTGTTTTGTTGGTTGGTTCACCGCGGTTGCGACTGCGATCAACACTACAACTACAATTATGATAGATGTTATTCGTTTGTATATCACCGATGATTGTGATTGTTCACAGATTTTTAATCGTACCGATGTTTTAATCAACTGCGTCTGCTACTTGATACTACAGCAACTAAACTAACAATAATCTATCGTAGCCGCACCCGTAAAAATGACAAACAAACATAATTATTGTTATATCTGACTATATGTAATTAGATTGTTTTACAAAAAAAAATCGGTTTTAAAGGGTGATATTATGGATTTCCATTTTTCCAACTTCATGTAACCTTTTTGTAAAGATAAACTCTTCGATTCCATGAATAAAGTTGGGATTTGTAGACTTTTTTTCCCCAAAATTTCCTGAATTTTGTAAAATAAATCCTTACTAACACTTATATTCCAAAAGTGTAATATTAATATTTCCACGAGAAACACAAAATTGAAGAAAATCTGATGTTGTAAACACATAAATAAATAACTGAAATAAAATTTTGAGTTGTAATTTTGGAAACATAAGAGTAGTAAAATGGATAAATAGCTTTACCGTTTGAGTTATGATGTTACCAACAAATAAAGGTTCAATTTTCAGATACGTACCGTAATTTGTCCTCATAAATTTCACATCTTTTATAACAGTGAGACCACATAGCGTATAAAAGTTGCTAATGAAGCTAATAACCAGAATCATAGAAAAATCTATATGTCGGGTAAACTTACGAATCAAATTTGGTTATCTAAGAGTTACAACACATGTTATTCTTCGCTGGTATCACTTGACCAGGACCTGGAACAATATCAATCTTCTTACCAGCAAGCGAACCGGGATTACCATTCTCTTGTTCTTCACTGGCGGCAAGACTTTTCTTGTTCACAATGTTGAAGATTTCAGTCAAAACAGTGGAGAAAGCGCTCTCAACATTGGTTGCGTTAAATGCAGATGTCTCCAAGAAGAACAAACCTTCCTTCTCTGCAAATTCTTTAGCATCTTCTGTTGGGATAGCTCGTTGATCTTCTAGATCTGATTTGTTCCCAATAAGGATTATCACAATGTTCTTGTCTGCATGAGCACGCAATTCTTCTAGCCATCTTGGGATATGGTCAAAGGTTTGGCGTCTGGTTATGTCATAAACCAACATCGCCCCAACCGCTCCTCGGTAATATGCACTTGTTACCGCTCTGTATCTGTTCGATTACAAGAAACCAAAGTCACAAATACATTATATACATCCATGTCAAGCTTTATGATAAGCATAAAACGTGAGAATTAGAATTACTCTATGGTGCAAGTCAATTATTTCAAAGTTTTGAGACTAAGATCAAAACCATTTAACAGTAAGATATAAACTTGAAACAAAGTCACATGAACTATGGGAGCTTTGTAGAAACTGGAAGTGTAAAAGAGTCTGGTCTATACAGACACTAACATAATCTGAAGTCCAAGTCACAGGATCTCAATAATTCAGCTTCCTAATTTCAGCGATTTTACTTCAGATCCTCCGAACGAGTTGACGGTTTAGCAAACAATTGTTGAAATTGTGTATACAGATCGACAAAATTTTACCAGAATTGGAAATCCTAGACTGAGCTACTATCTATTGGATCCACAGAAACAATAAAACCCTTATGAGATCTAAGTTCAAGCAACCTATTGGATTGAAGGATAACAAATGAAAAGCGATTTTCAGCAAAAGCTCCAAAAGATGTCGGCGATTACCGTTCTTGGCCGGCGGTATCCCAGATTTGTGCCTTAACACTCTTGTGGTCGATAACGAGTGTCCGGGTTTGGAACTCGACACCGATGGTGGCCTTGGAATCCAAACTGAATTCGTTCCTCGCATATCGTGCCAGTATCTGCGATTTCCCAACCGCCGAATCGCCGATCAGCACCACTTTGAACACGTAGTCAATCTTCTGCGACGGGTCTCCGTATCCCCCTCCACTCGCCATCTTTAACCTCGCTAAAATCCTCTGCTTCAACTTTTCAACAACGGAGACGTAAGTTTTACCGAAAAGAGTGTAGAAGAAAATGAGTTGTGGTTGAAGTTTTTAAACGAAGAGAGATCTGATACGGTCGTAGTTTAGTGTCGTCGTTGTCAACTATTGGTCAATACTTTGATATCTGTGACGTGTTTAAGTCTATATCGTTAGATTCTGATGGTTCGAATATTAGCGGTACGATTTGACAGATCGACAATTATCTTTCTGTCAGGCAGCCGTATGTTTTGTTGGGTGATAATGTAATATAAATTAATACGAGCATCGAATTGAAATTAGTGAAAATATCATTTCAAATAATACTGGTTCGATTTGGGAATTAATGATTATGAGCCTCTTAGAATATGCCTTGAAGCCCAATAGTTACAAAGTCACGGCCCAGATTGTGATTATTACGTGGTAATATCCGAATCGTCGAAATTGCCCTAAGCGCAACGTCGGCGACGGAGAGAGAGAGAGAGAGACTTAGAGAGAGAGAGAGCGAGAGCGATGGAGGAAGAGGAGCATGAGGTTTACGGGGGAGAAATTCCCGACGTCGGCGAAATGGATGGAGATATGGAACCTCCTAATAGAGATATGGATATGACTGCTGCCGATGATGATGCGGTTAAGGTCTGCTACTCTCTCGCTCTCTGTTACAGTGTCGTTTCGTTCATCGTAATGTATCGGGAATGGAATTGATGCTGGATGATTTGTATATCTGTTTGATTGGTGTAATTTTGGTGATGACATACTAGGAATTGGACGAGATGAAGAAACGATTGAAGGAGATGGAGGACGAGGCTGCTGCTCTGCGTGAGATGCATGCTAAGGTCGAGAAAGAAATGGGAGCTCAAGGTTTTTGAAACTTTGATTTCGTTTTCCTTGTGTTTTTCCATACTAGGTTCTTAGATTTATTGCCCATGTTTTCTGTAATGCTACTTGGTCTTTGGAAATATCTTTTAATTCTAAGAACTGTGAATTGAACTCTCTGTAAGCAGTTATTTTGCCTCTTGACTACAATTTTTGTCCAATTATGTTTTTCAGATCCTTCTACTATTGCAGCAAATCAAGCCGGAAAGGAAGAGGTTGATTCTCGATCAGTTTTTGTTGGAAATGTAAGTTTCCGCTTCTTGGTTTCTGTTGTCTCTTTACTCTTTCTTTCAATCCTTGTAGCTTCTGATTATTCTACAGTTTATACCTCTCATATTCATTCGCCTAGACTTTGAATAATGTTGAATTCACTTGTTCTGTTGATACCAAAACCTTTTTCTTGGATATTAGAATTAGTACATATAGTACACCCATGAAATCTGTAATCTGGTATGTTTTCTTCCTGATCTATGACTATATTCTCTACATGACATTCCATAAATCTTGTTCACTCAAGATGTCATGTAGTGGTTGAATGTATCACTAGTTAACTATGAGTTTTGATGTAATATATGTTACATCTTTGTGGCTAGAGTGGAAATGGATTATGTTAACTATGAGTTTTGGTGTAATGTTAACCATGAGTTCAGTGAGAAGTCTGAATTAGACGAAAATTTTGAATGCTAAAAAAATTGGTGATTAGAGTGTATAATATATCTTCAAGTGAAGATTCTCGAAGGAGTTTTGTTGTTAGTTGTTACTGATCTTGAGGGTTATATAAAAGAGATAGAGGCTTCAAGTTACATATGGAACCTGAGCCTTCAGATATAAATAAAGACTTCATATATGATCATTAATTTTTCTGTTTAATCCTAAGATGTCGATTTTTCTATGCTGAGTTTTATTTTTCTTATGATTTTTCTCACTACAATCGCAGGATTGTTCTCATTCCTGAAGTTCTTAGTATCTCTGGGTTATCAACGAGGTTTTGTGTGGTCTGCACATTTTTCCTTTTATAGAGTTGTTCTGTTTAGTTGTGGAACATGATGAAAAGGCTATAAAAAGATGAGAATAGTACAAAAAATGCTAAAAAGAGAAAAAAGTGAATATTATTTACTACTTAGAGCAAAAATATAAAGAGAAATAGTTGCACGAGTTTTAGTGGAGTATTTATCCATCCTAGACAAGTATGACCTTCGAAGAGGCAGATGAAAATGCTGGATGCTTTCCAGTCAAGCTGCAATCTGCAGAGATTTGGTGAGAGGCGGCTGTTTGATGCTAACATGTATGATCAATTCTATCCCTCATGCTCTTAAAAACGATTTCTCATAAAATTTAAGCTTGGTACATTTCTGAAGGGTTCTTTTCAATGTAAAAGACTGCTGAAGTACACTAGTATCCCACTGTGTTTGGTGTTCCTGTTCGTTTTGCACATATGAAAAGAAAGAAAGAGTTGTGGCACGTTTACTAGTTTTTTCAGCTTGTTTAGCTGAAACTTGTTCAATTGGTTTAATATTCTGTGTGTGCTCAGTGAAAGATTCCATGGGGTTATACCTGTTTGTTGTATGCTAATTTCATTGTGTAGGTTGATTACGCATGTACACCAGAAGAAGTGCAGCAGCATTTCCAAACATGCGGCACTGTCCATCGGGTGACCATTCTAACAGACAAATTCGGACAGCCAAAGGGATTTGCTTATGTGGAGTTTGTGGAAGCCGAAGCTATTCAAGAGGCCCTACAACTTAATGAATCAGAGTTGCATGGTCGTCAATTAAAGGTACACATCTTATTGTGCCATCAAACCAAACATTTTGACCAAGGTTCCAACGTTTTCTCATCTAACTTTTCAGGTTTTGCCTAAGAGAACAAACGTTCCTGGATTGAAACAGTTTCGTGGTAGAAGATTCAACCCATACATGGGTTACCGGTTCCGCAGACCTTTCATGCCTCCTTACATGTATTCCCCATATGGATATGGGTAAGTTGGTTTTTTAGCACCGAGACATTTATCGATTAGGGTCAAACAGTTTTCTCCTCTACTCACACACATATATATTAATGCAGAAAAGCTCCTAGGTTCAGAAGGCCGATGCGTTACATGCCTTACCAATAAAAACGCTCAATGGTTATAAGCATAGAGCGGATGCGTGTATGGGCTATTTTAATCCTTTTATTGAGATTTCTGTATGACTTTTTGAGTCTTTTCGAATTTACAACTTTTGCGCGTATGGTATATGAATCATTTATGATGATATTAGTGTATGAGGTGTTGTTGGCTATATAATTCACTTTTGGGTTTATTTAAATCAAAAGTGTGAGACAGTTTAAAAAAAAGGATTGATTTTGTGTAACCAATTCTATTCGTCTTTTGGTCTTCCGGTATTTCAATCAAATTCTATAGTTTAGATACGGCGCATTTAAAATTATAAAATAAAATATTGGTTATCATGCGCTCGTTTCTCTTTAAGGTTCTTATGGTCGTAGCCATTTCTTGTAGTGACCCGAGATTCAGTTACTAACTTGTTGTAAATCTGTAAAGACGATAATGTCCGTATCGCTTCCTCGATACGATTTCTTCTCCGGCTTGACTCCTGTTCGCATAAGCAGGAGCAATCTCTGCTTCGCCGTCGCCTCCGTAAGGACTTGTCGCCGGAATTCAGGATCGTTACCTCAGCCTATCCTTCTCCGCCATGTCACCTCTACGGGGTCTAATTTCGAGATCAGTTGGGACTGTAGAGCTCATGCGTCTTCTATCGGATCATACGAGGATAACTCTTCTTCTCCGGACCCTGAGGACGCCACCTCCGACGGTTTCGATTCGGAAAGCTTTGTATCTTTCGCGGAGGCACTTTGTATATTATCTTCCGCCGTGATTTCAGTGGTTCTCGCGGTGAATTACGTGGTGGTTGGTGAAATTGGGAAAAAGGTTTTGTCAACGGGTTTCGTGGGATTGGTGGGTTCAGTCGCGGCTGGTTCGTGGCTGAGACGGCGGCAATGGATGAGGATTTGCAAAGGAACGAGCGAAGGTGAGAGCACGAATTTAATTCGAAGGTTGGAGAAACTTGAAGAAGATTTAAAAACTTCGACTACCATTGTTAGAGTTCTTTCTAGGCATCTGGAGAAGCTAGGGATCCGATTTCGGGTTACACGAAAATCGCTTAAGGAACCAATTTCTGAGGTAAAGATCTTGTGCTTTTTCTCGAGCTTTCAGTTCTTATTCGTCCACCATAAAAATGTATGCGAAATTAGAAGAGAGGAATAAGTAGTGATTAGGGAATGGATCAAAAGGTGTTGAATGTCTGAGTAAGTAACAAACGTTCTTGTGAGGATGGGCTTTAAGCCATATAATGAATGGATTCACAGGGTCTATGCAGTGTAATCTAGTTGAGCTTGTATAGTATAATCTTGCAGAAAATAATAATGTAGCTGTTTTGGCATCAAGTCTGTATCTAAATAGAGTTTGGTTTATTTTGTCCAAAAAGACTGCAGCTTTGGCTCAAAAGAATTCCGAGGCCACAAGAGTATTAGCTGCACAACAAGAAATTCTAGAGAAGGAGCTTGGCGAAATTCAGAAGGTCCTGCTTGCAATGCAGGTATATCTATTAACCCAAATTTTTTTTGTTTCAACCATATTTGTTAAATCATTGTGTGCCCTGAATTGAAGATAGAGATGCTAGTGTAGTTTCCTTCGCTTTGCAGGATCAACAGCGAAAGCAACTCGAGCTGATCCTTAGGATTGCAAAGAATGGGAAGCTGCTTGAGAGTAGTAGTATTAGTAGGCAAGCCCCTAATGAAAAGACCGATAATAAAGCGGAGGAACCCGAACAGATACTCTTTCAATGAACCAGACATAATGCACACACAAGAACTGGAGATGATAATGTGCAAGGGTTTGTCTGGACAACTTGTTACTGGAGTCTTGGTGCCGTGTTTTGAATATGGAGAATATTGTAGTTTCGTTGCTGTATTGTCATCATTAATTTTGACTTGTTTTGGATTAAAGTTTTCCCACCAATAGAGTTCTTGATAATTATGATAAAATTCGAAAAGTTTCCGACAAAATCCATTTAACGTTTGCAGGTTCCGCGGTTAACCCAAAACCTTTGGTAGTCATCATGTTCGAATATGCGTTACTCAGACGGTTGATATAGGCATAATGCGTAATGAAAAAATTTGAAATTACTCGATTACACAATATTTAGTTTTTCGGTTCTTTTTATTGTCTTTTATATATGATTCATAATTTTTTATATATTTAATATAATTTTGCGTTTAGTATTGTATAAAACATATTAAAACATTTTAGATATGATATATTATGATTTTCATCTAATAAGTTAAATTGAATTAAATTTTGATTTTGAAATATTTTTATAAAATATTAAAAAAAATTACAATTAAAAATTAAATATGATTAGATTTGGAATTATAAACACGAAAGAAGAAAACACAAATGGGGTGGTGGCGCAGTTGGCTAGCGCGTAGGTCTCATAGCTTCTGAGTGATCCTGAGGTCGAGAGTTCGAGCCTCTCTCACCCCAAATTTTATCCTATCCTTCTTTTCGTTTCACCACATGTTTGATTTCTAATTTTCTTTTGGTAAAATCACTTTCAAAGAAGCATCATCATGTTTAACTTTTCTTTCTCTTTGACTGACCATAGCGACAGTCATAATTACGATTTGCTTAAAAAGACTTTTCCATTGTAACTAAGACAGAAGAAAAGAAAAGTCTCTGTGAAGGACAAATTTTTCACTTTCTCTTCCAAGAGTTTCATTTGGAAGTTGTAACCATCCAAGTCTTGTCGGTTTTATTCGCAGAGTGAATCTTTCGTGGTGGAATTATTCTTTTTGTCTTTCTGGATTTTCTTCTCTGCGACGAGTTTCCTTCTTAGGAAACCCTTTTCTTTCTTTTGAGTTTCCCAAATCTGAATTTCGTAAATTTTGCATCGGGATTTGGGTTTTTATCTCTCTCTGTCTCTGCTGTGAAACTGAAAAGGTTCGTTTTTTTTTCTTTTCAAACGGACGCTTCACTCTTGTTCATCCTCAGACCTTTGAAGCTTTAATAATATTCGCACATCTGATTATAGAATTTTAGATTCCCGTTTACAACTTTACACTCAGAAAGTGATCAATCAATGGTTGACGAGATGAAATCCCATTTCGCAGATCCACTCCATCTAAAAAGCTTGAGGAACTGACTTTTCTTCAACTGTTTCTTGTAGATGGCACAAGTATTGAGTCCAACTTTTTGAAACGTTAATTCTTTGAAAAAAAGATGGCACTAGCTTTCATCACGGCTTTGGTGTTTACCACTTTTTGGTCATCTGTGTCACCAGATTCTCAAGGTAGTTTCTTTTTATTTTTCTCCTTTTTTGTCATTTTTTGTATCTTCAGAATTCTCTTTGGTAGTTTCTAAGTTTGTCGTAAGTAAAAGTAATGAGGGTTTTGTAGTATGGATTTTGTTAAGTCTCACAATTTCGTTTTCAGGGGATGCACTATTTGCGTTGAGGAGCTCGTTACGTGCATCTCCTGAACAGCTAAGTGATTGGAACCAGAATCAAGTCGATCCTTGTACTTGGTCTCAAGTTACTTGTGATGACAAGAAACTTGTTAATTCTTTGTAAGTTTGATAACACTACGCAAAATTAGTAATAACTTCAGCTTAGTTATTGGTTCAGACAATTAGTTGCTGTGAATTGCAGAACCTTGTCTTACATGAACTTCTCGATGGGAACTTTGTCTTCAGAAATAGGAATATTGAAAACTCTCAAGACTCTGTAAGTGCCTATTCAGAAATTGTGAGCTTGTGGAAAGTTATCTTCTCTTTCTGCATTTACCATATGGAAATTTTATTGCTAAATGAGGACTCTGTGGGATTATTGTTTTGCTCGTAGTACATTGAAGGGAAATGGAATTACGGGTGAAATACCAGAATCTATTGGAAATATGTCTAGCTTGACCAGCTTGGATTTGGAGGATAATCAGTTATCTGGCCGAGTACCATTCACGCTCGGTAATCTCAAGAATCTCCAGTTCTTGTAAGTAATTCTTCTTCCCAAGTAGCTTTAAACCTGTTTAAGATCTCTGAGACAAAGAACTAAAGATCTTGCATTTATTCATCTGTTTGTCTTAACTAAGCAGGACACTGAGTAGGAATAAACTAAATGGGACAATCCCGGATTCACTTACGGGCCTTCCAAAACTGATAGATATGTGAGTGGTTGTTCCATGTGATCTTCCAGGGTTTTTTTCTTCTTTCCGAAACACTCTTTGGTGTCTTAATTGTTGTTGCTTGAAACTGCGTTTGCAGTATGCTCGACTCAAATCATCTCAGCGGTGAGATTCCTCCGAGTTTATTCAAAATTCCAAAATACAAGTATGCACGAGTACTTTGTTTTGAAAAACAACCGCTTTACTTACAATTTTCTTATATCTTATAACTAATCCGATTTGGATTGGACAAACTTCATAGTTTCACAGCAAACAACTTGAGTTGTGGTGGCATTTATCCCCAGCCTTGCGTAACCGAGTCCAATCCTTCAGGTGAACTACACTAGTTTGCTGATGCCTACTGCCATATTAATGCTCTTGGCCATTTACTTTACTTGCATAGATAGACACTAAGTATTTTTTTGGTCTGACAGGTGATTCAAGCAATCCAAAAACTGGAATTATTGTTGGAGTTGTTAGTGGAGTCGTAGTTATTCTCGTGGGAATCTTCTTGTTTTTTTTCTGCAAGTATAAGCATAAAGGATATAGACGCGACGTTTTTGTAGATGTTGCAGGTCTGTGACAATACTCATCCTATTCGTTTCTAGTTTGATAGGACCGAAGAAAGATAAAATCTTTAAAACTTTCATTTGAAAATTCGATTTCAGGTGAAGTGGATAGAAGGATTGCGTTTGGACAGTTGAAAAGATTTGCATGGAGAGAGCTTCAAGTAGCAACAGATGAGTTCAACGAAAAGAACGTTCTTGGACAAGGAGGCTTTGGGAAAGTTTACAAAGGAGTGCTTTTGGATGGCACGAAAGTCGCTGTGAAAAGATTGACTGATTTTGAACGTCCAGGTGGAGATGAAGCTTTTCAGAGAGAGGTCGAGATGATAAGTGTAGCTGTTCATAGAAATCTGCTTCACCTTATCGGCTTTTGCACAACACAAACCGAACGCCTCTTGGTGTATCCTTTCATGCAGAATCTAAGTGTTGCATATCGTTTAAGAGGTTTAAAACACACACACACACAAAAGCTTTACACTTTTGGTTTAGGAGTTTTTAAGGTTTTGTAATTGAGATTTGGGGTTTAATAATATGCAGAGATAAAACCAGGGGATTCAATACTGGATTGGTTCAGGAGGAAACAGATTGCGTTAGGCACAGCACGAGGACTTGAATATCTTCATGAACATTGCAACCCGAAGATCATACATCGAGATGTGAAGGCTGCCAATGTGTTATTAGATGAAGATTTTGAAGCAGTGGTTGGTGATTTTGGTTTAGCCAAGTTGGTAGATGTTAGAAGAACAAATGTGACCACTCAGGTCCGCGGAACAATGGGTCACATTGCACCTGAATGTATATCCACAGGGAAATCATCAGAGAAAACCGATGTTTTCGGGTATGGAATTATGCTTCTGGAGCTTGTAACTGGACAAAGAGCGATTGATTTCTCCCGGTTAGAGGAAGAAGATGATGTCTTGTTGCTGGACCATGTAAGTAATCTGTGATCTTTCTTTTTTTGCTTCCTCTCAAGCTTTCTCATAATTGGTAATATAAAACAATCGGTTTGGTTCCTTTTCTTGGTTTTCAGGTGAAGAAATTGGAAAGAGAGAAGAGATTAGGAGACATTGTAGATAAGAAGCTTGGTGAGGATTATGTGAAGGAAGAAGTTGAAATGATGATACAAGTTGCTTTGCTTTGCACACAAGCAGCACCTGAAGAACGACCAGCGATGTCAGAAGTTGTGAGGATGCTTGAAGGAGAAGGGCTTGCAGAGAGATGGGAAGAATGGCAGAATCTTGAAGTCACGAGACAAGAAGAGTTTCAGAGGTTGCAGAGGAGATTTGATTGGGGTGGAGATTCAATTAACAATCAAGATGCCATTGAATTATCTGGTGGAAGATAGAATAACCATTTTGATTAGCAAAGGAGGGAATCATGTGATCACACACTGTAAAGTAGATGAAGAATCAAGTAGTTTTGGTTCAAACATCATTTCTGGTTTTTTGGGAATAGTAGAGAAAAAAGGTGAAGACAGCTATATAAAGTCTTGTGACATATTTAAGACTTTGAAATCAACCAATAAAATTGGTTTATAGAAACCCTATATTTTATAAATGTTTACAAATTTTCTTCTTTAAATAATTACTTTACAAAACTTTATAAACATATTATAAAATGCTTCTTACTACATCTTATTAAAATAAAATTAAAAATATCGATTAACTTACAATATATATATTTGTATTTATAGATGATCTTATAACTACAAATAAAAAATGTATTTTTGAATCTCTAACATATATTAGCTTTAAGTTCTATCCAAACTTTCTAATAGGTCGAGATGAATATTAACATTATCAGAAGAAAATTCATTTATACGAACAAATAACATACGATATTTCAATATTATGAAACTTAAAAACTAAGAACATTTGGTCTCTATATATACTATGGTAAGGAAGATACATTCATAGTTACAAACAGAATGTTCTTATATAAAGAACACAAACAACATGTATGAGTTTATACATAAGAACACATGTACATTCTAAGACAATAGCTAACATCATGAATTCAGTAAACGTTTTAGATATGCAAATATCATAACAAACACCAAACGAATCCACTCAAGTTCTTCCTTTGAAACATATACATGCATACATACCTCAAGATTGATGATAAGAAATAATGTCAGGAAATATGGAGTCATCAAAGAGATGATCAGGCCAATCTTCAGAAGCTGTGGCTGCAGCTCGTTCTTGATCATGGCTTGAGGAAGCTTGGTTGCAGCAAAAACCATCCACACTCGGAACCAAATCATCACTCAAAGCAGAAGGATTATGAGAAGGCAACATAGTTTGGTTCAAGCTCGGTGGTTCATGGAGCAACATTGGAGAACTATGAGTTTCCTCTAGGGCTTTGAGGGATGGGAGATTGTTGTTGAAGTCTTCTTGAAGATAAGAAGTGAGGAAGCCGATGTTAACATTACTGGCATTGGAGTTTTCTTTGGTGAGGAGATTGAGAATATTTAAGTCATTAAGGTTAATGCTTGGAAGAGGAGGTTGAAGAAGGTAGTGAAACAACTGGAGCTTAGAAATCTCAGTTTGGAGATTCAGTAAAGCTTGTTCTTCAGTTGGAAACTGTTGGTGTAGATCAACAAGTACTTTTAGGTTAGACAGAGACATGAGATGAGATAAGTTCGAGAAGATATCATCGGTTCTTGGCCGATGAGTCATGGGGTCAAAACCCATTTGAATCAGCTTTTTCTTCAAATGAGTATTCCAAAAATTCTTGATCTCGTTGTCTGTTCTTCCTGGTAAGTGGCTTGCAATCATTGACCACCTTAATCATTTTCCAATAAACAAATTTCAACGAGTAGGTACTTGAGTTACAAATTCAACAAAATAATCAAAGAATAAAAAAAAGGATTTTTACTTGTTGCCAAGAACCTCGTGAAGGTTCAGAATAATCTGCTCTTCTTCTCCAGAGAATCTTCCTCGTTTAATGTCGGGTCTCAAGTAGTTTGTCCATCGTAGTCTGCAACTCTTCCCACACCTGTTAAGACCTAAGAAACATACAAAGACTTTAAGAGTCATATATATCAAACACAAAACTAAACTAGGTTTCATAATTAACATGAGTCTTAACTAAATTAAAGATAATACCAGCGAGCTTGGGAAGAGCACTCCAGCTGCTATGGCCATGTTTCTGAATATAACTAATGAGTTTATCATCTTCTTCAGACAACCATGGACCTTTCTTCAGACCATTTTCATCTGAGGTAGGAGATCTTCCCATGTTTTGTCGAACCTGTGTGTATCTATGTAATTAACAACAGTCTCTTTTGATCTCTTCTTGTTTATACCTTCTGATCTCTTTACTGTTATTTTATTCAAATGATTTGGTCGCCTTGCCTCCTTTCTTCACAACCACTAACTGCTTCGTATTTATATTATATTAAGTCATAGCTTCCATCTCTCTTCAATGTGATCCATTCACCACGTGTTTCCTTCCTATTCGCTTACCAAAACAACCCATACATGTCGCTTTAATTTGTTTTTGTTTTATCTCTCTTACTTCTTTATTCTCTCTCATATACGTATAACGAGCGATCTTCTTCTCCGACACATTTCAAGATCAAAATTATCCTTAGAGAACTATAAACATAATAACGTTATCACAGTCGCATGCATTGCCTGCTACGAAAAAAGAAGATTCCAACTACAGAAATGTACGTAAAAGTGAGGTAGAAGAAGAGATCAGTATAGAAATTTGACAAGAGAGCCATTCAAATCATTGTTCAATCTTTGACTGACAAAAAAAGAAGAAGTCGTCAGTGCCAATAACAGATAGCCAGAGAGATAACTCCTTTGACACGGAAAGATAGGTTTCCAATTGCGTCATCCATTTCATGTATTTGGTATTATTTATATCATATATACATAACAAACTTTTTATTTGTATTTCTTTTCGATCGTATCAAGCCATGAACCCCAATTAAGAGCTCCTTGTCTATAAAAGTACTAGAGTTATTATTGGAAAAGAAAAAGAAACCGAATTGGTCCAATAAGGAAACTTATTAAAGTCTTGTTCAATACATATCTTTTGATCTTAGGAAATCCTGATATAGAAAAATTAGGTACTACTTACAGAGATTTCCTCCACAGTGCTTTCTTTCTGGTTAGAAAAAGATATGTAAGTAAAAAATCCTGCAACAGAGAACATATCAGGATACGTAAGTGAGAACTTATCAAGTTGTGTTTTGTATCCATTTTTTGTGAAACTATATATATAACCTATTCTTTTTACTAAAAATAAAAATTCTAATGAGCAATCCTTTATTCATAAGAACATCAACTATATGCTTCATCGACAAAGAAACAATTGATGTAAGGTTTTTGGTATTCGTAGAAGAGAGGTTACTATTGATAACGTTGACACATTTTGAAAATTGGAAAGAGATTTTCAGGGGAGAGGTTGGTGCAGAAGATGATCTAAATCTCCACCATCTTTGAAACCTACAAAGACTTAATATGTCCCCACTGTCTCTGCATTGGACCAAGTGGCATATCTTGTCTTTATTCTTCTGCATCTTCTCCATAAAAAAAAACAGATCATAGGGTTTCTTGCCATTTTTTCAAATGAAAAACAACTTTTCCTCAAGAAACAAATTCAAATATATGCACCCAAAGTGGAGAATAAACCGTTTTCACCATATGAAGGCATAATAAATATGCGATATCTTCACTGCGTCCACGAACTATAATAATACATAATTCCCAATATGCTTTTCAAATATGCTCAAGGATAACAATTTTCATGAGTACATGTTTTCATAGAGTATCAAATCGACAATGCGTTAATTTCATCAAAGTCAAGAAAGGTTTGATTAAGCTAGTAATTAAATTTCATCATATCAGAGAGAATGATATATTAGCCTACAATTTTCAAAATGTTTAAACAAAGGAGAAACTTTGAAAATTTGCTGTAAAGAAAGAGATTTTGAGTTTCTTGTTCATTTAGGGTTTTTCATGGAATGGAAAACAATCTCAAGCTGGTATAGTAAATATTAAAGAAATAATTAAGGAAAGAAGTAAGCAAAGATTCACACAAATATAAGTAATTTTGAGATATGTTACGTCACTTAAAAGTATTCTTTTCTTCTGATATAAAAAAATGACTGTAAATGTAAGCTGAACAACTGATGATTTGCTTCTTCTCCTAAGTTCTTAACTAACACATCTAAACACTGACTTTCAAAGCCACCTTTGGAAAAAGTTTATATAGTCTTTGCATGTATTAGTAAGATATACATACACTATATATATATATATCGAAAGAATATTTTTCTATCCAATTGTTAATTTTGATATCTAGGATAATAATAATAAATTTTTTTGCATGGATTTGCGGTACAATTGACTGATTTCTATAGGAGGATATTCTATCTCGAATACATATATTTTAGTTTTAATGTGAATTTATAAATGTCGCTTTAGCATAACACTTTTGCAGTATTTAGGCATGTCAATGATATGTAAAACTAAACTGTTGGTGCTTATAAAGAATTAAGAAAAAAACTAAGATGCTTGTGTTGAGAATTTCATTAGCATGATCACAAAGATTTTGAAATGAAACCAAAATGAGACACAAACATATGTATAAAGAAATAAGTCTTATTCGTTTGGTCGTCGCAGTTGGTTTTTGACTGTGTTTGCGGTAAATATTACGGTTTTAACTACGACATATGTTGTTCGTTTGCTGGTGGTTGCGGTTGAGGTGTATCGTAAATTTTTAGTCACACCGATATTTTAATCAACGGTCGAATAAATTACGACGCAGTACGTAACGTCTAACTGTTGCGTTTGGTAACAGTTAGGTGTGCTAGATAAACGAAACAACAATCTACGACAACCGCATTTGCAATTTTTTCCAACTAACAAACGAACATTACCATACTGTTAAAAAACGGTCTGCCTAAATGATGTTTAGAGGCTAAGTGAATTTTCCACAGTAGCGATATAATATGTTAAATGGTAGATTTAAGCATATATAAAAATTTGGTGGTGTAAGACAAAATTTAGACGATCTACACGAATATTTAAAATGAAATAAGAACAAGATTTGAGTTCATCAGTATATTTAGACAAGGAGTTAAACTTTGTTTCAACTGTTCACATGGAAGCAACCTTGTTTGAATAGCAGGACGTGTCTAGATGTCGGCCAGGCCGAGACTCTATTTGGTAATTTAGATCATACAGATTCTTTGTAAGATTTCTGATTAGCAATATCATGTAGATACATAGAATAATTCACCATTCAAAGTGTTATATATAGCATTACACTTTCCTCAAAATTTACATCTGCTAATATATTATCGCAGGAAACCTCACAAACATGAGATGGAGTCGATAAGAGGAAGAGTAATTAAGAACGTTTTACACTTTTTTATAAACTCATTTTTAATTAGTATTATACGAACCAAATTGTGTGGGCCTTTAAGCGTTGTTTTCTTAGGTATCAACCACTACATGTAGTTTTAGGTGGCTAAATATATTTTCGTTAATGACATCAATTTACAGCTAAAGGACAGTGAAAGATAGAGAGGGAGACAATGATATCCTGATATCTTAGTTAAAGTCCCACATAGAATCATTTTAGATGCATCAATGGCATCTATCATTTGGTAAAATATCTAAATACCTCTGATGCAAGATTAGGATGTGAAAAACGCAGCAAAAATAAATTTAACTAAATTAAAAAAAAAAACTGAAAAGATGTTTAGAAGATTATACCTCTGCAGTATGTAAGACCTATAAGATATCTTAATTAGAACCAGTCCATATATGGTGAAAAGGACGATTCCATAGAAGATCCATTAGTAAACCTAAAAAGACCATTTTTAAATTTAAACATGTTTAAAAATTTTGAACTTTTTGGGATTAAAAAATTAAAATAAAAGAAAAGCTTGATGATCAAACATTACTAGGATGATCAAAGATTGCTAGGATGATCTTTTAAATAAATAATTAGTCTTTTATTTAAAACTTTGATTGTGTTGTTAAATTTTATTTTGGAAAAAAATTGATCAACTCCAAAATAGAAAATGAACAGTACTTTCAAAATATGGAGGCATTATATTCATTTCATTTTTGGAGATGAAAATGGATATAGGGTTAGAAATAATTTTGGTTGACAATCTGTAAAAGCCCATTTCGCATTAACAATACTTATAAAAACAAATACATGTCAAAGAATTTAAAGCATAGCTAGGTGGATAGGTTATATATCATCATTTTCATGTTATGATGTTCTTGAGAATTTCTTAGTTTTAGATCTCTAATCAACATATATTGCATTGTGAAATTAACACAAAAAATTGGGCAGAAGCATCAACAAACCTTTGGAGTTTAAAAGAGTCGGAGTTGTTCTTCATTAGTTCCTTCCTTCACAGGCATCAAGAACAAGGCAATCAGAAAATCTAAAAGACCTTACAAAACTAACTTTAGTTGCTTTTAAGGGAGATATTAGTTAGAGAGTAAACATGGCTAAAGGGTTTGGTCTTTTCACGAAAGATAAGACAAAAACTGAGAATGCTTTTTGCATGAAAAGTAAAGTCGACATGTTGTGATTCAGAAGTACCAAGAATCTCTTAGCATAAAAATACACGTAAGACTTTTACATAGTAGAATAATCTTATCAAAAGCATCATAGAAAGCTGTGCAGAGAACTTTAAAGCACATGGCTGGAGTTGGTAAGACGACATGTCTTCACAAATATAGTTAATTTCTCTCAATCAAATCTCACACTGATCTGTGTGAATGGTACAAATGCAGTACCAACTCAACTTTGAATGTTTCTGGGAAGATAAAGTTATAACTCCCCATAAAAGAATCGGAAAAATGCCCAAAAATAATATTAATTATCAAAAATGTTTTTTTTATTAAGAAAAATGAGTATCCAATTTCAAATATTTTATATATTTTTATAGAAAATTTTTAATTTCTAATATGCAATTTTATACGTTAATAAGTAAAAATAATCTTGATTTCTAATACCATATTAGAAAATATAACCATTCAATTCAAAACCAATTGGTAATTAATAAAATGATTTATGTTTTTATATATTTGTGTATAAAATTCTTATTTTTCGATGTTGAACTTTACACATTCTAATACTTTTTTATAAATCAAAAAATAATAATTCCATTCATCAAATCATTTTAATATTTAGTTTTGTATTGATTATACCGTTTTAATCCGAATGTTAGTTAACTATTTTATAGTATATACCTTTTTTAATTTCATTTTGGCTATGGAAGAAGAAGAAGAAAGCTCACTCCGATTTTGAGGACCATAACGAAGAAACCTCTATATTTACCTTTAATTATGAAATGGTCCCAATAGTATCTAAATTGCAAACAGAGTAAAGCCTCTGCTATCTCTTTCCGTTTGCCCCTATATTTATATCGTATTATAAAATATCCCCTAAAGTTTCCAAATTGAAATAGCGCTACACACAAGTAAATGATATTGGTCACAGTTTATACAGTTTTAGTTTAAGTAGCTATATAATATAGAAGAAGATGATGATCCATGATTGATTACTCGAAAGACTGAAACACAGTTATGTCTCGTTATCTAGTAGTATACAATCTTAAATCCTTACAATCAAAACAAACATCCAAAAAAAACTTCTCTTTTAAAATCTACAAAAGTACAAATTTTGCACCCAGAAAACGAACTTCTCTGATATTTACAACTTATCAATACATGTTTTTAGAATTTCCAGATTCTGCCGCAGAATAAAAAATAATGATCAGCAGCAACCCAACCCCCATTGATTTATTTTTGAGCAATCCTCTGTTTTTATATTCACATAAATTCATTCTTGAGGTATCTCTTCTTCATCTTGATTATGTTGCTTAAAAAAATGATATCTATGTTGGTTCACGATGTCGAGTTGCCCAACTCGAACTCAGGGCTCTAAGCCGTTGAAAATACTCACCAAGAGCCAATAATCCTCGAGCCGCTTGTCGCGTGGTCAAGATTCGATACATTTGTTGCAATGTCTCATGTCTCAAGTGATCAGCCTAAGAAAGAAACAAACAAAATCAAGAAACTGATACCAATACTGTCTTGAAATGTCTTTGATGGAGAATAAAAGAATTTACCTGATTTACAAAACTGACCAAAGCTTCTAATCTCTCCATTGCAGAATTCACCTGAGGAATGTAACTTCCTTCACCGAGTTGTCCCGCTGCGACGCAATCCGCAAGGGTATGTTGCAGCTTCTCCATACCTTGAGACAAAGCATCTTCCGCTTGTTGACACGATTGTCTTAGATTGCATACATCTAGAATTTGTTGATCCGTCAAGATATCAAAATGTGGCAAAAGAACCTGTCAGAAACAAGAATTTTGATATTTGTAAATCGTGTTTACTTACGATTCAAACAAAGTATTACGCAGATTGTTCTTTGTTTATGTTTTCTTACCTTGAGAAGATCCGAGGGTCGAAATCCGCCAATCCACAAGAAAAAACGTTCTGCTGAAGTTTTCCACATCCCTGACATGACGAAGAAAACATCGGCTTTTGCAGCGGTTGATTTCATTTTGAAAAGCTCAAAGTAATGTTTCATTGCGGTTTCGACTAGCAAACGAAGCTCGATATCGTTAATATGTCCGTGCAAAACCGATCTTAGTTCGCATATTTGCCTATTCTGTTCTTCAACCCAATGTCCATATTCCATTTCAAATGCAGCAATCCCTACAAATCAAACAAAGCTTCACCAACCAAAATCTTGATGTCAAAAGCAAACAGACTCATTGTTCTTGATACAAAACCTGGATTCATGGTTTCCGAGAAACCTAGAGAATTAGCATCTACTCCGTTCCCCACGTAAAATCCCTGCAAACTTCCAACTTTTATATAAGAAATCGTAATACATTTTGGAAGAAACCGAATATAGGTTTCAGTTCGTTAACCTGTTGTCTAGCACGATCGAGTTCTTGCTCTAATTGAATTAACTTTAACCGGCTTGTTTCCAGCTGCTGAACATAAGCCTGCAAAAAAACAAGAATCACATCTCCTAACTGAATCATAAAACAGAGACAAGGGAAATAATGTCTATTAGCTCTTCATACCTTCTTGCGCAAGCGACTTTTCCTAGCAGCCTCGCGGTTTTGCGCAAGCCGTCTTTGTATCTGTAACGATATAAAGATTCAGTCTATGAAATCTGCAGAAGATTAAGATCGAAAAAAGCTGATACAAGTACTACCTTATCCGGATGTCTAGACGTGGAAGCTTCTTGATCAAACATGTGAGGAGTTCCTGCTGTCCCATGGGAAGTATCCTGGGACTAAACAAAACAAAAATACAACTGAATAAAATAGCAGTTTTTTAGATTTCTGTTTTAAAAATAGTTTCATTAATTTAAATTTTCAGTAATATTACAAATGTAAAATTAAAATATATTAAAATTTTCTTTTAATACAAAAAAAATTAAACTTTAAATCGGAAAAAAATTCAAATATAATATTTTAAATTTATGTATAATTTATTTAAAATAAATAAATATTTTCACATAATTATTTGTGCTAATTTTGAAATTTTATCATTAAAATGTTAGATTTGAAACAAAAATTTTAAAATGTATTATTTTAATGTATTAATCAAACAAAAACCAAAGCTTTTCTAAGATTTCTGAAAACAAACCAAGGAACTGTTTCATCAATTGATTGAAAGAACAGTGAAGTAAAAAAAGTACCAAGTTGTTGTCTAGTTTCTGATTGTTTGGTATGATAATGTGACTTGGTGTGTTCACATTCCCATTGCCAATATTGCTCTTGAAACTTTCTCCCCACATACCAATTTGTTGGAGAGATTCATATATACCAACTCTTCTCGGTGGCACGAAATGCGTCGATGTTGAATTCATGTTTTTCCTCAACTGGAAAGTAAGAAACTACAAAGTTCTTAAACAATGCGTGAAAGCATGCAAACCAAACAGATCAAGAATTATCAAGAATGAAAGTGAAAGAGATAAACATTAGGTCTCAAAACTGGAACTTAACCGATATCAATAATCAAAAAAAGGATCGAAACTTAGCCTACCCAAAAACAGTTATGTACTCAATAATGGAGGGTGTAAAATAGATAAAAGATCACAGAGTTTGTGTTGAGCAAACAAAGCTTCAGAAGTCAAGTTTCGACTTACTGGAATGTTACTTCATTTCAGCACTAGTTGTGGACCAATTTATCATAGTTAACAGTCACACATAAAATACGAAACTACCATTAACTTCTATATTAAATTCTTGTACGCAACTGGAGAAGAAAGGTGAAATCAAAATAAGAGATAGCATCAAAAAAAGCAAAAGCCAATCAATGAAGTCAAACACACGTATCTAGACATGAAGATAAATCGAAAATTTTCCTTATGCGAAACAGTTCTTGCAATATTCGAATCAGCAGCTGTCAGCTTCAATTCCAAGCAACCAAGAAAACTCATATTGAAGTAATCATCCTTTAATACAACCGATCGAGAAGAAACCAAATTAACCAAAAACAACCAATAAGATCAAAGTTTTAGGCTTTCAAGTGATAACAAGATTATAGAATAGAACAGAGGAAAGTCAAAGTAATGATTTTGATTCATAAACGACGCCGAGAAATCTCTTGACTTTTCACACTTTTATTCCTCTCTCACGAAAACAACAAAAGCCATAAAATCAGCTACGAACAGAGATCTAAAGTCGAACCTTGTAATGGTTTCTCGCGTCAAGGGGGTAACTTGAAAAAGGCAAAAATGTATCGTGAGAACCATGAAAAGAAAGAGAAAGAAGATTTCAGCGACAAGATCAGACGTAAACCCCAGAAGTCCGGAGTTCGAATCCGACCAAAAACAGATGGGACTTTAAAAACTCTTCCTTCTGACTCAGAAACTCAGGTTTCATCATTCTTCAAGTAGAAGAGAAAGAGAAGAATCATGCGAGAACACGACAACTTAAATGAGACCCTTTGACGGAGTTTTTTTTTTTTAAGTATTAAATCTTTTTTTTAAACTATTTTTTTCTACGTATTTAACCAAAAAAACTGCATACTAGTTTGTTTGTGGACAGAACCATTTATGTACATAGTTGTTGAAGAAAAATGTACGTTTCTGCGGAAAATTAAAAAATAATAGTTAAGAACGAATTATTATGTATTATATCCGTTGAAACTACTTGAATTTTAGTATTAAAATTTTTTGATTAAATTAAGTGAAAATGTTTTTTTTAGATATTCGTTTTGTATTCAATTGTCATGTCTCCACTATCTCGCAATGTGCGCACCAGGTACATCCATTTTTTTATTCTCTTCTAAATTCTTCCTTTTATAGTTTTCATTTAGTTTTCTTATTTTCTACCTTGCGCGCACGCTGTCTAACCTGCGCATGCGTCGCCTTAAGATTCCTTTTACGGTAAGCGTATACACGCGCGCTTACCGAGTGTGTGTGCCTAACTTGCCATGTTTTTTTGTATTCTGAACAAATAATACTAACCGAATGAACCAAACTAAAATTAAATAAAAAAATAGATTTTGGTTGATATCAAATAATAAATAAATAACTAAATAGATATTATTTTATAAAATTATTATTATTAGTTACTAATTAAGACCAAACGGAAGACTGAAATAATACTCAAAAAATAAAATTATTTTCTGTTATCCAAAAATATTTTAGTTATTTTCAATTATTTTTTGTTATTTTTTTGTTATTTTTTGTTATTTTTGTTATTTTATATTATTTTCGATTATTTTTGTTATTTTCGGTTATTTTTTATTATTTTTTATTATTTTTTAATTATTTTTTCATTATTTTTAGTTATTTTATTTATTTTTGGTTACCCGAATTATTTTTGATTTTTAAATTTAGTAGCAAAACCGATTAAAACTGAAACATAATCGAACCAAAATCAAAGTATAATCAAACTGAAACTGTACCAAAATTAGCAGGTAAATTAGAATAAATCAAGCGCGTGTTTTTACACTCGCGGCTGAGGAGTGGAGTTTTGGAAACGGAGGGTTCTAAAGTAACGTAGAAACGGATGTCAATTGCACCTCAATGAGGTATAAAATATTGTAAAATGAACCATTTCGTATATATTTTGTTAATTTTAAAAATCATTTGTATTTGAATGGAATGAAATCTCTCTTTATAATTTTGAAAAGACAAATATCTTTTGTGGAATGAATCATCCATTCATCGCACACAAAAAAACTAATAAAATTCAAAGAGAAATATCTCTTTACAATTTTGATAAGAAATCACTCAGACTTACATTTTGGCAAAAATAATTCGAATCCAATGTTATTAGCTTATCTTAATTTATTATATGATGTTTTGTTGATAAAAACAAAAAAAAGTTTATCCTCGTAATCTAAATGTTTGGATTAGAAAAATAACTATTGAATAGATTTTTAAATTTGGAAATCTATTAAATTCCAAAAGTTATATTATATGCTAGCCAAAGAATTATTATTATTTAGTTAACTATGTTACGCTTTTGTGTTATCAAACCAATATTTATGAAAGCAAAAATATGACCAGAAAATGCAAAATACACATATATATATATATATATAGACTGATGTTTATCCAAATATCATAGCTGTCTCATTAAATATTTTCAGATTGATTTGGAATATTTTACTGGAAACAAAACTACTTATAATATTATTTTCTCAGCAACTAGTTTTAATATATTACATTCGTGCTGATATGTTATTTGGTTAGGCAATAAAAGCGAACGACCGAAATGTTAATCAAATATGATTTAGGGTTTTGCTTTTTCTTAACTGCATTCGTAGCTAATCGAGTTTGTATTAATTAGCGGAATATAATTAGTATTTAGTGAAAAGATCATAACATTATTTATATAGGGCAAAAAGATCCTAATAATAAAAATCACAAACTGTAGAAAAGGGGTATACTTAGAAAGAAATGATTAGCCTTTGGGAGTCTATACGGGCTAGATTAATATAGATAAAATAGAGTTAATTAGGTTGAAGGAATCACCTAATTAATACAGCAACCTTTAGTTGTATATTGAAACAGTTTGACTCTTCAAGCTCCATAGGAGACAATTATTGGGCATGTTTCATTGTGATTGTATCGTTAAATAATAACCATTTTCTATTTTATAACATAATTGTCTGCTTTAGTTTATTAGATTTTCTATTTTATAAATTATTATAATTATATTAAGACTATTTATAATAATTTTATAAATTCACATTTTTTCAAGTTTTTATTCCAAATAGAATAATAATTATTTAATTTCCAAAAATATCACAAATTTAATATTAATAAAATTCTTAATAAAAAAATTTAAATCCTAAATTAGAAAAAATGAATTTAAACATTATGTTTTAATTTTATATATATTTAATTTAAGTTAAATAATTATTTCACAAAATAATTTATGTTATTTTAAAAAATTTATTTTTAACGTATTAGATTTGGAAAATAAATTTAGGAATAAATTTTATTTATGCAATATCTTTTATGATTAGTTAAAACATTTTTAAATAAATAATACTATTGTAAAATTTAAGCTCTGTATTTTGAGTAAAATAAATTTATAAAGAAGTAATAGTTTTGTCATGGACATAATGAATAATGAATTTACATATCTTCGAGTTAGGCCAAAAAACCCCATATCATTACATATCAATTTGGTTTAGCTTAATCAAATGAGCTTTTAAGAGTTTTGTTATGTACAAATTGTCAAATGAATGTGTTTGTGTGTGTTCATGTCTTTGCATGAGATGTCGACGAAGCATTGTGTGTATTTTTTTTGTTTAGTTTTATCTCATTTTTTTTTTTACTTATATCTGCATGACTAAACATGACGTGAGATGTGTCATGAACATGCAATATGCATATAGATAGAAAGAGAAGATAAGTTCCACAAATTAGGTACAACAAAGATGGGAAATATGTATATAATTTATTAAAAAGGGGTATGATCTAATATTGGATTGTCTAGTAGGAGGAAACTAGCTACAACAGGATAAGTTTAATAAGTAAAATAACATTTTTAATAATTCGATCATCTTTTCTTCTCTGAAACTTCGATAGTGCAAATGATGGGTATGTAAAGTCACACAATTCATATGAATGGTGGCGTTTTAGCTGTATAAGCCATTATGGATGATTGGTGAATTTTACTTTTATGGTCATTCTATCCACATATTAAATATAGCAATTTTTGCTCGAGTTTGGAAATTATAATATTCTTTCTTTTAAAATATTATTTTTTCACATTTATTAAGAAATCACTTAGTCTTTTTAGGTAATTAAAATGAGAGGAGTAAAATAAAAAGACTAATAACTATATTTAAAAATAGAAATACCTAACTTTTCAAACAAAAAAATTCTAAAACATCTAATATTAAAAATAGGGTAATACATTGAAATAGCATTTTAAAAGTTTTTGTTCTAAATTTAACACTTTAAAATTAAAATTCTAAAAACAGGATAAATAATTATGTAAAAATTACTTATTTACTCTAAAGAAATTATATATAAACTTAAAATATTACATTTGAGTTTATTTTTCTAATTTAGAGTTTAATTATTTTTTATTAAAATAAAAATTTTGTAATTAAAATAAAAATTTTGTATATTTTAATCTTAAATTTGTGGCATTATTGGAAATTTAAGATATTAATTTTTTTGATTTTTTAATTTTTTTTTTGCTATTTTAAAGAATTATCTTGAAAAAGAGAGAATTATAAAAAGGAGAAGATAAAAAAAAGAGACGTCACGCATAATTAGACACTTTGCTTTTGGCTATTTGAAAAATTATTCTCAAGTGCTATCTTATAAAGTGGTTTGCCACCAGGACGAGTGGTTACATCGTGTTTGCATTTCATTCATGTTTTTTGGTATAATAAACGAGGTTCTTCTCATCCTTGTAAAAATAAACATTTATTCATTTTAACAAACAAAAAAAAACAACGGTTTTAGTAAGCCATGTTTTATATACATATAATATTAAATATGTCATAACAGCCAGTGAATTCGAATAATGTATTTTCGTACTGAAATTATAGCATGACACTAAATCATTGATTTGCAAATTGACTGACATTAAAAAATACTTTCATAGACTGTAGACTTTAATCAATAAATCAATGGTTTAGTGAGTACATATTGATAGAATTGGATTCATGCAATAGCACGTGCATGCCCTGAAAGGAAATCATACCACATTTCTTTGAAATAATTGTTTAGAAACGTTATTACAACTTAATTAGAAGTAAAGCAACCTTTTTGGCTCCCATCGGTTGAACATATATACAAATAAAATAGACAATAAAATTAGATTATACAGATGAATTTAAATTGTCTCAATGTAGAATAGATAATATTATTAAATAAATAACGCATTATAGATATAATAAATATTCAATTAAAACAAATTTTGTTTTATATTTTTTTGACTAATTTTTAAAAATCTATAATATTTTGTTTTATATGCATTTGGCTTTTATATCAAAATATATTATTATGTCAAAATATCTTTTATGTCAAAATATTAAAAATTTACATATATTATACGGTTAAATATTTGTCTAATATTATTTTCGTAAATATTTTAATTAGTTATATCTTATATAATATTTATTTTAAAATATTTTAATAATATAGTACGAAGTATATTATAATACAAAATATGTTTATACATCACACGTGAAAATAATATTTATCGACTAAAATATTAGAGATATAAAATAGTATGTTATATATATATATATATATATATATATATAGTTGATTGAGAAGAGGGAATGGCCTCATACGACCGAACAACTTAAAATGGCATTTTTGTATTCTTAGAGCAAATTACCGAAAACCCTACTAGTTTAAATCACGTACATAAAAATAGAAACTAATAACAAATCATATTAACAAAATTTCAAGATCTGATTCTTCGTCAAATATTCGAGTGGTTTAAGAATTATTCTCGTTAAAGAAAAGAAAGATTATTGATCAAATAAAAATACTGATTTAGTAATGCTAAAAGACGGATTAATAAATAAGTAAAGGGATCCATCATCCATGCCCCTACGAGCCTCGGAAAAGACTTCTTAGGGCATAAGTAGATCCCACTTATCCACTTAGGTGTATTTAATTTTCAAAATTTAGTTAATAATTTCAATAAAACTTTATACATTATAACTATTGGGCTTAGTGTTACTTTTTGGGCTTGAAGCGACTTAGATTTTGATCACAAACTTAAACTTGATTAGATTCTTCAAAGCAGTATAAATACCTTCTTCTAGGTCGAGTTATATATTTTGGTACCAAAACCGGAGATAACCGAAAGCGAGAGCGATTCAATGGCGGACATAGCGATTTTGCTGGCGGAGGGTTGCAATTCGGCGTAAATTTTTGCAATTCGACCCTGACACTTTCTATCGAACAGAATTATCTTCCAAAATTATAAATTCCATAGTTTCTTTATCAGAAATCTTGAGATGTTCTCAGGGAGGGTTGGAAAAAAAGGATGTTTTCAGGGAGGAATCCACCACGCGCTAGCACGTGAATTTTTGGTGAATGGTGGTTGAGTAGTGGCGACGAGTGGGTGGATTCAATGTATCACGGAGATTACAGTATCAGCCATGGAAAACACCTTTAATACCAATGTGTTCGGATAGGTGGACGAAGAGATTTCGGATTCCTTCGCGAATACTCACCACGTGTTTGTTAAAATTCCAGACTCGATTTTCCGCCATTCGAATTCTTTCTCATGTCTCATTTTGCTATTCCAACATTTGGATTTAACTCCGTGAAATGTTTGGTGGTTTGGGCTGTGAGAAGTCTCTTCAAGAACTGAACTTTTTAAAGAAATTTGCACGTTCCATGAGGGTGACTCACATGGGCCTCTGAGAAAAAGAGAAAGATTGTGAACAAAGGAAGTATTAGCATAATGACACGAGGACCAGGGCCTGGGGTTTAATACCGCATCATGCTCGTAACTACATATTAAGGTTTTTGATTACAGCAATCTTCTGCATCAGCTTGATCGTATCATCTAAACAGTAAACACTATCTTGTTGTTGCATGTCTAATAATCTGATATAGCCCAGAGTTGACATGTACCCTACTTTATGGACATTATAGTTCAATATTACGTGAATCCGACACTCATGGACCCCCTAAATTCACCATGCTCGGAAACTACTCTCTTTGTTTTAAACTTTGTCACTTACTATTGGGGTTCATATTTTACTACCTAGTGGGGTTAAGAAAACATGTAAAGTATATATCTCTTTGTCTATGTTAAATATTAATCTCACGGCTCTAATATATTAATAACTATTTTATTCAAAATTTTTAAAGAATGTTTTTTTATTTTTTAAAAATAGTTATTATTGTCAAATTAATTATATTTTATTTTATCCCAAAAACAGAAAATTTCATATGAATTAATTCACGGGTTTTGAAAAAATTTATCGAAATTTTAAAAAATATTTTTAAATACTTTATTCATATCTTCTATGTAAGTAGTGTAAAACTGATTTTTTCGTCCATATTTATTTTCATTCGCCCAAAAAAAAATATCCCAAAAGTATATTGCATTATTTTTTGAATTATTTAACTTTAATTGTTAAAAATATTAATCTAATGGCTTTAATGTACAATTTTATACAAAAATCTTACATTGAAACAATGATTTCTAATTTTTAAAATCTGATAGGGGTTAATCCAGAGGTTTTGAGAAAATTTTCAAACTTTTAAAAAATATTGTTAAATATTTTATTCACATCTTCGATGTATGTGAGTAGTCTATGAGTAATTTTTTCGTATTTAATTATTTTCATTCGCCCATAAACAAATATCCCAAAAGGATATTATATTATTTTTTTAATTATTTAACTTTAATTATTAAAAATATTAATCTAAAGGCTATAATGTACTAATAACTATTTTATTCAAAGATTTTACATTGAAAGAATATTTTTTGATTTTTATAAAATAGTTATACTTGTCGAATTAATTATCTTTTATTTTGTCCCAAAAACCCAAAAATCTCATATGAGTTAATCCACGGGTTTTGAGAAAATTATCAAAATTTTAAAAAATGTTGTTAAATATTTTGTTCACATCTTCGATGTATGTGAGTAGTGTATGAGTGATTTTTTCGTCTATAATTAATTTCATTCGTCCAGAAATAAATATCCCAAAAAGATATTATATTAGTTTTTGAACTATTTAAATTTAACTGTTAAAAATATTAATCTAATGTCTCTAATGTACTAAAAACTATTTTATTCAAAAAATTTACGTGGAAAGAATGTTTTCTACTTTTTTTTAAAATAGTTATCTTTGCCGAATTAATTATCTTTTATTTTGTTCCAAAAAACTAAAAATCTCATAAATGTTAGTCCAGAGGTTTTGAGAAAATTGTCAAAATTTTAAAAAATGTTGTTAAATACTTTATTCACATATTCGATGTATATAATTATTGTATGAGTTATATTTTTCTTTCATAATTATCTTCAATCGCCCATAAATAAATATTATAAACGAATATTGTATTATTTTTAAAATTTTTTAATTTTAATTGTTAAAAATATTAATCCAATGATTTTAATATACTAATAAGTATTTAATTCAGAGATCTTTTACATGGAAAGAATGTTTTCTGTTTTTTTGAAATTGTTATATTTGTCGAATTAATTATCTTTTATTTTGCTCCAAAAAACCAAAAATCTCATATGGTTTAGTTAACGGTTTTGAAATTTTTTTCAAAGTTTTAAAAGATATTACATTATTTTTCGAATTTTTTAAATTTAATTATTACAAATATTAATCTAATAGCTCTAATGTACTAATAACCTTTTCATTCAAAGATCTTACATTGAAAAATATTTTCTGATTATTTTAAATTAGCTATCCTTATCGAATTAATTATTTTTTTATTTTATCCCGAAAATCCGAAATCTCATAGGGGTTTAGTACACGGATTTTGAGAAAATTGTTTAAGTTTTAAAAAATGTTGAAAAATACTTTATTCACATCTTCGATGAATGTGAGTAGTGTATGAGTGATTTTTTCGTCCATAATTATCTTCATTCTCCCATAAACAAATATCCCAAAAAGATATTCCATTATTTTTCGAATTGTTTAAATTTAATTGTTACAAATATTAATCTAATGGTTCTAATGTAATAATAACCTTTTTATTCAAAGATCTTACATTAAAAAATATTTTCTGATTATTTTAAATTAGTTATCCTTAGCGAATTAATTATCTTTTGTTTTATCCTGAAAAACCGAAATTTCATAGTGGTTACTCCACGAGTTTTGAGAAAATTATCAAAATTTTAAAAAATATTAAAAAATACTTTATTCACATCTTTGATGAATATGAGTAGTGTATAGATGATTTTTTTGTCCATAATGATCTTCATTTGCCCAGAAATAAATATTACAAAAGGATATTGCATTATTTTTTGAATTATTTAAATTTAATTGTTACAAATATTAATCTAATGGTTCTAATGTACTAATAACTTTTTTATTCAAATATATTTTATTGAAAAAATGTTTTATGATTTTTTTAATTGGTTATTTTTGTCGAATTAATTATCTTTTATTTTTTCCCAAAAATCGAAATCTCATAAGGGTTATTCCACGAATTTTGATAAAATTGTCAAAGTTTTAAAATTTTTTGACAAATACTTTATTCACATCTTCGATATATGTTAGTAGTGTATAGGTGATTTTTTTGTCAATAAAGATCTTCATTCGCCCAGAAACAAATATCTCAAAAGTTTATTGCACTATTTTCAAATTTGTTTTACTTTAATTGTTAAAAATATTATTCTAATAGATGTAATGTACTTATAACCTTTTTATTCAAAGATCTTACATTGAAATAATGTTTTCTGATTTTATTAAAATAGTTATCCTTATCGAATTAATTATATTTTGTTTTATAAAAAAAAACCAGAAATTTCATACAGTTTAGTGCACGGGTTTTGAGAAAATTGTCAAAGTTTTAAAAATTATTGTGAAATACTTCATTCACATCTCCGATGTATGTGAGTAGTATGTAAATAATTTTTTCGTCCATAATTATCTTCATTCGCCCAAAAACAAATATCCCAAAAGTATATTGTATTATTTTTCAAATTGTTTAACTTTAATTGTTAAAAATATTAATCTAATGGCTTTAATGTACTAATATCTATTTTATTCAAAGATCATACATTGAAAAAATGTTTTTTTAATTTATTTAAAATGGTTATCCATGTCGAATTAATTATATTTTATTTTGTGACGAAAAACCGAAATCTCACAAGGGTTAGTAGACATATTTTGAGAAAATTTTCAAAGTTTTAAAAAATATTGAAAAATACTTTATTCACATCTTCGATGTATGTGACTAGTGTATTGGTGATTTTTTCGTCCATAATTATATTCATTCGCCAAAAAACAAATATTCCAAAAGGATATTGTATTATTTTTCGAATTATTTAAATTTAATTGTTACAAATATTAATCAAATGGTTCTAATGTAATCATAACCTTTTTATTCAAAGATCTTACATTAAAAAATATTTTCTGATTATTTTAAATTAGTTATCCTTATCGAATTAATTATCTTTTATTTTATCCCGAAAAACCGAAATCTCATAGGGGTTAGTACACGGGTTTTGAGAAAATTGTTTAAGTTTTAAAAAATGTTGAAAAATACTTTATTCACATCTTCTATGAATGTGAGTAGTGTATGGGTAATTTTTTCGTCCATAATTATCTTCATTCTCCCATAAACAAATATCCCCAAAAGGATATTCTATTTATTTTTCAAATTATTTAACTTTAATTATTAAAAATATTAATTTATTAGATGTAATGTACTACTATCTATTTTATTCAAAAGTCTTACAAGTTCTGATTTTTTTAAAATAGTTATCATTATCGAATTAATTATCTTTTATTTTATCCTAAAAAACCGAAATCTCATAGTGGTTACTCCACGAATTTTGAGAAAATTATCAAAATTTTAAAAAATATTAAAAACACTTTATTCACATCTTTGATGAATGTGAGTAGTGTATAGGTGATTTTTTCGTCCATAATGATATTCATTCACCCAGAAACAAATATTACAAAAGAATATTGCATTATTTTTTGAATTATTTAAATTTAATTGTTACAAATATTAATCTAATGGCTTTAATGTACTAATAATTTTTTTATTCAAATATATGTCATTGAAAAAATGTTTTATGATTTTTTCAATTGGTTATTCTTTTTGAATTAATTATCTTTTATTTTAACCCAAAAATCGAAATATCATAAGGGTTATTCCACGAATTTTGATAAAATTGTCAAAGTTTTAAAAAATGTTGACAAATAATTTATTCACATCTTCTATATATGTTAGTAGTGTATAGGTAATTTTTTCGTCAATAATTATCTTTATTCGCCCAAAAACAAATATCCCAAAAGTATATTGTATTATTTTTTAAATTGTTTAACTTTAATTGTTAAAAATATTAATCTAATGGCTTTAATGTACTAATATATATTTTATTCAAAGATCATACATTTAAAAAAAATTTTTTTTTTTAAAATGGTTATCCATGTCAAATTAAGTATATTTTATTTTGTGACGAAAAACCAAAATCTCACAAGGGTTAATACACAGGTTTTGAAAAAATTGTCAAAGTTTTTAAAAATATTGAAAAATAATTTATTCACATCTTCGATGTATGTGACTAGTGTGTTGGTAATTTTTTCTTCCATAATTATATTCATTCGCCAAAAAACAAATATTCCAAAAGGATATTGTATTATTTTTCGAATTATTTAAATTTAATTATTATAAATATTAATCTAATGGTTCTAATGTAATAATAACCTTTTTATTCAAAGATCTTACATTAAAAAATATTTTCTGATTATTTTAAATTAGTTATCCTTAGCGAATTAATTATCTTTTATTTTATCCCGAAAAACCAAAATCTCATAGGGAACGTACACGGGTTTTGAAAAAATTGTTTAAGTTTTAAAAAATGTTGAAAAATACTTTATTCACATCTTCTATGAATGTGAGTAGTGTATGGGTGATTTTTTCGTCCATAATTATCTTCATTCTCCCATAAACAAATATCCCCAAAAGGATATTCTATTTATTTTTCGAATTATTTAACTTTAATTATTAAAAATATTAATTTATTGGATGTAATGTACTACTATCTATTTTATTCAAAAGTCTTACAAGTTCCTATTTTTTTAAAATAGTTATCATTATCGAATTAATTATCTTTTATTTTATCCTGAAAAACCGAAATCTCATAGTGGTTACTCCACGAGTTTTGAGAAAATTATCAAAATTTTAAAAAATATTAAAAAATACTTTATTCACATCTTTGATGAATGTGAGTAGTGTATAGGTAATTGTTTTGTCCATAATGATATTCATTCGCCCAGAAACAAATATTACAAAAGAATATTGCATTATTTTTTGAATTATTTAAATTTAATTGTTACAAATATTAATCTAATGGCTCTAATGTACTAATAATTTTTTTATTCAAATATATTTCATTGAAAAAATGTTTTATGATTTTTTCAATTGGTTATTCTTTTCGAATTAATTATCTTTTATTTTAACCCAAAAATCTAAATATCATAAGGGTTATTCCACGAATTTTGATAAAATTGTCAAAGTTTTAAAAAATGTTGACAAATACTTTATTCACATCTTCTATATATGTTAGTAGTGTATAGGTAATGTTTTCGTCAATAATTATCTTCATTCGCCCAAAAACAAATATCCCAAAAATATATTGTATTATTTTTTAAATTGTTTAACTTTAATTGTTAAAAATATTAATCTAATGGCTTTAATGTACTAATATATATTTTATTCAAAGATCATACATTTAAAAAATATTATTTTTTTAAAATGGTTATCCATGTCAAATTAATTATATTTTATTTTGTGACGAAAAACCAAAATCTCACAAGGGTTAATACACAGGTTTTGAGAAAATTGTCAAAGTTTTTAAAAATATTGAAAAATAATTTATTCACATCTTCGATGTATGTGACTAGTGTATTGGTAATTTTTTCGTCCATAATTATATTCATTCACCAAAAAACAAATATTCCAAAAGGATATTGTATTATTTTTCGAATTGTTTAAATTTAATTGTTACAAATATTAATCTAATGGTTCTAATGTAATAATAACCTTTTTATTCAAAGATCTTACATTAAAAAATATTTTCTGATAATTTTAAATTAGTTATCCTTAGCGAATTAATTATCTTTTATTTTATCTTGAAAAACCGAAATTTCATAGTGGTTACTCCACGAGTTTTGAGAAAATTATCAAAATTTTAAAAAATATTAAAAAATACTTTATTCACATCTTTGATGAATATGAGTCGTGTATAGATGATTTTTTTGTCTATAATGATCTTCATTCGCCCAGAAACAAATATTACAAAAGGATATTGCATTATTTTTTGAATTATTTAAATTTAATTGTTACAAATATTAATCTAATGGTTCTAATGTACTAATAACTTTTTTATTCAAATATATTTCATTGAAAAAATGTTTTATGATTTTTTTAATTGGTTATTTTTGTTGAATTAATTATCTTTTATTTTTTTCTAAAAATCGAAATCTCATAAGGGTTATTCCACAAATTTTGATAAAATTGTCAAAGTTTTAAAATTTTTTGACAAATACTTTATTCACATCTTCGATATATGTTAGTAGTGTATAGGTGATTTTTTCGTCAATAAAGATCTTCATTCGCCCAGAAACAAATATCTCAAAAGTTTATTGTACTATTTTTCAAATTTGTTTTACTTTAATTGTTAAAAATATTATTCTAATAGATGTAATGTACTTATAACCTTTTTATTCAAAGATCTTACATTGAAATAATGTTTTCTGATTTTATTAAAATAGTTATCCTTATCGAATTAATTATATTTTGTTTTATCAAAAAAAACCAGAAATTTCATACAGTTTAGTGTACGGGTTTTGAGAAAATTGTCAAAGTTTTAAAAATTATTGTGAAATACTTCATTCACATCTCCGATGTATGTGAGTAGTATGTAAATAATTTTTTCGTCCATAATTATCTTCATTCGCCCAAAAACAAATATCCCAAAAGTATATTGTATTATTTTTCAAATTGTTTAACTTTAATTGTTAAAAATATTAATCTAATGGCTTTAATGTACTAATATCTATTTTATTCAAAGATCATACATTGAAAAAAATGTTTTTTTAATTTATTTAAAATGGTTATCCATGTCGAATTAATTATATTTTATTTTGTGACGAAAAACCGAAATCTCACAAGGGTTAGTAGACATGTTTTGAGAAAATTTTCAAAGTTTTAAAAAATATGGAAAAATACTTTATTCACATCTTCGATGTATGTGACTAGTGTATTGGTTATTTTTTCGTCCATAATTATATTCATTCGCCAAAAAACAAATATTCCAAAAGGATATTGTATTATTTTTTAAATTGTTTAAATTTAATTGTTACAAATATTAATCTAATGGTTCTAATGTAATCATAACCTTTTTATTCAAAGATCTTACATTAAAAAATATTTTCTGATTATTTTAAATTAGTTATCCTTATCGAATTAATTATCTTTTATTTTATCCCGAAAAACCGAAATCTCATAGGGGTTAGTACACGGGTTTTGAGAAAATTGTTTAAGTTTTAAAAAATGTTGAAAAATACTTTATTCACATCTTCTATGAATGTGAGTAGTGTATGGGTAATTTTTTCGTCCATAATTATCTTCATTCTCCCATAAACAAATATCCCCAAAAGGATATTCTATTTATTTTTCGAATTATTTAACTTTAATTATTAAAGATATTAATTTATTAGATGTAATGTACTACTATCTATTTTATTCAAAAGTCTTACAAGTTCTGATTTTTTTAAAATAGTTATCATTATCGAATTAATTATCTTTTATTTTATCCTAAAAAACCGAAATCTCATAGTGGTTACTCCACGAATTTTGAGAAAATTATCAAAATTTTTAAAAATATTAAAAAATACTTTATTCACATCTTTGATGAATGTGAGTAGTGTATAGGTGATTTTTTCGTCTATAATGATATTCATTCACCCAGAAACAAATATTACAAAAGAATATTGCATTATTTTTTGAATTATTTAAATTTAATTGTTACAAATATTAATCTAATGGCTCTAATGTACTAATAATTTTTTTATTCAAATATATTTCAGTGAAAAAATGTTTTATGATTTTTTCAATTGGTTATTCTTTTCGAATTAATTATCTTTTATTTTAACCCAAAATCGAAATATCATAAGGGTTATTCCACGAATTTTGATAAAATTGTCAAAGTTTTAAAAAATATTGACAAATAATTTATTCACATCTTCTATATATGTTAGTAGTGTATAGGTAATTTTTTCGTCAATAATTATCTTCATTCGCCCAAAAACAAATATCCCAAAAGTATATTGTATTATTTTTTAAATTGTTTAACTTTAATTGTTAAAAATATTAATCTAATGGCTTTAATGTACTAATATATATTTTATTCAAAGATCATACATTTAAAAAAAAAATTATTTTTTTTAAAAATGGTTATCCATGTCAAATTAATTATATTTTATTTTGTGACAAAAAACCAAAATCTCACAAGGGTTAATACACAGGTTTTGAGAAAATTGTCAAAGTTTTTAAAAATATTGAAAAATAATTTATTCACATCTTCGATGTATGTGACTAGTGTATTGGTAATTTTTTCGTCCATAATTATATTCATTCGCCAAAAAACAAATATTCCAAAAGGATATTGTATTATTTTTCGAATTGTTTAAATTTAATTGTTACAAATATTAATCTAATGGTTCTAATGTAATAATAACCTTTTTATTCAAAGATCTTACATTAAAAAATATTTTCTGATTATTTTAAATTAGTTATCCTTAGCGAATTAATTATCTTTTATTTTATCCCGAAAAACCGAAATCTCATAGGGGTTAGTACACGGATTTTGAAAAAATTATCAAAATTTTAAAAAATATTAAAAAATATTTTATTCACATCTTTGATGAATATGAGTAGTGTATAGATGATTTTTTTGTCTATAATGATCTTCATTCGCCCAGAAACAAATATTACAAAAGGATATTGCATTATTTTTTGAATTATTTAAATTTAGTTGTTACAAATATTAATCTAATGGTTCTAATGTACTAATAACTTTTTTATTCAAATATATTTCATTGAAAAAATGTTTTATGATTTTTTTAATTGGTTATTTTTGTCGAATTAATTATCTTTTATTTTTTTCTAAAAATCGAAATCTCATAAGGGTTATTCCACAAATTTTGATAAAATTGTCAAAGTTTTAAAATTTTTTGACAAATACTTTATTCACATCTTCGATATATGTTAGTAGTGTATATGTGATTTTTTCGTCAATAAAGATCTTCATTCGCCCAGAAACAAATATCTCAAAAGTTTATTGTACTATTTTTCAAATTTGTTTTACTTTAATTGTTAAAAATATTATTCTAATAGATGTAATGTACTTATAACCTTTTTATTCAAAGATCTTACATTGAAATAATGTTTTCTGATTTTATTAAAATAGTTATCCTTATCGAATTAATTATATTTTGTTTTAAAAAAAAACCAAAATTTCATAAGGGTTAGTCACGGTTTTTAAGAAAATTGTCAAAGTTTTAAAATTATTGAAATAATTTATTCACATCTTCCGATGTATGTGAGTATGTAAATAATTTTTTTTTCATTCCATAATTATCTTCATTCACCAGAAACAAATATCTAAAAAGGATATTGCATTATTTTTCGAATTGTTTAACTTTAATTGTTAAAAATATTAAACTATCGGCTCTAATGTACTAATTACTATTTTATTTAAAGATATTATATTGAAAGAATGTTTTTCTTATTTTTTTTAAAATAGTTATCCTTATCGAATTAATTATCTTTTATTTTATCCCGAAAAACCGAAAATCTCATAGGGGTTAGTTCACGGTTTTTGAGAAAATTGTCAAAAAATTTTAAAAATGTTGTTAAATAATTTATTCACATCTTCGATGTATGTGAGTAGTGTGTGGGTGATTTTTTCGTCCATAATTATCTTCATTCGCCCAAAATCAAATACCCCAAAGAGATATTGCATTATTTTTCGAATTTTTTAACTTTAATTGTTAAAAATTTTAATCTAATGGCTCTAATGTAATTATAACTATTTTATTCAATGATCTTATATTGAAAGAATGTTTTCTGATTTTTCTTAAAAATGTTATCTTTGTCGAATGAATTATCTTTTATTTTGTCCCGAAAAGCCATATATCTCATACGGGTTAGTACACGGTTTTTGAGAAAAATTGTTAAAGTTTTGAAAAATGTTGTTAAATACTTTATTCACATCTTCGATGTATTTGAGTAGTGTGTGGGTGATTTTTTCATCTATAATTATCTTCATTCGCCCAGAAACAAATATCTAAAAAGGATATTGCATTATTTTTCGAATTGTTTGACATTAATTGTTAGATATATTAATCTAATAGCTCTAATGTACTAATAATTATTTTATTCAAAGATTTTATATTGAAAAAATGTTTTCTGAGTTTCTAAAATAGTTATCTTTGTCGAATTAATTATATTTTATTTTGTCCCGAAAAACGAAAAATCTCATAGGGGTTAGTTCACGGGTTTTGAGAAAATTGTCAAAGTTTTAAAAATGTTTTTAAATACTTTATTCACATCTTCGATGTATGTGAGTAGTGTGTGGATGATTGTCCATAATTATTTTCATTCGCCCAAAAACAAATATCTAAATAGGATATTGCATTATTTTTTGAATTTTTTAACTTTAATTATTAAAATTAGTAATCTATCGGCTCTAATGTACTAATAACTATTTTATTTAAAGATATTATATTGAAAGAATGTTTTGTTATTTTTGTAAAATAGTTACCCTTATCGAATTAATTATCTTTTATTTTATCCCGAAAAACCAAAATCTCATAGGGGTTAGTTCACGGTTTTTGAGAAAATTGTCAAAAAATTTTAAAAATGTTGTTAAATAATTTATTCACATCTTCGATGTATGTGAGTAGAGTGTGAGTGATTTTTTCGTCCATAATTATTTTCATTCGCCCAAAATTAAATATCCCAATGAGATATTGCATTATTTTTCAAATTTTTTAACTTTAATTATTAAAACTTTAATCTAATGGCTCTAATGTAATTAAAACTATTTTTTCAATGATCTTATATTGAAAGAATGTTTTCCGATTTTTTTAAAAAATGTTATCTTTGTGGAATTAATTATCTTTTATTTTGTCCCGAAAAGCCATATATCTCATACGGGTTAGTACACGGTTTTTGAGAAAAATTGTTAAAGTTTTGAAAAATGTTGTTAAATACTTTATTCACATCTTCGATGTATTTGAGTAGTGTGTGGGTGATTTTTTCATCTATAATTATCTTCATTCGCCCAGAAACAAATATCTAAAGAGGAGATTGCATTATTTTTCGAATTGTTTGACATTAATTGTTAGATATATTAATCTAATAGCTCTAATGTACTAATAATTATTTTATTCAAAGATCTTATATTGAAAAAATGTTTTCTGAGTTTCTAAAATAGTTATCTTTGTCGAATTAATTATATTTTATTTTGTCCCGAAAAACGAAAAATATCATAGGGGTTAGTTCACGGGTTTTGAGAAAATTGTCAAAGTGTAAAAAATCTTGTTAAATACTTCATTCACATCTTTGATGTATGTGAGTGGTGTGTGGATGATTTGTTCGTCCATAATTATCTTCATTCGCCCACAAACAAATATCTAAAAAAGATATTGCATTATTTTTCGAATTAATTAACATTAATTGTTAAAAATATTAATCTAATGGTTCTAATTTACTAATAACTATTTTAATCAAAGATATTATTTTGAAAGAATGTTTTCTGATTTTTTTAAAATAGTTATCTTTTTCGAATTAATTATCTTTTATTTTATCTCGAAAAACCAAAAATCTAATAGGGATTATTCCAGTGGTTTTGAGAAAATTGTCAAAGTGTTAAAAAATTCTTGTTAAATACTTGACTCACATCTTCGATGTATGTGAATGGTGTGCGGGTGATTGTTTCGTCCATAATTATCTTCGTTCGCCCAGAAACAAATATCTAAAAAGGATATTGCATTATTTTTCGAATTGTTTAACTTTAATTGTTAAAAATATTAAACTATCGGCTCTAATGTACTAATTACTATTTTATTTAAAGATATTATATTGAAAGAATGTTTTTCTTATTTTTTTTAAAATAGTTATCCTTATCGAATTAATTATCTTTTATTTTATCCCGAAAAACCGAAAATCTCATAGGGGTTAGTTCACGGTTTTTGAGAAAATTGTCAAAAAATTTTAAAAATGTTGTTAAATAATTTATTCACATCTTCGATGTATGTGAGTAGTGTGTGGGTGATTTTTTCGTCCATAATTATCTTCATTCGCCCAAAATCAAATACCCCAAAGAGATATTGC